>JAMPIV010007139.1:257500-337291 GCA_024509875.1 Oreohelix idahoensis | reverse complement strand
TGAGAAAAACCCACGTGGTTCAAATAAGGGGACTGGCTATTTCTTCACAAGTATGGATACTATACTAGGTGCTGGTAAAGTTAGGGTCACCCCAAAACTTTCACTGTGTGGAGGAAAAATAACACATATAATATAATAAACAGAATCTGTACTGGTTATAACTTACATTTAAACTTGCAAGCAGAGAGCTTTGCTTATCATTTAACTTCCGTGAGTAAAGTTATAATTAAAATCAGCAATTCCCTTAAATTAGGAACCGTGCGTATCCGTCATCAGTTCCTGAGGCTGGCGATTCTAGAGTTTATACGTTAGTTTAGAAAAATACACTCGACTGAGTATTAGCAGTTAAATTAAATTTATAAATAGCTACAATTGCCGTTATAAGCTAGAAATTAAATTTTTAGTCTGCTTTCCACTGAATGCTTCCCTAGAAAATATAATAGCCTACCACTTTATTTCTCTTCTGCGCTAAAGAAATAGATTAAAATGAATTAAGCGATTTAACACTTTAACACTCACAAAATCTATATATCTATCATATTAATTACCTCAACCACAGAATTACAGGTAGTCGCACAACTTAAGAATATAATGCTGAAAATATTTCTGGAAGTCTAGAAGTTCGACAAATTGCCGAAACAAACTGAGATCTTCGCTAACAGCTATTCTGTTTTTCGAGCGACCTATCTACTGTGGAGTCTATGAGCGAGAATGAAATTAAAGTTTCAAACTTGGCCAATATCTTAAAATCAGACAAAGGGCCCAAACTTATTTCGCCAAGCGAAATTATCCCAGACAGCCTGACTCCATTGCCCAAGTGAGCGCCGTGTCAGTTTGGGATTTTCCAGACAGATGTCTGGATACTGACCGGTGCAGATGTAAAGTATCACACCTCACCGGGACTAATGCCGAGAAGAAGCTCGCGCGCTCGGTGAGAATGTAGACGATTTGCTACGTCCTATGTTCCGCGAACCGACTTATCACGCCTTCTGACGCCCTGCAGCCCTGACATCTACGTAATATCGTCCTAGCGCGATTCTCAGTTTAAGAGAAAGGAAAACAGGTAAAGTTTGCGAATTATATGAAAATAATATTCGCAAAACGAATGGATGAAAAATATACAGGAAAAAATGAAATACAGAGATAATAAAAGAGAGAATTTTATGTGAAAGAATAGGAAGAAGATGTAGGAAATTAAATGAATATAAACCCTACGTGACAATATACATATATATATATATATATATATATATATATATATATATATATATATATATATATACATATATATATATATATATATATATATATATATATATATATATATATAAAATACATTACCCTAGACACACTCAGCCACACAACATTACAGAGCCTATTTTACACAGATTGAGATCTGAGAGGTGGCGGATAGGGACTCTGAGATTCATCACCATCAACAATTAGACTCAGGGAACTTACACAGCTTGACTTCAGTCTGTTTATCACTAATTTATAACACCTTTAACCTTATTCACCACAGTTACTATGCATCCTAGGTATGTAAAGGCATCTGTCTGTTCCAGTTGCTGATTCCTTACTGATATGGGCTCAGGGTTGCTCACATTGAGCGTCATGACCTCTGTCTTCTTTAGGTTGATGTTCAAGCCCACCTGCTGGCTATACTTATTAAGTCTATCCGTTTTTCCTTGGATGTGTTGATGTGAATGTGCTAGCAGTGCAATGTCATCTGCATATTCCAGATCTTCCAATGTAGAAAATGTAGTCCATCTTATTCCTCTTGGATTGCCCTCTGTTGTCTAGCGCATCATCCAGTCTATGACTGTTAAAAATAGAGTGGTTGATAAGGGGCATCCCTGTCGTACTCCTGTCTTCACTTCAAAGGTTAGGTTGTGTAGTGGTTTTGATGTTATTGCGTGGTTGTTATGTTACCTAGTGTACTGGATGAGGTCAGCTGTGAAGGCTCCTGAAGATAACAGTTTATGTGAGTTACAGAATGCCTTTCTGCTACCACTTATGACCTCAAACAGACTTATTCTGCTATTATGTATGTTAGCTACGTTTAATGTCTAGGGTAATGAAATGTGATGTGTAGGTAATTAAATACACAGACACACACACATGTAAACACTAAGTCTAATAATAATAAGCTTTATGATCAAATCAACTAACACTGGCTTTAGAATTTAAATTTTACAATTTTTTGAGAATTTATTTAGTCCTGAACCAAATTGTCTTCTGGTCAGGACGTATAAAACAATATGTATTTTTCAATAAAAGTGCATATATAAATTGAATAATCAAAATGAAAATTTTGTACATAGATATATCGTTACATTGGTTAATATTAACACTAACTACAGTGTCTTTGGAAAACTAGCACTGGATGTCTAGTCGGGGTGGTGTCATCATACCCGATCTCTGTTTACAATAGTCATTGTCTTTGAAATATGGAACTGAGGTATAGTTTTTATACACCAGGATTTTGTTTATTTATTTTATTGTGGAAAAATTTGATGAATCCACAGCAGGCCAGGTTTTCAACTTATCTGGCCTGTGACGATGTAGTAAAGACTTCCAGTGGCCCACTCCTCACAGTTGCTGGAGTAAAATGGTAGGCTTCTTAATCATCCACTCTTGGACCTCTTCAACGCATCTGGCACTAGCGCAGTGCCAGACCAGAAACTCTGAAACCAAAATTTTTGCCATGTGTCAACACACTGCCTACTTCACCATTTTTACACACAACAAAGCAAACAAATTACAAAGACCGGGTCAGATCTCTCTGACAGACCCAGCACATCTCACCCAGGCGGTATCAAATAGCACTAGTTTCCCATTCCTTTATGAACTGCACTGCATCTGAAATATTTTCATTAATCTCTTTTTTTCTATAGAATAAGGTGGGTGATATGTTCCCACTGATTTCCTGAAATAAAGAGCTGTCTTTTACATTCTTGGTTATGTTTTTTTTCATTTGGTTCATTGCCTCTAGGCCCTGGACTGTCGCTGGGGACCTAGAATAAGTACTCACTTGTCGTAATAATTTTTCATTATATGGCAGTATCAATCACTCATTAAATGTTAAATAAAAGGGTTAATGAATTTTTCTCCTTACCACAATTCAAAATTGAAAACACAGTTACGTTGTACTAGCAAAACTCAGCTGAGCTGCTGGCTAGACTATGGCGTCCCACTGATAATATATAATATCTCCTGGAAATCACTCTTCTAGCATTAACGAACTGTGTATATGGACAGTCTTCAACAAAATGGCACCTGCCACTACTTTTTTTTCTATAATATGAACGCTTCCGTCTAATCAGCGGACTTCCCCTCTACCGTTCAAATATTTAAACTACAATGTCCAATTTAGGTCCAGTTTCTGTCTAGTGTGTAATATATTTATGTCGGTCTGTCCGTCCGAACTTGGTTTTTCCCAAAATTACACTTGGTTTTAGACGAAACTACAAAAACTACACAAATTTTCCCCCACTTACTTATACGATTTCTATGCTAAGTTATTTTTAGCTTCTACCCTCCCCTGATTGCCCCTTGTCCACATGCAGTTTGTTTTTCTGCGTTTGGCTCAAGGACGCGTCAAAAGTGAATTTTATGAGAAGTATGCACAAATAACTGTCGGCTAGTCTGTATTGAACAATACAGTCTTTCGTCAATATCTTCCGTGTTATCTGTCCGTCTGTGTAATTAAAAGTATATTATTTCTCAGGTAAAGATGGGCTAAAAAACCTACTTTTTTCAAGGTTAGTTTTGAAATTTGTTTTTGTACCTTCGTTCACGGCGTTTGCCGCTATATTCAAACTAAAACGACTAATTACCGTAGAACGTCCAAGATACGTCTGTTTCTGACAAGAGCTAAGGTCGTTTTTCGTCCAATTCCTTACATTGTGTCAACTAGTGGCGTAATTTTTTCCTTTAAAATTACAAATTGCGTCTTCTAGCCTTTAGATTTAAACACGTGTAAAGACCGCCACATTTTTTTTTTAAATCTCCGTTTCTACCCCGTCTAAAAGGATAGGCCGTTAGTCTGCATGTTATAACTAGTTAGTTTTCAATGGCGCTAGAAAACGCTGGCGTGGGCGAGAATGTATCAGTGTATCTTACCAATATTTTTATCCCTACATGTTATTTTACCTGTTATCTTTATAAATGGAGGAATTTTAACGTTGCATCACTGTAATTTCACCACAGGCTGCTCTGCCCAATGCTATACGTAAAGTTGGCATAAAGGCTTTTTATGATTGACACTATGCAGCTTGGAATTCCATAAGCCCTCAGTATTTTCCATAAACTGTCCCTATGTATACCGTCAAAAGCCTTTTCAAAATCAAGGAAATTAATGTACAGCTGTCTTTGCCATTCTGGGCACTGCTCTATAATGTTCCTGAGGGTAAATATATGATCTACACATCTTCTGTTCTTTCTAAATCCTGCTTGTTCTTTCCTCAGTTTGTGGTCTACTGCTTGTGAGATTCTCTGTACAATTATCCTGCCAAGTATATGGTAGTGTGGAAAATAGTTATTGCCAATAAGTGTGAATATTTTTCATTCACAATAATACCTAGTGAAGATTTTAGGTTAAAAAACACTCATCTGAGATCTACCTCATACAGAAAATAAGGATAACTTTTGAAGAGGCAAAGAGTTTTATCAGAACAAGATATAGACAAATGGTATCCCAGGACACACAAAATTATGCATATTATCAGCGCAGCAGAAGAGAACAAGTGATAATCTTCAGACTCCGCATGGGCCACAACAGATTGGGATACCATCTATTCAACAAGCTAAAGACAGGAACTAGCGATGATTGTAACTGTGGCACTGATAAAATGACTGCTGAACATCTGCTTCAAAGATGCCCAACATATGATGAACATAGAAAGTGCATATGGCCAGTTTTGGAAAAAACTCTATGGAGATGCACATAGCCTCAAGCTGACCACTGCTTTCTGTGAAAATATTAAAGTAGACGTCTGAGAGTGTATGAAGAAAAGGACAGAAAACATCGATCTTTTTCCATGTAGAAAAAAAAAACAATAACTACAACAACCAAAACAATAACAACACCAAAAAAACAACATAAAATAAAACTGAGGGGCCTGCCGCCGGATTCTGCCGAAACCCGGGATTGAACCAGGGACCTTTAGATCTTCAGTCTAACGCTCTCCCAACTGAGCTATTTCGGCCGCCGAGATTAAGTTCACAGTAATACAGAGAATACTCGAGAATAAACATGACCTGTAACTATTACATATCTAGGCGTCATTGTATTCGTTATGGTCTAATCTAAGGCAATTGAATTTACAAGTTATATCTTCTTATCACATAAGGAAGGGAAACCCGAAGTTATATCTTCTTATCACCTGCGGTGACGGCTGGCGTTAGCGATTTAGATTCTGTTCTCGAGAAATGTTCTCCCAACACAACGCTTTACTGTAGAATTCTATTCACCGTCTATCAACTGACCTGACACTTTTGATGGAGGCATCCATTACTATTCTGGATAGGACACACAGTGAAAAAACCTGTTGAAAGCATTACAGGGCAGTCCTTGTTCTGGAATCCACAGGGAAAGAGAGGCAAACGTAGACCAAAAAACACACTGAGAAGAGAGCTGGATACAGAGGTGAAAATGATGAGGAAAACATGGAAAGAACTTGAGCGGATGGCACGGGACAGGAAGACTTGGCATGTGTTTGTTGAAGGCCTATGCTCCTTGGGGAGCTAAAGGGTACTGATTGATTGATTGATCCTTTGATTGATTGATTGATCCATTACTATAACTTCTACATCAGTGTTTCTTAGCTTGTTTTGTGCTATGGACCAGTTTGATAGTCCGATGAAGGCTAAGGACCCCTTTGATTGTCCAATGAAAGCTATGGACCCTTTTGATTTTCCAGTGAAGGCTATGGAGCCCTTGTTTGAAAAAATGTACATAAAAGAATAATTTTAAAAAAAAACGTAACATTTTAAATTGTAGGTTATATACACGTGACATCCCACCCCAGAATCTATTCATAGACCCCCAATGGGGCCCGTGAACCACAGTTTAAGAAACCTTGTTCTACATATTGAAGAACATAGAAACTAACAAAGTCAACTAATTGATGTCTCACAGATCACAAATACTACAGCTCCAGCTTTCCACACATTAGGCTGCATACGGGGGCCGGATTAAGAACTCCGGAGGCCCTAGGCTTTTAAGATATTTTGGTGTACGGTACCTCTCCAATCTTCTAAAAGATAAAACTAGGAAAAAAATGTAATTGATTTCAGATAAATATTTTTATTAATATATAATAATATGTGGGGGAAAAAAACAACAGGTGTTCGTTACAGCCCCTAGATTTTGTTAAAAGTAGTGGGGGCTTTGCAAAGAAAAAATATTTTTTTTTTTGTTTAAAGGAAAAAAATCGGGGGTGGAAGCAGTGGCGTCCTTAAAGTTTCTGATGCGGATCTTAGTACTGTGTTAATTTGATAAAGTTGTTATTTTATTCCCGTTAATGATGTCCACCAAAAGATAATTATAAGTGGATGGAAGCAGACATCATCATCATCAGTTGATAAACTCTTAATACAAGACCCTTGCCCTGAGCAAGAGTTGATAAAGTCCTCTGGTGTTCTGATTACTGAAGCTCGCTCGAACATCACCAGAGTTAAATACTGTGTTGTTGTGTTGCTCGTGGTTCGAGTATGTAATGTCAACTTGACCTACGCAGTGGTGTGTAGACATAGATGGAGTGTATAATGTGCGAATGATAGGAAGGGTTCGTGGTGTTGACAAATGTTCTTTTCTTACACTCATGTATGGCTGGAAGTCATCGACACCAACGACTGTGTACCTTTACTAAAGTTTAATTGGACGTACACACTCGACAGCACAGATAGTGACAAATCACAGGTTGGCATAATACATCATGGTACAGTGGATAACTGGTCTTGCAATGTTATGTTACATGGGCACTCATGTAGAATAATATTATAATGGACTGTCAGTAGCCAAGCACTCAGTATTGCCCATATATATATATCAACTGAGTTTACTGACAAAGCACGTCAGATTATAAACAATATCCAAGATGGCTTCTACCTAATCTCGTCTAGCGAAGATTCTTTAACATAAGGTTCAGCACAGTTTTTTCATATAATAATATTGAACCGCTAGCAATGGGTTCTCATGTGTAGCAGTGATCTCTGGACTAATCAAGCGATAATACGGGCATCCCTTTTCTCTTCTTGAAAGTCACTACATGTTTGGTTCCAAGATGGCTTCACTCGTGAGCTGTCACTCACGTTTGGATACAGATAATGAATCTGTCCTAAAGTTAGTCATTCATTAAATCTTTCATTGCTCTGTAGATTTGATCATGAACACTTGACTGCAATCTACAGGATATAGTGCTGCTAGGAATCGAAGTCGTTTTCATCGAGTCAAATATATTCTCTTAGACCTTCAAATCGTACCTATCGAAAATGGTGGCTTCGTACGAGAGTTCATAAGAGTGTCTATTATTACCTTGGTATCAGAAATATGATTCTGCCATTCCTTGGCAATACGAATAAACACTGGGGTAAAGCATACACGATAGGTCTAGACGACTATCACTTTCCCCACAAATACTGAGATCACTTTTTCCCCGGCGACAAGCCGACATAGAAAACACAGTCCCTATCGGGACGAAGCCAAATCACCCCACACTCTAGCGACACATCCGCCGAATAGCCTTTGACCTCTCTAGAGACAACAGAACATATAGTTCGACTTAGATATGTAAAGATATACAGATATAAGACAGACTCGTCCTACTCAGACAAACAATACACATAAATTCAGGCCATAGATATTCTGAAGCAAGAACAATCTATTACTACCCAAACGAAGAATAAATCGCAGAAAACTGGACTCATCCGCGGAGTTCGATCGAAAGAGCCGACACAACTTTCAAGGGAAGTAACTCAATAATGACTTTCCCTTAAGCACTATTTTGTTTACAAAATATTTGCGAACATAACAAGTATACCAATGTATAATATTGTAAGATATCAAAGACTGCACGTAACAGTCTTACCACACCTCCCGGGAAAAAAAAAATGGAACTTTTTTTTTTTTTTTTTTGAAATACATCTAGGAGCAACGTACAATAGGCTCACAACGCATGAATAATGCGCAGATGAAAATATCAGGAATACCTATAACGCCTAATATGAGGCTAAGTCGACTTATGGAGCGACTGGTGAGAATGTGTCTCATAAACTGAGAGAAATTATTTCTCTACAAGTATATTTTTCCAGGAAGGTGTCATCAAAGTATAATACAATTCTGGCAATTACACAATGCCTAAAAAATTCATATCATCATTTCGTATTAGATATCTTAAATTTATGATTTATGAAGAAAAAATCATCAAAGCACAGCGGTGAATAAACATCAATGAACCGCTATGTAGTGATACAATCATTATATTATTAAATTACAAATGTGTATCTATCATGATATAGAAAAGGAACTACTATAGAACTAGACATATCAAGAAGTCTAAGCCCTAATAGTTATGTGGAATCATGTGGGCATCTTGACAGAATGTCTGCCATCACATTATCTGATCCACGAATAGCTCGCACAGAGAAATGAAAAGGTTGAAGAGCAATTGCATATCGAGTAGACCTCGAGCTCTTCAAATTCTTACTCTGTATAGCAGTAAGAGCTTTTTGGTCGGTTTCTACTATGAAATGTGCGCCTAGAAGGAATCTCTGTAGTTTGAGGATCGACCAAACCATAGCTAATAGCTCACGGTCTAAAACCGAATAATTCCTTTCTGCCGCATTAAGTTTTCTGGAAATATACATTACAGGATGCAGAGTTCCAGAGTACTCTTGCATTAGTGCCGCTCCAATCCCAGTGGATGAAGCGTCACTACGAAGAACGAATGTCTTATCTTTAGTGGGTAGCACTAAAATAGGTGGTGTTGAAAACAGTGTTTTAATCTTATCCAGAGAGCATTGGCATTCCTGAGACCAGTGGACCACATTAGGCGAACCTTTCTTTAGAAGTGTTGAGAGAGGTGCCATGATAGAGGATAGATTCTGAATGAATCTGCCATAAAATTGAATAAGACCTAACAGACTTCTCACCTGTTTTTTTAGTCTTAGGGATTGAGATGTTAAGTATCTTACTAGTATTATGGTCCTCTGTCTTTAGGAAACCATGACCAACTCGGTGGCCTAGGAAAGAAATTTCGCTAAAACCAATATAGGCTTTAGAGGGTTTCGCTGTCAGGTTGTGCTCACGCAAAGTAGACAGCAATTCATCTAACCCTGAATAGTGATCTTCCCAAGTATCGCTGAAAAGACAGATGTCGTCTAGATATGCAATGACATCTGACCGATAAGATAGGATTCGGCGCATCATGCGTACGAATGTAGCTGGTGCGTTCATAAGACCGAAAGGCATAAAATTCCATTGGAACAAACCTCTAGGTGTTGAAAAAGCCGTGAGAGGTTTGGCGCGTTCAGATAAAGGAACTTGCCAATATCCTTTAGACAAATCAAGTTTAGTGAAAAAATGAGATTTGGAGAGTCGAGTAAGTAGCTCTTCCAGTAAAGGCATAGGTTCGGCATCGAACTTCGTTACTTGATTCAATTTTCGATAGTCAACGCAAAGACGTATGTTATTGTCTTTTTTACGAACAATAACCATCGGCGAAGAATATGCAGAGGTGGATGGTTCGATTATTTTCAAATCTATCATCTCATCCAACTCTTTCTCGACCTGTGCTTGAAAATGTATAGGTATAGGATAAGGTCTAACCCTAATAGGAGTATGGTCAGTTAGAACAATGTCATGTTCAATGACATGCGTTTGTCCAGGGATGTCAGTGAGTACATCCTGAAATGTTTGCAACATAGTTGAAACTTGTCGCTGTTCTCCTAGAGACAAATCAGGAGAGACAGTAACGTTCTTCCATGATTCACTAGAATGAAGTGGGATCATTGGAAGAGGAAGATTTACATCTGAAAAACTTGTTTCCTCATCCTGTATCACGGACAGTGATGAGTAATGACCATGTGGTACTGGAGAATTGTCCGTTGCTTGGAAAATGGGTTGCAAATAATCCGGACGTTCATGGAATTCCGTAAGCATATTGATGTGGAAGGTTTTATGCTTCCCATCAATATCGACAATATAGTCGACATCGGAAATTTTCGATATTATATCGTACGGACCTTTCCAAGAAATAAGTAATCTGTTTTCCCTACAAGGTAGTAATACAAATGCTTTGTCACCAGGACAAAGTTGTCGTAAGCATCTCTTCTTATTGGCAAATTGCCTTGCCTTCTGTTTCGCAAATTCAGAAGAAGAAGTTGCTAATTTGCATGCTTCGATAATCTTTTGTCTCAACGCGATGACATATTCGTAGGATGACTTTGTGTCATCGTCAATATTGTCAGATGTAATGAGATCGTGAAGCAACGACATAGGGCCACGCGGACGCGCGCCAAAGACGAGTTCAAAGGGAGAAAATCCTGTATGTTCATTGGGTACCTCTCTGTAAGCGAAGAGGGCCGCAGGTAAAACTCTGTCCCAGTCTTGAGGATGATCCTCAGTTATCTTCCCCAGTAAGTTTTTAAGTGTTCTATTAAGGCGTTCGACCATACCATTAGACATTGGATGGTAGATACTACTTAAAGATCTATCTATCTGCAGAGTAGACATTACTTGAGACATGGTATCTGATATTAGTTGGGTGCCATGGTCTGACAATATCTCTCCGGGGAACCCCAGACGAGAAAATATAAGCCAAAGAGCATCTGCAATATCAGCAGTAGTAATGCTCTTCAGAGGAATAGCCTCTGGCCAACGTGTGCACATATCAACACACGTCAAGATAAACTGATGTCCTCTGGCAGACTTGATCTTAAATGGACCAATTATGTCTATGGCCATTTTTTGGAACGGCCGAATAGGAATGTCCGCCGCCTGAATGGGTGCAGCATGCCGTGGACCTTTGGATTTAACTTCCTGACATACTTTACAAGATCGACAATAAATCCGTATGTCCTTGTTTACCAATGGCCAAAAGAAAGCCGCAAGGACTCTTGACTTAGTACGGGAAAAACCCATGTGTCCAGCACACTGAGAGTCGTGAGCGTGCTGCAAAATTTTAACTCTCAAATTCTTGGGAACCAGGATTTGAGAATGACTTGACGTAATGGAGTCTTGAACCATACGTACAAGTACGCCATTCTTCTTTGTAATCCACGATTTACGACTTGTGTCTTTATTCGGATCACCTTTAGTTGCAAGAATGAAGAATTTCTTCAGAGTGGGATCATCTTCTTGCTGTTTTATAAACGAGTCACGAGAAATTACCAAGGGATTATCTTGGTTATGCACTTCATTATCTTCAGTAGATGAAGTTTGAGGCATATTAAGAGCCTGAGCTCTAGTGACTACAGCGTTAGCAATCTGCATGTTTTGCCTTTCCCACGTGGAAATTTGTTGCGGAGTGCATTCTCTGACTCCGTGAATGCGACCGATGATGAGGTCAGCGATCGGATTCGGAAGAAGACATGCGTGTACATCTCCTGTAAAGAAAGGAGTAGCAATCCTAATGATAGCAGTAGAGTATTTCTCTAATGTGCCGCCAAATGTTACACATTTGACTACTTGTCCAGTGGCACGGGAAGGATCTACGAGTGACTGCCTAACACCAATTGTGGTGCATCCAGAATCAAATAGCACAGAGACTGGATTGTTATTCACTAAACCCTTATGTAAGACAAGAGAACCTCTTCCATCATGCGCGACTGATGCCGGAAGAGCAGGAAGAGGATGGCCACAGCTTAAAGTAGACACTGTGGTTGGCTCAAATAACGTTTTGCATTGGGGGCACTGAGATGCTCTCCCAAAATCAAAAGCGGCACATGCCATATTACTAGCATCATTATTATCTTTACTCTGTTTATAGGCTTCATTGGACTCTTGTTGTGCAGAGTTTGCCTGAAAATGTGGTTTATGTCTTTTGTATTGAGATCTACCTCGGTTATTATCACCTCTGTAGTTATTGTTACCTCTATTGTAACCCCTATTTGGGTTTGAGTCATAGTTCCCTTGGTTACCATTATCATATTCATTATAATGAGTATCTCTGTAATTATGATCTTGTTGACTCCAAGACGGATAACCCTGATAGTTTCTATAATTACTTCCTCTACGGAAATTCCTATAATTATGACCACCCCTGTGTCGAGAGCTATCAGCTCGTCTCCAGTTCTTTGAAGAAGAACCCTGAAATGATTGGTTACCTTGGTTTTGATAACTATTATGGTTACCTTTTTTATCAAATCTGTTTTGAGGTCCCTGAAATCTGTGTGAATAATTGGGATTGTATGGTGTTGCTGAAGCAACTGGCATACTCTCCTTAATCTTAGTGTTGCCAAAAGTCACGTCGGGGTGTGCAGTGACATATTGGGAACAATATTCTTCCATTTCTTTTAGAGATTTGGGTTTACGCTCATGTATAAATTCAAGGAAAGGTTTGTTCACACATGACATAATCTTATCTCTGAGCAACAAATCCATAAGTCCTTCATACGTTTTTTCTGTTTTGGAAAGCTCAATCCAACGATCAACTGTGAGACGTGCCTTTGCAGTGAATTCTGAGAATTCTACACCCGTCTCAGGCACCATCGTTTTAAATAAAAGGCGATAGCCTTCCTCACTTAGCTGATATTTTTTTTATCAAAGCCGCCCTAATGACATCATAATTATCCTTATCTGCTTCTCCTACAAGGCATAATCTAGTCAAAGATTCACCTTTCAAGTTTTCTGATAATTGATTAGCGTATTGTGATTTATCCACATTATGTGTACGACAAGAACGTTCAAATCTATCCAGCCAGAATGTAATATCGTCACTGGACTGATTGAACGGTGGAACCTTAACCTTGTAAGTAGAAGGTTTACCATTACCACTAGATGCCTGATTAACATTACTCATACTTGTCAATCTCAATTTCTCTAACTCAAATTCATGTTCTCTTATTGCTTTTTTCTCTTCAGCATCTAATCTTTTTTGTTCAGCCTCCCTGTCTAATCTTTTTTGTTCAGCTTCCCTGTCTAATCTTTTTTGTTCAGCTTCACTGTCTAATCTTTTTTGTTCAGCAGCAGCTTCTCTTTCTAATTTTTTTTTGTTCAGCTTCCCTGTCTAATCTTTTTTGTTCAGCTTCACTGTCTAATTTTTTTTGTTCAGCTTCAAAATCTTTTTTGTTCAGCAGCAGCTTCTCTTTCTAATTTTTTTTTGTTCAGCTTCAAATCTCCTTTCCTCCACCTGCATCTGCAATTTCTTTTGTTCAGCAGCAGCCTCAGCTTCTCTTTCTAATCTTTTCTCTTCAGCCATAGTTTTTCTTTCTTCTGCAGCTAATGCTTTGTCATATTGAGCAACAGCCCATTGTTCTAATTGTTGACCAGTCTTATCAAGGGCTTTCCCTTGTGTAATGAAGTATTCTAATGTAGACATGATGTCTAACAATAATACTAATCACCTGAACCAATAATAATACCACAAGTTCTCAATGACTTGATTAATCAGTATACTATCCCAATATCTGTGGGTCACAAGCCTTAATAAGGTCTTGTATAATAGTAATAATAATCAGGTACTGGTTTATACCATAATCCAAGTGCAGTGCACAGGCAATTGTGTCTTATGAAATATACCTATATAAAACATATGTCAACCAACAGAATACATAAAGTACAAATAGGACTGACAATACAAGAACGTTTGCAGAAATCAAAATAAATCAAATAGGGAAATCAATGAAAATAATCACTGAATCTGCAAAGAATAACAACACAAATGACGTCACAATATATGAATATAAATTGTGAATAGAACTGAAAGATAGAAAAGGTTAGACCAACAAATTACAAACAAATCAAAACAAAACTAAAGAACAAAGAAATATTACAAAAATAACAATAATTACAGACTTCACAGCTAACACAAAAGCAACAGTTGTCGCAGCAAATTTTCAATCAAGAAAATTGCACCTATAGAAAACGCCCACAACGGACCCTCTATGACGTGGGATATTCTGTTGTGAGGACGCCGCCCAACCTTAAACACAACCCGCTGACATAGAAACTAACATACTATACAAACAAATAACATGTAAACATAAATATATATAAATTATGTGTATGATGATAGTATGTGTTGCAAAATAGGCTCAGTTTTACAGTAATGGCAAAGTTATTTTTATGAAAATAAACAAACTGCCACTTTATTCAATTAAACATTCTGGCCTTAAATATTAAAGTTCATATACAGAAAACAAGAAGATCCATCGATGAAAATAGGACTTCTTAGTTCACTAATACTGTCTTCCTGTTAATATTGACAAGAATTGATCCAACTGTTCTGTGAAACTCTGTAATGTCTAATGTAAAAATGTCAACAACGCTGACCTACATACTGCATTCACTTGACAGGTCACGTGACGAAGTGTTGACAAATAGCAAACCAATACTGCAAGTGTGTCGTATCAGCCACAGGAAACGGTCTGGTATCGGTAATCTGTTGACTTCTGAACTTCTGCGAGGTCAAACCCAGAAAGCTGGTCCACCAGTTGATAAAGTTGTTATTTTATTCCCGTTAATGATGTCCACCAAAAGATAATTATAAGTGGATGGCAGCAGACATCATCATCATCAGTTGATAAACTCTTAATACAAGACCCTTGCCCTGAGCAAGAGTTGATAAAGTCCTCTGGTGTTCTGATTACTGAAGCTCGCTCGAACATCACCAGAGTTAAATACTGTGTTGTTGTGTTGCTCGTGGTTCGAGTATGGAATGTCAACTTGACCTACGCAGTGGTGTGTAGACATAGATGGAGTGTATAATGTGCGAATGATAGGAAGGGTTCGTGGTGTTGACAAATGTTCTTTTCTCACACTCATGTATGGCTGGAAGTCATCGACACCAACGACTGTGTACCTTTACTAAAGTTTAATTGGACGTACACACTCGACAGCACAGATAGTGACAAATCACAGGTTGGCATAATACATCATGGTACAGTGGATAACTGGTCTTGCAATGTTATGTTACATGGGCACTCATGTAGAATAATATTATAATGGACTGTCAGTAGCCAAGCACTCAGTATTGCCCATATATATATATCAACTGAGTTTACTGACAAAGCACGTCAGATTATAAACAATATCCAAGATGGCTTCTACCTAATCTCGTCTAGCGAAGATTCTTTAACATAAGGTTCAGCACAGTTTTTTTCATATAATAATATTGAACCGCTAGCAATGGGTTCTCATGTGTAGCAGTGATCTCTGGACTAATCAAGCGATAATACGGGCATCCCTTTTCTCTTCTTGAAAGTCACTACATGTTTGGTTCCAAGATGGCTTCACTCGTGAGCTGTCACTCACGTTTGGATACAGATAATGAATCTGTCCTAAAGTTAGTCATTCATTAAATCTTTCATTGCTCTGTAGATTTGATCATGAACACTTGACTGCAATCTACAGGATATAGTGCTGCTAGGAATCGAAGTCGTTTTCATCGAGTCAAATATATTCTCTTAGACATTCAAATCGTACCTATCGAAAATGGTGGCTTCGTACGAGAGTTCATAAGAGTGTCTATTATTACCTTGGTATCAGAAATATCATTCTGCCATTCCTTGGCAATACGAATAAACACTGGGGTAAAGCATACACGATAGGTCTAGACGACTAT
Organism: Oreohelix idahoensis; assembly: GCA_024509875.1. NCBI lineage: Eukaryota > Metazoa > Mollusca > Gastropoda > Stylommatophora > Oreohelicidae > Oreohelix > Oreohelix idahoensis. The sequence goes on along the minus strand of JAMPIV010007139.1, from coordinate 321,503 downwards.
CACTTTCCCCACAAATACTGAGATCACTTTTTCCCCGGCGACAAGCCGACATAGAAAACACAGTCCCTATCGGGACGAAGCCAAATCACACCACACTCTAGCGACACATCCGCCGAATAGCCTTTGACCTCTCTAGAGACAACAGAACATATAGTTCGACTTAGATATGTAAAGATATACAGATATAAGACAGACTCGTCCTACTCAGACAAACAATACACATAAATTCAGGCCATAGATATTCTGAAGCAAGAACAATCTATTACTACCCAAACGAAGAATAAATCGCAGAAAACTGGACTCATCCGCGGAGTTCGATCGAAAGAGCCGACACAACTTTCAAGGGAAGTAACTCAATAATGACTTTTCCCTAAGCACTATTTTGTTTACAAAATATTTGCGAACATAACAAGTATACCAATGTATAATATTGTAAGATATCAAAGACTGCACGTAACAGTCTTACCACACCTCCCGGGAAAAAAAAAAATGGAACTTTTTTTTTTTTTTTTGAAATACATCTAGGAGCAACGTACAATAGGCTCACAACGCATGAATAATGCGCAGATGAAAATATCAGGAATACCTATAACGCCTAATATGAGGCTAAGTCGACTTATGGAGCGACTGGTGAGAATGTGTCTCATAAACTGAGAGAAATTATTTCTCTACAAGTATATTTTTCCAGGAAGGTGTCATCAAAGTATAATACAATTCTGGCAATTACACAATGCCTAAAAAATTCATATCATCATTTCGTATTAGATATCTTAAATTTATGATTTATGAAGAAAAAATCATCAAAGCACAGCGGTGAATAAACATCAATGAACCGCTATGTAGTGATACAATCATTATATTATTAAATTACAAATGTGTATCTATCATGATATAGAAAAGGAACTACTATAGAACTAGACATATCAAGAAGTCAAGCCCTAATAGTTATGTGGAATCATGTGGGCATCTTGACAGAATGTCTGCCATCACATTATCTGATCCACGAATAGCTCGCACAGAGAAATGAAAAGGTTGAAGAGCAATTGCATATCGAGTAGACCTCGAGCTCTTCAAATTCTTACTCTGTATAGCAGTAAGAGCTTTTTGGTCGGTTTCTACTATGAAATGTGCGCCTAGAAGGAATCTCTGTAGTTTGAGGATCGACCAAACCATAGCTAATAGCTCACGGTCTAAAACCGAATAATTCCTTTCTGCCGCATTAAGTTTTCTGGAAATATACATTACAGGATGCAGAGTTCCAGAGTACTCTTGCATTAGTGCCGCTCCAATCCCAGTGGATGAAGCGTCACTACGAAGAACGAATGTCTTATCTTTAGTAGGTAGCACTAAAATAGGTGGTGTTGAAAACAATGTTTTAATCTTATCCAGAGAGCATTGGCATTCCTGAGACCAGTGGACCACATTAGGCGAACCTTTCTTTAGAAGTGTTGAGAGAGGTGCCATGATAGAGGATAGATTCTGAATGAATCTGCCATAAAATTGAATAAGACCTAACAGACTTCTCACCTGTTTTTTAGTCTTAGGGATTGAGATGTTAAGTATCTTACTAGTATTATGGTCCTCTGTCTTTAGGAAACCATGACCAACTCGGTGGCCTAGGAAAGAAATTTCGCTAAAACCAATATAGGCTTTAGAGGGTTTCGCTGTCAGGTTGTGCTCACGCAAAGTAGACAGCAATTCATCTAACCCTGAATAGTGATCTTCCCAAGTATCGCTGAAAAGACAGATGTCGTCTAGATATGCAATGACATCTGACCGATAAGATAGGATTCGGCGCATCATGCGTACGAATGTAGCTGGTGCGTTCATAAGACCGAAAGGCATAAAATTCCATTGGAACAAACCTCTAGGTGTTGAAAAAGCCGTGAGAGGTTTGGCGCGTTCAGATAAAGGAACTTGCCAATATCCTTTAGACAAATCAAGTTTAGTGAAAAAATGAGATTTGGAGAGTCGAGTAAGTAGCTCTTCCAGTAAAGGCATAGGTTCGGCATCGAACTTCGTTACTTGATTCAATTTTCGATAGTCAACGCAAAGACGTATGTTATTGTCTTTTTTACGAACAATAACCATCGGCGAAGAATATGCAGAGGTGGATGGTTCGATTATTTTCAAATCTATCATCTCATCCAACTCTTTCTCGACCTGTGCTTGAAAATGTATAGGTATAGGATAAGGTCTAACCCTAATAGGAGTATGGTCAGTTAGAACAATGTCATGTTCAATGACATGCGTTTGTCCAGGGATGTCAGTGAGTACATCCTGAAATGTTTGCAACATAGTTGAAACTTGTCGCTGTTCTCCTAGAGACAAATCAGGAGAGACAGTAACGTTCTTCCATGATTCACTAGAATGAAGTGGGATCATTGGAAGAGGAAGATTTACATCTGAAAAACTTGTTTCCTCATCCTGTATCACGGACAGTGATGAGTAATGACCATGTGGTACTGGAGAATTGTCCGTTGCTTGGAAAATGGGTTGCAAATAATCCGGACGTTCATGGAATTCCGTAAGCATATTGATGTGGAAGGTTTTATGCTTCCCATCAATATCGACAATATAGTCGACATCGGAAATTTTCGATATTATATCGTACGGACCTTTCCAAGAAATAAGTAATCTGTTTTCCCTACAAGGTAGTAATACAAATGCTTTGTCACCAGGACAAAGTTGTCGTAAGCATCTCTTCTTATTGGCAAATTGCCTTGCCTTCTGTTTCGCAAATTCAGAAGAAGAAGTTGCTAATTTGCATGCTTCGATAATCTTTTGTCTCAACGCGATGACATATTCGTAGGATGACTTTGTGTCATCGTCAATATTGTCAGATGTAATGAGATCGTGAAGCAACGACATAGGGCCACGCGGACGCGCGCCAAAGACGAGTTCAAAGGGAGAAAATCCTGTATGTTCATTGGGTACCTCTCTGTAAGCGAAGAGGGCCGCAGGTAAAACTCTGTCCCAGTCTTGAGGATGATCCTCAGTTATCTTCCCCAGTAAGTTTTTAAGTGTTCTATTAAGGCGTTCGACCATACCATTAGACATTGGATGGTAGATACTACTTAAAGATCTATCTATCTGCAGAGTAGACATTACTTGAGACATGGTATCTGATATTAGTTGGGTGCCATGGGCTGGCAATATCTCTCCGGGGAACCCCAGACGAGAAAATATAAGCCAAAGAGCATCTGCAATATCAGCAGTAGTAATGCTCTTCAGAGGAATAGCCTCTGGCCAACGTGTGCACATATCAACACACGTCAAGATAAACTGATGTCCTCTGGCAGACTTGATCTTAAATGGACCAATTATGTCTATGGCCATTTTTTGGAACGGCCGAATAGGAATGTCCGCCGCCTGAATGGGTGCAGCATGCCGTGGACCTTTGGATTTAACTTCCTGACATACTTTACAAGATCGACAATAAATCCGTATGTCCTTGTTTACCAATGGCCAAAAGAAAGCCGCAAGGACTCTTGACTTAGTACGGGAAAAACCCATGTGTCCAGCACACTGAGAGTCGTGAGCGTGCTGCAAAATTTTAACTCTCAAATTCTTGGGAACCAGGATTTGAGAATGACTTGACGTAATGGAGTCTTGAACCATACGTACAAGTACGCCATTCTTCTTTGTAATCCACGATTTACGACTTGTGTCTTTATTCGGATCACCTTTAGTTGCAAGAATGAAGAATTTCTTCAGAGTGGGATCATCTTCTTGCTGTTTTATAAACGAGTCACGAGAAATTACCAAGGGATTATCTTGGTTATGCACTTCATTATCTTCAGTAGATGAAGTTTGAGGCATATTAAGAGCCTGAGCTCTAGTGACTACAGCGTTAGCAATCTGCATGTTTTGCCTTTCCCACGTGGAAATTTGTTGCGGAGTGCATTCTCTGACTCCGTGAATGCGACCGATGATGAGGTCAGCGATCGGATTCGGAAGAAGACATGCGTGTACATCTCCTGTAAAGAAAGGAGTAGCAATCCTAATGATAGCAGTAGAGTATTTCTCTAATGTGCCGCCAAATGTTACACATTTGACTACTTGTCCAGTGGCACGGGAAGGATCTACGAGTGACTGCCTAACACCAATTGTGGTGCATCCAGAATCAAATAGCACAGAGACTGGATTGTTATTCACTAAACCCTTATGTAAGACAAGAGAACCTCTTCCATCATGCGCGACTGATGCCGGAAGAGCAGGAAGAGGATGGCCACAGCTTAAAGTAGACACTGTGGTTGGCTCAAATAACGTTTTGCATTGGGGGCACTGAGATGCTCTCCCAAAATCAAAAGCGGCACATGCCATATTACTAGCATCATTATTATCTTTACTCTGTTTATAGGCTTCATTGGACTCTTGTTGTGCAGAGTTTGCCTGAAAATGTGGTTTATGTCTTTTGTATTGAGATCTACCTCGGTTATTATCACCTCTGTAGTTATTGTTACCTCTATTGTAACCCCTATTTGGGTTTGAGTCATAGTTCCCTTGGTTACCATTATCATATTCATTATAATGAGTATCTCTGTAATTATGATCTTGTTGACTCCAAGACGGATAACCCTGATAGTTTCTATAATTACTTCCTCTACGGAAATTCCTATAATTATGACCACCCCTGTGTCGAGAGCTATCAGCTCGTCTCCAGTTCTTTGAAGAAGAACCCTGAAATGATTGGTTACCTTGGTTTTGATAACTATTATGGTTACCTTTTTTATCAAATCTGTTTTGAGGTCCCTGAAATCTGTGTGAATAATTGGGATTGTATGGTGTTGCTGAAGCAACTGGCATACTCTCCTTAATCTTAGTGTTGCCAAAAGTCACGTCGGGGTGTGCAGTGACATATTGGGAACAATATTCTTCCATTTCTTTTAGAGATTTGGGTTTACGCTCATGTATAAATTCAAGGAAAGGTTTGTTCACACATGACATAATCTTATCTCTGAGCAACAAATCCATAAGTCCTTCATACGTTTTTTCTGTTTTGGAAAGCTCAATCCAACGATCAACTGTGAGACGTGCCTTTGCAGTGAATTCTGAGAATTCTACACCCGTCTCAGGCACCATCGTTTTAAATAAAAGGCGATAGCCTTCCTCACTTAGCTGATATTTTTTTATCAAAGCCGCCCTAATGACATCATAATTATCCTTATCTGCTTCTCCTACAAGGCATAATCTAGTCAAAGATTCACCTTTCAAGTTTTCTGATAATTGATTAGCGTATTGTGATTTATCCACATTATGTGTACGACAAGAACGTTCAAATCTATCCAGCCAGAATGTAATATCGTCACTGGACTGATTGAACGGTGGAACCTTAACCTTGTAAGTAGAAGGTTTACCATTACCACTAGATGCCTGATTAACATTACTCATACTTGTCAATCTCAATTTCTCTAACTCAAATTCATGTTCTCTTATTGCTTTTTTCTCTTCAGCATCTAATCTTTTTTGTTCAGCCTCCCTGTCTAATCTTTTTTGTTCAGCTTCCCTGTCTAATCTTTTTTGTTCAGCTTCACTGTCTAATCTTTTTTGTTCAGCAGCAGCTTCTCTTTCTAATTTTTTTTTGTTTTCCCTGTCTAATCTTTTTTGTTCAGCTTCACTGTCTAATCTTTTTTGTTCAGCTTCACTGTCTAATCTTTTTTGTTCAGCAGCAGCTTCTCTTTCTAATTTTTTTTGTTCAGCTTCAAATCTCCTTTCCTCCACCTGCATCTGCAATTTCTTTTGTTCAGCAGCAGCCTCAGCTTCTCTTTCTAATCTTTTCTCTTCAGCCATAGTTTTTCTTTCTTCTGCAGCTAATGCTTTGTCATATTGAGCAACAGCCCATTGTTCTAATTGTTGACCAGTCTTATCAAGGGCTTTCCCTTGTGTAATGAAGTATTCTAATGTAGACATGATGTCTAACAATAATACTAATCACCTGAACCAATAATAATACCACAAGTTCTCAATGACTTGATTAATCAGTATACTATCCCAATATCTGTGGGTCACAAGCCTTAATAAGGTCTTGTATAATAGTAATAATAATCAGGTACTGGTTTATACCATAATCCAAGTGCAGTGCACAGGCAATTGTGTCTTATGAAATATACCTATATAAAACATATGTCAACCAACAGAATACATAAAGTACAAATAGGACTGACAATACAAGAACGTTTGCAGAAATCAAAATAAATCAAATAGGGAAATCAATGAAAATAATCACTGAATCTGCAAAGAATAACAACACAAATGACGTCACAATATATGAATATAAATTGTGAATAGAACTGAAAGATAGAAAAGGTTAGACCAACAAATTACAAACAAATCAAAACAAAACTAAAGAACAAAGAAATATTACAAAAATAACAATAATTACAGACTTCACAGCTAACACAAAAGCAACAGTTGTCGCAGCAAATTTTCAATCAAGAAAATTGCACCTATAGAAAACGCCCACAACGGACCCTCTATGACGTGGGATATTCTGTTGTGAGGACGCCGCCCAACCTTAAACACAACCCGCTGACATAGAAACTAACATACTATACAAACAAATAACATGTAAACATAAATATATATAAATTATGTGTATGATAGTATGTGTTGCAAAATAGGCTCAGTTTTACAGTAATGGCAAAGTTATTTTTATGAAAATAAACAAACTGCCACTTTATTCAATTAAACATTCTGGCCTTAAATATTAAAGTTCATATACAGAAAACAAGAAGATCCATCGATGAAAATAGGACTTCTTAGTTCACTAATACTGTCTTCCTGTTAATATTGACAAGAATTGATCCAACTGTTCTGTGAAACTCTGTAATGTCTAATGTAAAAATGTCAACAACGCTGACCTACATACTGCATTCACTTGACAGGTCACGTGACGAAGTGTTGACAAATAGCAAACCAATACTGCAAGTGTGTCGTATCAGCCACAGGAAACGGTCTGGTATCGGTAATCTGTTGACTTCTGAACTTCTGCGAGGTCAAACCCAGAAAGCTGGTCCACCAGTTGATAAAGTTGTTATTTTATTCCCGTTAATGATGTCCACCAAAAGATAATTATAAGTGGATGGAAGCAGACATCATCATCATCAGTTGATAAACTCTTAATACAAGACCCTTGCCCTGAGCAAGAGACATGCTGAGAAATCTGAAGCTCGCTCGAACATCACCAGAGTTAAATACTGTGTTGTTGTGTTGCTCGTGGTTCGAGTATGGAATGTCAACTTGACCTACGCAGTGGTGTGTAGACATAGATGGAGTGTATAATGTGCGAATGATAGGAAGGGTTCGTGGTGTTGACAAATGTTCTTTTCTTACACTCATGTATGGCTGGAAGTCATCGACACCAACGACTGTGTACCTTTACTAAAGTTTAATTGGACGTACACACTCGACAGCACAGATAGTGACAAATCACAGGTTGGCATAATACATCATGGTACAGTGGATAACTGGTCTTGCAATGTTATGTTACATGGGCACTCATGTAGAATAATATTATAATGGACTGTCAGTAGCCAAGCACTCAGTATTGCCCATATATATATATATCAACTGAGTTTACTGACAAAGCACGTCAGATTATAAACAATATCCAAGATGGCTTCTACCTAATCTCGTCTAGCGAAGATTCTTTAACATAAGGTTCAGCACAGTTTTTTCATATAATAATATTGAACCGCTAGCAATGGGTTCTCATGTGTAGCAGTGATCTCTGGACTAATCAAGCGATAATACGGGCATCCCTTTTCTCTTCTTGAAAGTCACTACATGTTTGGTTCCAAGATGGCTTCACTCGTGAGCTGTCACTCACGTTTGGATACAGATAATGAATCTGTCCTAAAGTTAGTCATTCATTAAATCTTTCATTGCTCTGTAGATTTGATCATGAACACTTGACTGCAATCTACAGGATATAGTGCTGCTAGGAATCGAAGTCGTTTTCATCGAGTCAAATATATTCTCTTAGACATTCAAATCGTACCTATCGAAAATGGTGGCTTCGTACGAGAGTTCATAAGAGTGTCTATTATTACCTTGGTATCAGAAATATGATTCTGCCATTCCTTGGCAATACGAATAAACACTGGGGTAAAGCATACACGATAGGTCTAGACGACTATCACTTTCCCCACAAATACTGAGATCACTTTTTCCCCGGCGACAAGCCGACATAGAAAACACAGTCCCTATCGGGACGAAGCCAAATCACCCCACACTCTAGCGACACATCCGCCGAATAGCCTTTGACCTCTCTAGAGACAACAGAACATATAGTTCGACTTAGATATGTAAAGATATACAGATATAAGACAGACTCGTCCTACTCAGACAAACAATACACATAAATTCAGGCCATAGATATTCTGAAGCAAGAACAATCTATTACTACCCAAACGAAGAATAAATCGCAGAAAACTGGACTCATCCGCGGAGTTCGATCGAAAGAGCCGACACAACTTTCAAGGGAAGTAACTCAATAATGACTTTCCCTTAAGCACTATTTTGTTTACAAAATATTTGCGAACATAACAAGTATACCAATGTATAATATTGTAAGATATCAAAGTGCAAACATAATTGAATGAGATCGCCAATGAATGAAAAGATGAACGGTACAAATCCTTGTTATGGAGTTCCCCATCCTGAAAGTTTATGAAGAGCCAACGTAATATAAGTGTTTTGTTTGGTTGGCTCACGCCCAGTACAAGTCCTCCTGAAGTGTATGAAAATCCAACGTAATATAAGTGTTTTGTTTGGTTGGCTCACGTCCGGTACAAGTCCTCCTGAAGCATATGAAGATCCAACGTAGTATAAATGTTTTGTTTTGTATGGTTGGCTCACGTCCAGTACATGTGCTCCTGGAGTGTATGAAGATACAACGTATTATACGTGTTTTGTTTGGTTGGCTCACGTCTGGTACAGTAGACTTTGGGCCGCCATATTGGCCAAAATATGACCAAAAACTTTGCTGAAGATCGTAATAGAAGGCAGAGTTGAAGGCAAACGTGCTAGAGGAAGACAGCGCTATAAGATAACACCAAAAGATGGACAGGAAAGAGTCTATCGGAGTGCACCATGAAGTAAGAGACAGAAGAGGTTAAAGATCCATTGCAGCCGACCTTCGAAGTGATGATGATGATGGGCCAAAAACGTGGAGTTTATTTATTTATAATTTTTTTTTTTTAATCGGCCTGTGTGTTTGTTGGACGATATTAATTTTGACAAAGCTCGAAACAGGGTTAGTGTTTGGTTAAAGCTGGCTGTTTGCCAAAGCTCGAAAAAGGGTTGGGGTTAGGTTAATGTTAGCTGTAACGTAAATATGGATAGTCAGTCTGGCAACATGGCGGACGTTGTTTACCGAGCTCGCCATCTACCGTTTTATTTTGTTTTAGCTGTAATTTAGTGTCAATGTATCGGTCAATCAATTACTCGAAAATAAAAATAAAAAACTGCTAAAAAATCAAAGATGGTGTACCGTCTCACCTAGTGAGTATCGAATGAGTTTATTGACTGACTGGAGTACAGTTGATGAGGTGTCACCAAAACTACACCGACCAGAAAACATACGTCATCGATCTTCGCTGCGCTACTAAGCAACAAATTCGAAACATACACTGTTAAGTTACGTCATGTGTTTTAACTACAGTTGACAATAGAGAACAGAAAAAAAGACAAGACAAAACAATGGACAAAAAAAACATTATGTCACCGTGGAAACTGCTAACTTTGAATAGCGGGCTATATGTGTGGGTTATACAGGGTTCCTTTATACTGAACGCTTGTCTTGTTTTCATTGGAAGACAACTTTTTTGTGCTATAAATAATGAAAGGAAAACACCAAGCAGGCTCGGCGTACAGTTTTTGTGCAAATTTAAGTAATTGTTACGCCTCTTTTTGCGCACCGAAATGCGTTCATGATTTTAAAACACCGCGGTACTCAAATAGAGCTCTGCTGGATTAAAAAATGACGTCATATTAAATAATTACGTAGACGCGCGTGCATAGCAACAGTCAGTTGACTTTTGGTCAGTTGCCGTTTGGAAGTGTCTCTAGCCGGTCGGGCTGTGTTTTAGATGTGTCCTTTTGATGCTGATGTGTTCGTCTTCATGCTTGGTGTAAAGAAAGTGTTTGCAGCTATTGATGCCAAGAGATTTTTATTTTGCAGAGGAGTATTTTGAACATGTGGATAAATCATATAATTATGTCGCGGATCTCAACTTGACGGACTTTACGGAGAGGTGTTGACCTTACCATGATTGCTACAGTATAACGAACTTTGATTATGGCCAAGTATTGTTGGCCGATGGGCAATAAGAATTATTATAGTAATGTGGAGCTACTTGTTGCTATGGAGTATTATTAAACATTGTGAGACGCTGACGGTAGTATTCGCCTACATCATTAAATCTGTTGATGTTGCAGTTATTTGTTGGGCGTTGAAGAAAATCATACCCCAACCAATTACTACGATCAGATCACTTGCAGAAACATCCTTGTAACGCAACAGAACCATGCTGCAGAAAGTAGACTAAATCTATAAACGCACGCTGATAAGAAAAGGTTACATAATGCATACATACAAACATACATACATTCATACAAACATACATTCATAACCCTCCACTCCCAAAGGAGCATAGGCCTTCAACAAACACATGCCAAGTCCTCCTGTCACGTGCCATAATCTCAAGTTCTTTCCACGTTCTCCTCATCATTTTCACCCCTGTTTCCAGCTCTCTTCTCCATGTGCTTCTTGGTCTACCTCTGCCTCTCTTGCCCTGGGGGTTCCAGAACAAGGACTGCCTTGTAATGCTATCAACAGGTTTCCTCAGACATACATACATATCAGAATCTTTATTCTTCATAACATACATTGACATGTACTGATATTATATAACGTGATTGTGACGAAAGTACTGAGATTCTGTCTTTCAAATGGCCCATGTCTTTTTCTCCTTGCAATTTGTTCACTATTTTTAGGAGGGATTTCAGAAAAAAAATCCTTCTCCATGTTTCTTCTCCTTCTATTATTTACGTTTTTTCAAGATGAGATCACGATAGAGTTTGATCTCATCTGCTTTATGGTTCTTCTTTATGTGTTTAGAGTATGGGTGTAGGAAGATTGGTGCAGTATTATTCTAGATTAAGATTTTAGATTCTAGATCAGGATTTGCACCAGTGTAGTCTTGTTAAAGATATTGCGTGGCCATAGACGCATTTTTCGGGAGTTAAATTATTTGCGGCCATTTTTGCTTCATTTTCGCAGTATAGGGCTAGGACTAATTCTCTTTCTTTGTCTAGCAGAAACTGGTTGCATCAGCATGATCTAAGGTTCTGATTGGCTGAGTGCTAACTGCAGTTGAAATGCAGAGCTCCCATTGGCTTTAGAACCACGCCGCGCATATGACGTCATGAAGTCGGCGCGTGGGGTCTTGATAATAAATACACTCGAATTTCATAAGTTCGGTCTCTAAAAATTAATTGCCAAGCCGCGTTGCTGATTCAAAGTCGATTGCCTTTCAGGGGAAATTCGAGATTTGGTAAGCAGAATTTTCGTGGTAACTTTATTTAATTTTGTCTAAGCCTAGGCCGATCAGTAAAGTTCTTGGGAAGGTTTAGTTTAATTTAATTCTTAACTCCAGAGCCATCAATACTATCCTGGTGATAAGACTTGAGAGACCTAATAGGTCCAGTTAATTTCCTTATTGAAGGAATAGCGTTGTCTAGATGGTTTAGATGTTGCGAGGTTTCGGCCATGCTTGGATTTATTTCAAAAGTAGGTCGGGAGAGAAACCCGCATCTGCGAATTTTATTTGTTTACATAATAGTCGGGAGCGTGTGTAATGTGTATTTTCATTTGTGATTTTATTGAGAGTATTGATGCTCGCTATTTATATAGTTGCGCATATGTCTGTGGACGGGAGTGATAGAGGTATTAATTGGAGCACGTGGGTGCTATCAGTTAATGTGTATTGTTGCACGAGCACGTGTGTGCTATCAGTTAATGAATATTTATGCAGGAGCGCGTGGTTGAAAAACTGCGGCACCACGTGGCTGAATTACGGGGTTTTCATTGTATAACTTTTGACGGCAAGCAGATGCTGGCGTAAACTGATTATATGTTATTGATTGTGCATTGTTATTCTGTGTATTCAGAAGATGGAGATGAAATTTATTTCTGTTAAGGGAATAATACTTTATTTCAATTTTGAGGTGATTAATCATACTGACGGGAATTTTAGGAATTCCTAGAGAGGGCTAGTTTTATTTTGTATTAATCATTACGGCATTAGTGTCAGCGTAAGAAGTAGGCCACAGTACGACTGCCCAGACCGGGCCAGTGAAAATATTGTTGTTGCTCGGAGTTAGTCAGGCAGAACAGGCGATCTGGGTTAGCCAATGTTTACCTTGTAGGCTCAGGTAGAGAAGGGAACAGAAGAGGAGCGGATGGTGTTGGCATGATTTTTGTAGGGTTGTGCATAACGGGAGAGAGTAGGGGAGCTGTATTGATTATAGACGGGGGAGACTTAAGTGTTAAAGACTTAAGGGTTAGTCAGGGAGTTATATGTTATTAGAGATGTGTTGTTTGCGTGTTGTTTAGCTGTTGTGTTTTTTTTTTGTCTAACAGCAGGTAGCGCGGCTTTTTTTTGAGGGGGCAGAGCGGAAGTTGCAATAACTTCCTCCCGGCAAAAAGATTGGCATCTCAGACGCAGGGTTTGAGATCTTGCCAGGAGCGGACGAAGAAAAGAGAACAAACCCGTTTTTCTAGGCAGGGAAAGACCTTTCTCTAGTGGAAATATCATTCGTGGGAAAATCCATGAGCGCTAAGCTAGTTCTGTTACCCACGCAAAATTGGCACGCTGCCAGCGTTGTCGTAATTATTTCACTTCGTCCCGGCCATAATAACGCCGAAGACCTGAACCCATAGGAGGGAGAGGGCAGGTAACTCCAGAGGTGTTTGGAGAAACCAGCTACCTATTCCAATTTCCAGAATCCAGTGGGGTTCTTTTTTGTAAACCTTAGTCATCAGTTCCAGAATGGTGGAGAGAGAGAGGGTGACCATACTCTCCACAGAAGTCGTCGCAGTGTTGTCCCAAGTATAGCAGATGACAGCTGCTGAAGGTTTTTTTTGACGAGTTAATTGTGTAGCAGTGTGCAAGAGATTTCAGGATAGGCTGTGTAGAACCAGAGTCTGCGCAGAGTTGGTGTAGACACTTGGTAGTTGTTCCAGCTGACTGTGCACTTAACATTTAATTTAGAATAGTTGTGGAAGTGGAGGCTCGACCAGTGCAGTGCGGTTTAATTTTGCCTAATCCAAACTTCTGTCCCCATACAGGTTGCAATTGTGGGAGAAGGGTTGGGGTTGATGCATTTTTAACTGTGCTTGATTGTGGTTTTCAGGTGTGCATCCTCGCACTTTATGTATGGGACATGCATATGTTTGTTTGTTTATAGGTGTATAATAAACTTGTATAAATTGTAGCTGGCATCAGTCATTTCATTTAAGTACAGTAGCTATATGTTGTCTGTATCTTGGTGTTTGTGAATCTTGATATAACCTTATCCCCTTAGGGTAGCTAGAGGTCGTTGACAACTATAGCACATAAGACGTCCGAAGTGGCGAGGAAAAAATCAACCTCGGTTCTTAACCTCGGAGCCAATAGTGTCAACTGTTCACATTTCACTATCATTTTCTTCTAAATCTATCTTTTCAGTCTTTCTTCTCCCTAGCGTCTTGTCACTATAGGTAGACAGTCTCTAGTCTTAAATCCATTTCGTGACAGTGATACAACATTCCATATAGGAGAATCAGTTTAATTTACAACAGCGTGGAAGATGTCTTAAATAGTTCAATATGTGTTTGTTTATTTTTTACATCGAAGCTTCCATATCCTGTATGATCCTATAATTGAAATGGTGCTGACATATTTACATAAAACGCCGCCTTTACAGTTCCTCAGACCCAAAGACATCAATCCCCTCACACACTTTGCAAGTATATGTCGCAAACTACCAATTCTAATAACCAATGATGAGTAAGATAATGAATGTACGACAGCCTAATTCGTAAATTTTTGAACTCAGTGTCAAGTCAATCAATCAAAACCGTTTAGCTCCCCAAGGAGCATAGGCCTTCAACAAACACATGCCAAGTCCTCCGGTCACGTGCCATCCGCTCAAGTTCTTTCCATGTTTTCCTCATCATTTTCACTTCTGTATCTGGTTCTCTTCTCCGTGTGTTTTTTTTTTTAAATTTGGTCCACCTGTCAGTGAATAGTATAGTAGGGCCTACTTATTAAATTTATTTGGGTAAAATTCATCTAAATGGGCATGATATTGTATTGCTGCTTTTGCTTGAAACACGGTTTTGTTCTGTTGGATGATTATTGTTACATTAGATTTTACGGCGCGTGATTAAAAAAATGAACTACTGCTTCCGAAGAGAGGTGGTTTAACTATTATTTTTTAAAAATTAAACTTATTGTTGTCCCTTGTGTTATCTATATAGATTTTACTTTCTCGCAAACAATGCCCAAAACCCGGTTGTGCCTTTAGCTGATATAGGCTTTAAAATTCGGTACCATCAAAGGATATTGAAGGCAAAGGTCAGGCTAGTCACTATCAGCTTCGAATATCAGCTTCAGATCCGGCTTCGAGACGTCAGATTCAATTTCAGCTTCGAACATCCATTTCGAACTTAGTATATATAAGTCACGGGTAATTACTATCTTGCAAATTATAAATGTAACATGATTCCCCCTTTTGACTTTTGTCTCAGAACATAATCCTGCTTTAGTGGTGTGGCTACAATGTAAGGGGCCGCGGGAGACAAATTAAGTGAGACCCTTATTAAATCATTAGTTTGACAACTATAATGAATAAACGGCATATCTGTATAAACATTTGAACTAATTACTTCACCATCACTACCCTACAGCTCCCCGAAGAGCATAAGTCTTCATTAAATTTGTGTCAGGTCTTCATGTCCTGTACCATCCGCTCAAGACCTTTCTATGTTGTCTTAATCCCTTTCATTTCTGTTTCCAGATCCTACATGCTATGGCTTTTCAACACAGGAACAACGGAAATTAGAAGGATATATACATAAAGACGAGGTTCTCTTCCGACCACTACTTTCTGGGGTGCACTCAGCGCTGGGGCCCCCGAGAAGTGCCCTGTCCACACGGTTGTTACACCACTGGCCTGCTTTCACTCTAAGACTTTGACTGCCATGTCACTTTTGTGAGAGAGGGAAGAGTCATTATGTCTTGTCTATATCTCATAGACTTTTGTCTAACAATGAATGTCCTCCGTCGTCTCAAGTCATTCGCGCCTCCTTCCAAATGGTAATATAATTTCAGTTCTATCATTAGCAAGTTCACTTAGAGCAGTGTTTCTTAATCTTTTAGAGGTCCCACACTCCTTTAAAGCATCTTAAGAAGCCACACACCCCTTTATCTTGAAGTCCGCAAAACAAGCCAGAAATGCTTAAAAGAGATACAAGTTTATTTTGAGAAAATGTTATTTACGAAATGGGACTAAGGATCGATATCTATCGTACATGTTGTCAATGTTCTATTGTGTACAAATACATTTGAGTTATGTGTATTATGTTATGTGTATTATGTATTAAATCCTAATTCATTCTCATTATCATTCTCCTTTCAATCATCCGTTCCCTCAAAAGAAACATTACTCATTCATCGACCAGTTTTAAGTTGAGGCTCAAATTCTGCTCGTATCACTAAGATGATTTAGTCGACAGCCGAAATAGCTCAGTTGGGAGAGCGTTAGACTGAAGATCTAAAGGTCCCTGGTTCAATCCCGGGTTTCGGCAGAATCAGGCGGAAGGATTCTAGTCATTTTTTTCCCCTTTTCGCATTTAGCACCATTTGTGCCTATATCACAAGCAACTGTTGTAAAGGTCTTGCATGACAAAAGAACACGCTTTCCTGTTTTTTTTAAATTTTTTAAAGACGTACGGGTATTTTTGATTTTATTTTTTGTGCGTACCTTCACTGGTTGTGTAAATACTACATTAGAAATGTTAAATTATAGAACATCGTATCTCTTCACTTCATATTTATAAGATACAGATCGTCCGCCGTGACTCGAATGATTTTGTAATGTGTATGCTGAAGCGTCCGACTGACCTCTTGCAGCAAAGGTGCAGGGCAGGGTTCAAAACACGGTGGCGTCACGCTCCATGTCACGGATTGCCTCCTCTGAGCTCTGCAGTAGTGGTCCACCAGTGGTCAACACTCAAGAGTATCTAATATGGGTCGTCAAAGGTTTCTACCTTCGCACAAGATTACTCTTGGCAGAGTTGTAGATAGAAGGATAATGACGCTTCTATCTCAAGGTAGTCTTTACAAGATGTTTTCAGAAGTCAAGAACAATGCTGCATAGGGCATGTCGTGAAATATTCTAATCCACATATATAAAGTAAAACGTAAATGTAAAGCCTAACAAATAAATTTAATAAAAGGAAAGAAGAATGGTAACGAACAGTGCTGTCACAATGACTGTACTCGAAACCCCCCTTGTTTTCTACTTCGTCTGCAAATTGTAACGTTTCACGTTGATAGTAAAAGCCTACTGCTTCAATACCCGCCTTCTACGATAAAACATGTGCTGCATTTCTAAGAAAAACCTTGAGATACGCAAGTTGACCTAGATTTAAAATTCCATTCATGTCATTTTATACACTACGTTACCAAAAAAACGAAAGACAGATGGACTAAAGATAGAAAGAAGGGAGGGCTGAAAGCATGGACACATGCAACACTAAACACGCGTCGCGCGATACACAATTGCTGCCATCACGCGTGTAAGGCCACTAGCACTAACTTTTTTTTCAAATAGTCAGTGGAAAAAAAAAACACTACTACTACAAGAATCAGGTTTAAAAACATGAAAAATGCTTATTAGGAAATATGAAATTCTACTGATTTACATCTAAGCTCCTGACTTTAGTATGACATAACAGTGGAAAAGGCAGGACAGGTGGCGGTTCTAAACAACGAAAAGGAATAAAGAACAAATATACGACTATCTTTGGAAAACACATATTTTGAACGCCGCCATGTAGCTCACTTTAACTTATATATTATTGTACGGCCGGACTTGCTAACCAAGAATATGTTATGTGTTACGCCTTTAGTCTGTTAATAAAATAGTTATGGCCAAAATACAATAGTGGGGGTGCCTGACAGCATGAAATCATTTCTGCTCATACATTTTTTTTTAACAGTGTTTGAAAAAACATTACGTTACGGAAATAGCCTACCATGTTAACTCCTATTTGATTGGCGGGAATGAGATGTAAGACTAAACACGATTAGTTGGACTGCAAATACTAGTTTAGTTGTTAGGGGAAACGTGAGAAGGGTAATATTTTTTGAAAAGTAGGTAAACATGGCATGATTGGTTAGAGCTGCCAATATACTCAATTCAGGGCGTCTGTTCCGGGCCACATCTTGTAATAAACCTACTAAGAAACAGTGCGTTGAGCACCAGTGCATATTTTTTATAAATAAAAGCCTGGGACAGAGGCAGATCGGAAGTTGTGCCTATTCATTGCCAGTCAACGAAACTGTTTATTTTTCCATGAATTGTGGTAAGCTTGAAATATTTGATATCTTTTAATGAAAATTGAATGTAAATTGATAATTTATGTCTGTATATATGTGTGGTTCAGTGGCGAACATGAGGTAAAACCTCTATAGTGTTCCAGCCGGAACAGAAGGTGTCGGAGGAAAGTAAAACTACATGGAATTGCCAAGCAGTACACTGACACCTATATTATTGACTAGAAAGAAATAATGCTGGAATTGCAGAGGCGTAGTAATCATTAGGGAGGAATATACTGGTGTAAATTATTTCAGATGAAGCTGACAGTTGGCCTACCGCTCTGAACTCAGTGTTTGTTATGTATTGTGCTCAGTGTAGAAATAGAGTATAAATTAGTTCTGAAGTAGGAGGTACAACCTTCTTGTTTCAGGGACTGTGGTCCTAAAGCTATTGAGCAATACCTGGTCAGAGCTTTGCTGAATCCAGAGGCGGACAGCATCCTCCTTGGTCCATATAGCAAACAGTGAGGTGTCTCCAGAACACAGGGGAGCACTCGAGCAGAGGAGTCTTTTCCTGCCGCCATCACGAAAGATAAGCCTATGTGGCCAGCGGAGCTCAACATTATGTATACCCCCTTAAACTGACATTGTATTAAAATAAGAGGGGAAATTAATTGTTTTAATGAAAGGAACTGAGAACATCTCCAATACTAGTTCCAACAGAAACAAACACGTGAAGTCATGATGACACATAACAACATAGCTTAAAAAAACAAAACAAAACCAGTATTACCTCATATTACTACTACACAACTGACACACATATGATAATATTAATAAAATATGTCACTACAAGATTCATATTGATAAATTCTATATATATAACTTATAATTGAAATTGATTGTGATTCCTGGTTCACTTTGTATTTGAATCAGGACACATATATATTAATGAAAAGTACTTAATACATATTGATATTTGAAAATTTACCAGTGATTCGTTTAAGATAGTCTTATAGAATGTTTCATGTGTGTGAGTGTCACAGTGTTGTCAAGTGTGGTGGAATAAATTAAATTGTTTATCTGTCTGTTGTTGTTGTGACTTACACTTCATCATATACATACCCTAGACATATAACGTAGTCATCACCATATTCCAGAATAATTCTGACTGAGGTATAAATATGTGGCAGCAAGTAAGGTTATCTGTAAAACACTACACCTATTAGATACAGATACCTTCACAGCTGATCTCAGTCAGTACACTAAGTCCCCTATAGATATTTATAAAATCCCACTTTACCACATATATTGGGGTCTCGCTCCCGGGATTTTGAATCTTTCCCTATTAAAAATATTGGGGGAAATTCACTTCAGGGAATAATAAGAATTAAAAAGTATCCTTGGGTGGAATTAAATAAGGTTGAGCTCTCAGTGCCTGTGGTGTCATTAAATAAATAATTATAGATTATATTGTTTAGTTAGATATTATTTACATTTACCTGTTAGAAAATGGCGGACCTGGCCAAATTTCGATCTGCTGCTGTACAGACTGCGAAAGAGTTAGGAATGGACGGGCAAATTATGATTGCTTATGTCACTGCTGAATGTGACAAATATATTGAACGGGAAGAAAGAAGATTAGAAAAAGATGCCGAAAGAAAGTTAGAGGCTGAGACTAAGAGGTTGCAGATTGAGGCTGAGGCTAAGAGGTTGCAGATTGAGGCTGACAAAGAGGCTAAAGCATTGGAAGCCGAGGAAAGAAGACAGGCTGCAGAAAGAGAAGAGAAGAAATTGACTGCAGAGAGGGAAGCAGAAAAGGAGGAGAAGAGATTACAAAGGGAAAATGAGTTACGACTAAGGGAGTTTGAGTTTCAAGGCCATGCTCCTGAAAATGGTGCCAGTCCCTTTACCTCTGATGCCACTGCTAGTCAGGGAGCCTCAACCTCAGCTATGAATTTTTATTTAGATCATTTCGTTGAGAAAGACGATGATATTGAGAGCTATCTAAATAGATATGAACTATTAGCTACCACATATGGGTTAGAGAGAGAAAGGTGGAGCTTAAAGTTATCTCAAGGACTTCGTGGGGCAGCTTATGAAGTTTTTGCTAAAATGAGCAGAGGTGATCAGGAAAATTATGACATGCTAAAGCAGGCTCTGTTGTTAAGATATGAAAAGAACGCAGAATTTTATAGGAAAAAATTTAGGAACGCTAAACTACTGTCAGGTGAAACCTACCACCAGTTCTCTGCACGAATAGAGACATACTTGGAGAAATGGACTTCTCTGGGGAAAACCCAAGATCTTAAGGAAATGGTCCTTATAGAACAATTAAGAGAGTCCATGGCTCCAGACCTGAGAAAGTTTCTCATGGAACAAGGTGCAGAGAGGCTGGGTGAGTTGCTAAATGTTGCTGAAAGGTATCAAGCGGCTCAGGCAGAGGTAACAGGTAATAAAAAGAAACAGGTGGACAATTTTAAGGCACCACAGAACTTTAATAAATTTGATCCCAGAGATCAAAACAAAGGTAAGCACCAATTTGATAGGCCACGGTATGACAATAAAAATAAAACCCCACAATTCGATGAAAGGAAATATGATGAAAGAAAATCTTTCAACCAAGGGAAAAGGTGGTGTAAAAATTGTCAGATGAACAATCATGACACTGACCATTGTAGAAGGAAACCTGTGTATATGGCCACCCTTCAGGTCAGGTCGACCTCAAGACAGGAGGAGGATATTATGTTGAATACCACTCCAGAAGAGATGAGGAAGGCACAGGCTGGGGATAGGACCCTCAAGCCTTGTTTCAGGAAATTGTCAACTTGTCATACAACTCCAGGCAAGGGAGATTTTTACATGAAAAACAAGTTGATGTATAGGAAGACTGGAGCTAGATCCAAAGGTCAGGGACAGCTGGTACTTCCTAAAAGATATAGGACAGAATTAATAAGGAGCCTACATGTGAAACCAGATGGGGACCATGCGAAAATAGGTACCATCATCCAAAAGGTGGCTCACAATTATTATTGGCCCAAGGCAAGATGGGACATTGAGAATTTTGTAGAGAGGTGTAGCATAGCACATGAGGGAACACCCACAAGTGGGAACATTGATCAGGACCTGGACATGCCACGGGGCAACATTAGGCCTGACAATAAAAAGAAATATAAATTTGATAAAGTGGACCAAATGGAATGGGAAGCCTCTTTTTCACGGACAAGCTTCACTTAACTGTTTTACAATGGCCACTATGCGGAGAGTGCAAAAAGATGTCTTACCCCAGGATAAGCCGAAAATCCCTCAATCGGACTTAAACAAACTGGAGGAAGAGGATGTAGAGAGGAAATCTCTCATCAAGAATTTTAAGTGGGGAGAAAGCCCCAAGAGGAAAATTGGTAGCGGTCGTTTTGTGAATGAAAATTCTGGGAAGAAAAATCATCACTATAGCGCTTCGAGTGGAAGAGACCATACTGGTGCATGGACAAATAGGTCCACACAATTAAAGGTCCATATGTAACGCTGTTAAGAACGTGGACTGATGAAAAGGCAGAGGAAAATATTACATCCTCATACCAATATGTGAATGAGCTGACCACTTGTTTAAAAACTGGCTGGAAACTTGCCAATGAAAATTTGAAACAAGCCAGGAAGAAACATGCTGCCTATTATAAAAGGAAAGCAAAAGACAGAGATTTGGCTGTGGGAGAGAAGGTACTGCTTCTTCTACCCGGGAGTCAGAATAAGTTACAAATTGGATGGCAAGGTCCATATACAGTTCTAGAGAAGGTGTCTAGAACAAATTATAAGATAGATAAGAAGGGGAAAGAAAAAATCTATCACGTGAATCTCCTGAAGAAATATTTGGAAAGAGAACATCAGGAAGAGACACACTTGTTGACCTTGTCTATCGCCATGGAGATGAAAAAGGAACCACTTTCATCATTTGAATATCCATTACACCCCTGTGAGACAGCAGCACAGGTGAAAATCAGTACACATTTAACAAAAACTCACAAAGAGAGAGTGCAACAGGTTCTAGATAATCATGCAGAGGTGTTAACAGACCGACCAGGGCATACAAACTTATTGGAATATGATATGAAACTGATAGACCCCACACCTGTCTGTATGAAACCATATTCGATTCCTTTTGCTAAGGAGAAAGCTTTGAAGAAAGAGATAGACTATTTGTTGAAGGAAGGAATTATTTCACACAGTGAATCTTCGTATAGTTCCGGTGTTGTACTCTTAAGGAAGCCCTCCGGAGAACATAGACTCTGTATAGATTACAGGAGACTGAATGCTATTACAGAAGGACAGGTGGATCCATTGCCGGATACAAATCAGCTGTTTGCCAGACTAAATAAAGCTAAATATTTCTCAAAAGTGGATCTGAGTAAAGGATCTAACAGATTCCAGTAAAACCTGAGATCAGACAAAATTGTTGGATGTAAACATTTCGGAGGAACGTAATGAATCCCTGAGTTGCCTCTTTGATTGAGGATATTCCGAATGTTTCCTACAGGCTAATAAGAAGATTATGGGATCCACTATGAAAACTCTGCTATCACCAGGTATATGTTATCTCCTCATAACGTATATTTTGAGGAAAATCTAATGTTCTCTGGACATGTCATTGCGCAGACTCAGAGAAGAGAAATGGTGAATACGGGTTGTGAAGCAGCATTAAGACAAGCAGTCACACTTGCGGCTGTTCAGTAACATAACCGAAAAATATTATTGGTTGTAGAGGTCTGAGGCAGATTTCATGAGTAGTGCCTACTCTGAATGGACCCAACTACATAAAACCATGATAGCACTACAGCAGAGTAAAGTCAAGTTGACTTACATTTATCTATGTGTATATGGAATAAAGGACTGACATAAGATGTCTGTTTTAAGAGGGGAGATGTCGTGAAATATTCTAATCCACATATATAAATTAAAACGTAAATATAAAGCCTAACAAATAACTTCAATAAAAGGAAAGAAGAATGGTAAAGAACAGTGCTGTCACAATGACTGTACTCGAAATCCCCCTTGTTTTCTACTTCGTCTGCAAATCGTAACGTTTTCACGTTGATAGTAAAAGCCTACTGCATCACTACACGCGTTTCAAAAAATAAAACGCGTTTCAAAAAATAAAACGTGTACTGCATTTCTTAGAAAAACCTTGAGATAGGCGCTGAGTGATGACCTAGATTTAATATTTCATTCATTCCATTTTATACACGGCGTAACTAAAAGACAGATGAAAGTAGGATAGAGAGAGAGAGGGACGACTGAAGGCAGGAAGCATGCAACACTAACACGCGTTTCGCGATCAGAAGTGAACGCAAAACCCATGCGTAAGGCATGAAGCACTAACTTTTTTTCAAATAGTCAGTGATAAAAAACACTACTACTACAAGAATCAGGTTTAAAAACATGAAAAATGCTTATTAGGAAATATGAAATTCTACTGATTTACATCTAAGCTCCTGACTTTAGTATGACATAACAGTGGAAAAGGCAGGACAGGTGGCGGTTCTAAACAACGAAAAGGAATAAAGAAAAAAATATACGACTATCTTTGGAAAACACATATTTTGAACGCCGCCATGTAGCTCACTTTAACTTATATATTATTGTACGGCCGGACTTGCTAACCAAGAATATGTTATGTGTTACGCCTTTAGTCTGTTAATAAAATAGTTATGGCCAAAATACAATAGTGGGGGTGCCTGACAGCATGGAATCATTTCTGCTCATAAAATTTTTTTATAACGTGTTTGAAAAAACATTACGTTACGGAAATAGCCTACCATGTTAACTCCTATTTGATTGGCGGGAATGAGATGTAAGACTAAACACGATTAGTTGGACTGCAAATACTAGTTTAGTTGTTAGGGGAAACGTGAGAAGGGTAATATTTTTTGAAAAGTAGGTAAACATGGCATGATTGGTTAAAGCTGCCAATATACTCAATTCAGGGCGTCTGTTCCGGGCCACATCTTGTAATAAACCTACTAAGAAACAGTGCGTTGAACACCAGTGCATAATTTTTCTAAATAAAAGCCTGGGACAGAGGCAGATCGGAAGTTGTGCCTATTCATTGCCAGTCAACGAAACTGTTTATTTTTCCATGAATTGTGGTAAGCTTGAAATATTTGATATCTTTTAATGAAAATTGAATGTAAATTGATAATTTATGTCTGTATATATGTGTGGTTCAGTAGCGAACATGAGGTAAAACCTCTATAGTGCTCCAGCCTGAACAGAAGGTGTCGGAGGAAAGTAAAACTACATGGAATTGCCAAGCAGTACACTGACACCTATATTATTGACTAGAAAGAAATAATGCTGGAATTGCAGAGGCGTAGTGATCATTAGGGAGGAATATACTGGTGTAAATTATTTCAGATGAAGCTGACAGTTGGCCTACCGCTCTGAACTCAGTGTTTGTTATGTATTGTGCTCAGTGTAGAAATAGAGTATAAATTAGTTCTGAAGTAGGAGGTACAACCTTCTTGTTTCAGGGACTGTGGTCCTAAAGCTATTGAGCAGTACCTGGTCAGAGCTTTGCTGAATCCAGAGGCGGACAGCATACTCCTTGGTCCATATAGCAAACAGTGAGGTGTCTCCAGAACACAGGGGAGCAATCGAGCAGAGGAGTCTTTTCCTGCCGCCATCACGAAAGATAAGCCTATGTGGCCAGCGGAGCTCAACATTATGTATACCCCCTTAAACTGACATTGTATTAAAATAAGAGGGGAAATTAATTGTTTTAATGAAAGGAACTGAGAACATCTCCAATACTAGTTCCAACAGAAACAAACACGTGAAGTCATGATGACACATAACAACATAGCTTAAAAAACAAAACCAGTATTACCTCATATTACTACTACACAACTGACACACATATGATAATATTAATAAAATATGTCACTACAAGATTCATATTGATAAATTCTATATATATAACTTATAATTGAAATTGATTGTGATTCCTGGTTCACTTTGTATTTGAATCAGGACACATATATATTAATGAAAAGTACTTAATACATCTTGATATTTGAAAATTTACCAGTGACTCGTTTAAGATAGTCTCATAGAATGTTTCATGTGTGTGAGTGTCACAGTGTTGTCAAGTGTGGTGGAATAAATTAAATTGTTTATCTGTCTGTTATTGTTGTGACTTACACTTCATCATTTACAAAACCCTAGACATTCAACGTAGTCATCACAATATTCCAGAATAATTCTGACTGAGGTTAAATATGTGGTAGCAAGTAAGGTCATCTGTAATACACTACACTTATTAGATACAGATACCTTCACAGCTGATCTCAGTCAGTACACTAAGTCCCCTATAAATATTTATAATATCCCACTTTACCACAGTGTATAGATGATGATTGTAGATAACACCTGAGCTACCCTGGAAGTGGACGTACAGCTACTGTAAAGATAACGTACCAGTTGTTTTTACATTATTTAATTTCGCTGGCTTGGCCATGTCCGCCGCACGGAAGATGGTTGCATGCCGAAAGATATCTTCTACGGACAACTGGCAGTTGGCAAAAGAACAGTTGGGCGACCGCAGCTGAGGTTCAAAGATGTGTGCAAGAGAGACTTGAGGGCACTGGGCATAAATCCAGCAACCTGGGAGGATGAAGCTGCAGGTCACACCAAATGGCGATGCTGTCTACGGTGCAACCTCAGATTTGGTGAAGAGAAGCTCTCACAGCAAGCAGAAGAGAGGAAAAAACGTCGAAAGGAACACCAGAAAAATAAGCATCTGAGGGCTGTCACCTCAGGCACGCATTCCCATAGTCAGTTATGACTTAAGGGACTATTATTATAACGTCGCTATCAGTTGACGTGCCAACTGGTACCAGGGATCATCTATCTCCACAAATCATTATCTTTCTGATGTTTTGCATCATTTGTGTAAATCACGGCTGTGGAGTCGAGAGTCGGAGTCGTGGAGTCGGTCTTTTTAGTGGTTGGAATCGAAGTCGGTAAAAAATGTCCCGACTACGACTTCCAATATTACGAGACTTAAGCCAAGTTTGATCCATGCAAAAAAAAAAAAAGGGGGGGGGAGGGCGTTAAATAATATGGAAATAACATTTCAAAGTATTTCGTTTATTATTTACTCAATTTGAAGCAAAACCTTGTAAAATTTTTGAAATAATGAGTTTAAAAAAGTCTTCTGCTGTATACATTTTAAGAGGTCCAGAGTTCTGCAAATTCCGCTCTATCATTATATTATCTAGCACTGAAAAAAATTTGTCCGTACTTATAAACTGATCGCTCAAAATGCAATACCCTGCTACCCGAGATCATGTCACGGTTTGCCTACCCTTAGCTCTGCAGTAGTGGTCCAACAGTGGCCAAAACTAAAGAGTAACTGATGTGGGTCTTCAAAGGTGTCTACCTTTGCACAAAATTACTCCTGGCAGAGTTGTGGGTAGAAGGATAATGATGCTTCTACCTCCAGGCAGTGTTCACAGGATATTCAGAAAAGCGAGAACAATGCTGCATGGGCTGAGCACGTTAACTCTAGTATCTGCCGACAACCTTTGTGAAGGATATGATTATCTTATAATTCGTTAGCTCGTTAAAGCCCCCAGCTGAGTTAATTCAGCGAATTCCTCTTATTATTATTGAATAGCTCTGTTTAAGTGTATTTAAGAAATTGTCTGAGACATACGGATACATCACATTCAAAATGATTAAATCAACTTTAAATTTTGATAGATATAAGTGTGGTAAGTTGGGATTATATAAATAGTTATAGGGGACTTCGTGTACTGACTGAGATCAGCTGTGAAGGTATCTGTATCTAATAAGTGTGGTGTGTTACAGATGACCTTACTTTGCTACCACATTTAGACCTCAATCAGACTTATTCTGGAATATTGTGATGACTACGTTGAATGTCTAGGGTTATGATAGTGATGAAGTGTAAGTTCACAACAACCAACAGACAGATAAACACTTTTATTAAGATCCACAACACTTTACAACACTATGACAAGCACATACATATAACACTCTAGAAGACTAGCTTAAGTAAGTCAAGTGTTAACTTTTAAATTATGTATTAGTTTCTTTCAATAATAGCTATCCTGATCCAACTACAGAGTGAATCAGGAATCACAATCAAATGTAAACACAATGTTTATGTACAAAATTTATACAAAGGATCTTTGTCCTGACATATAATATTATTACAATATGTGTGTAGGGTTGTGATGTAGTATTATGAGGTAATACTGGCTTTTGAAGCTAGGTTGTTGTTTGTCATCACGACTTCATGTGTTTGTTACTGGTGGAAATAATATTGAAGGGTTCACAATTTCTTTTTATTTGTAATACAATAACTGTCCCTCTTGATTTAGTATTATAGTCAATTTTAAGGTGGGTTATACAAGGGTGAGCTGCTCTGGCTGACGAATTCTTAACTCATGTGTCGGCGGCAGGAAAACTGTCTCCTCTGCTCGCTTGCTTCTCAGTTATCTGGAAATACACCACTGGTCGATATCTTGGATAAGGAGTCTGCTGCCAGCCCTCTGGATCCAGCAAAACTCAGACCAGGTGCTGCTCTAATACTTCAGTACCACGGTCCCTGAAATAAGAAGGTTGTACCTCCTTCTTCAGAACTAATATATAATATATTTCCACACTTAAGTACAGGACATTACAAACACAGAGTTCAGCGCTGTAGGCCAACTGCTAGCTTCTCATGTGACAATATACACCAGTATTCCTCTCCCTAATGGTTACAACGCCTCTGCAATTCCAGCGTTAATTCCTTCTATACAATAGGATAGGTGTCATGTTACTATTGGGCAATCCCATATATGCCTATGCAGTTATACTCCTCTCTGACAAGCTTTTACATGGTGGAGCAATATCTAGGCTTTGCCTTCTGTTTGCTACTGAACCACACACATACAGACACAATTTATCATTTCATATTCAATTTTCATATTATATATATATATATATATATATATATATATATATATATATATATATATATATATATATATATATATATATATATATATATATATATATATATATATATATATATATATATATATATGTAGGAAATATGTCTAGCTTACCACAATTCAAGGAAATATACACAAGTAACGTTGACTGGCGATGAATTCTGGCACAATTTTGATCTGCCTTATCCCAGGCTTTTATTAGAGAAATATTAGCTTGATCTCAACGCACTTGCTTCTCACAAAATTTATTTTCAAAACTGGCCCTGAACTGACGCTTCTATTTGACTATATCGAACGTTCTAACCAATGAGACCATGTTTACAAGAGCCTTTGAAAAAATTTTACCCACCCTACACGTTGCCATTAACCACAATATTAGTATTTGCAGTTCGACTAATAAGGTTTCGCCTTACATATTACTACAGCCAATCAAATCGTATCTAACTTGTTGGCCTCATTTCCCCTAAAGCAGTGTTTTTCAAACATGCCATTATGAGCAAATATGATCTTGTGCTGTCAGACAACCCCACTATAGTATTTTGGCTATAATTTGTTAATTACTAGACTATTTGCGTAACACATAACATATTCTTTGTCAGCAAGTCCTAAGGCACACAAATATATAAGTTTAATGGGGCTAAGTGGCTTCGTTCAAAATATGTATTATTACATGATAGTCGTGTATTTGTTTTTACCACCCGTTCACTTCTATACCAAGGGATGTCTTCTGTACTGTCAGACTAATGTCAGGAGCTTAGACATAAATCAGTAGAATGTCAGGTTTCCCAATAAGATTTTAAACCTGTTTTCAAAACCTAACCTCGTATCGTTAGTGTTTTTTATTTACTGTTTATTTGAAAAATCAGGTCTTCATGCCTTTCGCGTGTGATTGGCGTTCACTTTTTAATCGCGAGACGACGTGGTACAATTGCATGCGTTCCTCCGTGCATCTCTCTCTCTCTTCTAAGCCCGTCTGTCTTTTAGGTTAACGTAGTGTGTATAATGACATTAATGTAGTATTATATCTAGGTCATTAAGCAGTGTGCCTATCAAGGTCGTCTAAGAAATACAGTACCAGTTTTATTTTTAGAAACGCGTGTATGATGTTGTAGGCTTTTACTATCGTACGTGGAAGCGTTACAGTTATGCAGACGAAGTAGAAAAAGGGGGTTCTCTGGTTCAGCCATTATGGCGTTCTATAACACAGGCGTACGCTATTGTGAAGGCACTGATCTTTCACCGTTCTTCTTTCTTTCTATTGAATTACTTCGTTAGGCTTTACATTTATTTTCTAATTTATATATGTGGATTAGAATTTTTCACCACAATAAGTAACAAATTTAATAATCAATTAGGTTTTAACAGGTATTAAAAATTGAATAATTCTGTAACAAAAAATGCTCATCATCATATGATGTTAATGGGGATTAATTTAAGGGGAAGTTTTACTTGGCAGTTTTAATTTGTACACTTAGATGCTGGGGTTTCTGCTCCCGCTAGTGTTTTGGTTCGTCGCAGATAGATGACTCTATCGCTCTCGTCCCTGGTCAAGATTACGTGTTGCTGCACGTTCCAAGTAGAATCATGGAGTAACTGCAAAGCTGGCCCCGCGTCTCTAAGACCCGTCTGATAATGGTGTCTAGCGTCGACTTCAAGCCACTTATACCTTCACTTGTTCCAGAAATAGTACCCTCAACTGGTACCACCAACTAGTATGGCAAAAGAAGAGAAATGAATACCCTCTGAGAATTGAGTTTCCCGACACATACTTATGCGCCACCCTCTTTTCATTTAACCATCCCATCTACCTCAGAACTTTTACTCTCGCTGAGAATTAATATTAATCCCAGTGGGCAAAAAACTAACTTTACATTTAAAATGAATAGTTTTATATTTAACTTTAGTTGAAAATGATAACGATATAGGTTGATTATGTTTACATTTACATCGGTTGAAAAATTTGTAAACTTTCATTACAGTTAGAGTGAATATGTTTTACATTTACACTGGTTGAAAAGGTTGAAACTTTCATTACATTTAGAATGAATTTGTTTTACATTTACACTGGTTGAAAACTTTAATAAAATAACAAGTATGTACATCATTTCTTTCATCATTCCCTCCCTGCTCCATATGGAACTTGGGGCTACCTCTGCTTTTGGTTCTTTATAAGAAACTCGCAATAAAGCAGTCACCAGCTTAACAGCCCTGGCAGTGGTGGTTCATGAAATCATCATTCTATATGCTGAGGTTGCCAGCCTCAAATGATTTGGACATCCACTAGCAATTTTCACATGCCTCGTTATTACCACATGTTCCGTGTAGTTCCCAGGGGTGTCAGGGTATACAAAGACTACTTCTCTCTTAGTGTCGTGAAGTCGAATTCACAACCCATCATTTTTTACCCAAACTGCACGCCATACTTTATAAATACTATAGGATAGCAGAACAAATGAAACGCCGTCTGTATTCGGTTGTTTACAAAGCGATTAGGCATTCAGCATGGAGTCTCAAAATCTGTGCAAATCCGTTGGATGTGGAATTTAACTACAGACTTATGAGCGAAGTACAGCATGGCAGAGGTCGAGAATTCACACATAGGAATGTTCATGTATAAGTGTGTGCAAAGACCTCCAAGGAAAGTATTATATTACGGGAGAAATCTCGAGTGGAATGCCTCGAGACATCAGGCAAGTCAAAAATTTTGCTGTTAGGGCTACGCATACTATAAAACTAAAGAATGTAATAAAAAGTCAATAGTTGGATTAATGAATATTAATTCAGGGCATATTTTAAGCCTTAGTTGAAGAAAATCGCTCCAGAAATAAAGAAGATAATTGAAATCTTAGTTTTTTATATTTGCACATCAAGACAAAATTAGGTATACATTTTGAGATACGCAAACTCCCCTTTAGCCACTGCTCTCTGTGCCGCCGGATGTGACGTATAAATAGACCCTGCCTTCTGCGAATCGAGGCCAGTCAGATTTGAAAATCACAGCGAGCAGAAAAAGAATAAAAGAGTTAATGAAGAGTGCCTTTGCCTTCTGTACCTGAGAGCAGACCATTATAACCATTAACAGCTCGTCTGTATGTGCCTGAGGGTAAGAAAGAATATAAATATGTATATAAATATATGTATTTCTATTGATTAATTACAGTGTGCGTAAGGAAGTGTGTAGATGTGTTTGAACTACTGTGTAAATTTCTGGAGTAAAAAAGCCAAGCTTGTGAATATTCAAATAAATTTTAATGGAAGCAAGAGTGAGTACATGGGTTTAGAAAAGCTTTTAAAAAATTATTTCTTGATGGAATGGACCACACACCAGGAACATAAGGAAGGATGAAAGAAATTGTTTTACTATATTGATTGATATATTACTTAGTATTTTTTACAAGACCTAATAAATGTATGGGTGCAAATCATGGACAGTTAGCTATAACCAAGGAATTGGAGAAATATATGTTCACAGTGAACTGAATTATGTTAATGCTGACTTGATATGACCTGTGCGTCTATCTGCACTCTGTCATCTGAAACTATCTCTTACCTCCTACTTCTGTAGAAAGGGGATAGAGATAGGCAATATAGTGGTTAAATTGAATATATTTCAGGTTGTATCCTGTAACTGACGTCCACCTTAAGGAGCTTGACTCTAATATAGGAGCTAGTGGTGCGAGTGCCCTTGATGCCATAGGGACGGTCACCCAATCCTAGGCCTGGAGGAGACACAATTTCCTGCCAGAACAGAGGTGGAGCAGAATCAAAGCCCATATTTAAAGATGAGTAGCCACACAAGGCTACTGGTCGGTTATTCCATCATCACCACAAAATAGTTTATGATGATCCAGCAAAGCATTTTATCTAGGCAACCCTCCTAGTCAGAAATAGACAAACTTAAGTAACTGTGAATAAGTTTGAAGCAATACTAGATAAAGACTGTCGTCAACAAAGTGATTTCAGCTTAAGGAGGAGAACATTCTTATAATTTTAAAAGGACTGTAAATGACTAAGAACAGTTGTTTTCAAGTGTGTTATTTATTTACTGATGTAATTGAATTTTGAGTTTTCTTGAAAAGATTTTCAAGCAGAAAATAATATTTGTAAAAATAAATTGTAAGTATTTACCAGCAGACTTACTTAAATTATTTAAGTTAAGTTACAGTTCTTGTTGGTAGATAGTTTAGATAATACCCCTAGCAGAGCTAATAATAATAATAATAATATTAACAGAGGAGGATCTGGAGAGGAGCAAGTAGGAACTTAGAGTAATATATTACCATCTTCTCTAGGAACTTATACAGCTTGATCCTACCTTTGATATCTGTGGCGTGAGGTTTTTATTTGGCTCTAGGGTCAGTATAGTACTGACAATTACAGAAATAGAATTTCTGCAGAAAATGGTGAAGTCCCAGTGTCTGAGAGAACTACTGGTATCACAAATTAGTTACGGCTGTGAATGTTCTGATCTCGAAAAATTAGTAGAGAGGACACCGTTATAACTTGCCACCTCCGCTGTGTAACTAACTGTGATATTAAGACAAGGAAACAGATTTTACTTAACAATGATAAAATTGACAAGTCTTCAAATACAATTTCCTTATTATTTATTTAGTATATACACTATCTACTCTTGTGCTGAAGGGTGAATGTTGAAAAATGGAACGTAATGAATTTGTAAGTTTACATATGATTTACAAATATTTATATTTATATAGATATGTAAATATATTACAACAAGTTTTCCAATTATAGGAACAAAAATTATATCAGCTGTGCTGTTATTCAATTATAGTACATGTATCAGCTGTGCTGTTAATTACCTATAATTTATCAGCTATAATCTTATTATTGTCTCTTGCTACGCTAATTCACTTTCTCGTCACTGACACTAGCTTTTGCTCACAATGCCGACAGAAATGGTACTACTGGGTACTCATCTCTTAAAACGTTCTGTTCTCCTTAGTTTGTGTCACACAACTCCTGCTGAGGCTCGTTACTTTAGCCCACCCAAGACTGAGGGGGACTAAAGATGTAGCTTCTGTACAATCTCTATGCTCCTGCGAAGTTCCAGGCAGCTGGATTGACTCGAACATACGACCTCAGGTTTTATGACACGAATAAAACCTGTAACAAGGAAAAATAGGGGCTAATTTCTGTCATCAAGCCCACCTATTTCTAATGTGGATGAAATGAGCGTGTGCCTCAGGTGTCTGCATGTAGGATGAATGACAACATGGCTCAGTATGATTTAGCAATAGCGAGACAAAACAGGTGTCTACTTGCAAAACCTTCTTTCTGATAAATTAATACATGGATACATCCAATAATATGAATTCAATACATGAATACCTCCAATAATATAAATTCAGTACATGAATACATTCAATACATGAATACATCCAATAATATGTACACCTAGGTGTGATACAACCATTTCCTTCCCCCTATAGTATACCAGGCCCTCTCTGACAAGTGCTATATAAGCTGGTAACATATATCCTAACAATATTGTTATGTTCTTATGATAGGAGTATATGAGACGAGGACTGTTTGGTGATATATCAGGTGGGAGTTATAGGAGACAATAGATTGGTGCTAGATGAGACAATAGATTGAGTCCTAACAAGGACTGTTTTGGTTATATTTCAGTTGGTTTTATCTGAGATAATAGACTGAAGTTATAGGAGACAATAGATTGAGCCCTAACAAGGACTGTTTTGGTTATATTGCAGTTGGTCTGAGAAAATAGATTGAAGTTATAGGAGACAATAGGTTGAGTCCTAACAAGGACTGTTTTGGTTATATTTCAGTTTGGAGTTATCTAAGACAATAGACTGAAGTATGAGTCCTAATAGTCTTCGTCTATTCAATCATATTAGGAAATACAATCATAATACCTAATTCCACAAGATACAATCAGTAACCTGATACGTTCATATTAAAACCTATTTTCCTACCAGTTTATAGTAAATTATATTTACCCTCCAAGATTTAAACAGGCCAGATTTTGACTCGACTTAGCGAAGCAGGCTGCAGGTCAATGCTCTCAGGTAAGCTATAAATCAAAGCTGACAGCTCCTCTCTTCAGTCGGTCGTCTCTGGCTTCGTGTTCGGTGTTGCGTGTTTTTAGCATAAATCTCGCCCGATTATATAGGCAGGTAAAATAACTTCTACTGGTTGTAGCGGGAGGTTATTTAAATTTATTCATTATGTAAGAGTATGCCAGTAAAGAGTTCTGACCTTACAAGTAATACCACAGTCTTAGAAATAAGCACTGGTGTATTGTTATCATAACAATAGTCAGACTGTGAAAACCCTGGCCCAGTTGGTAAGAAGTAGTACCATGATTTAAGGTGTCTCCTCCCTGTGACTATCTTATGATTACTTATATGCTAGGGGATAAGTAAAATGTACATTCACTGAACCCACAAAATGGAAGAAGTGAATAAATCCTCAGGTACAGTTAAAATAGTTTAATAATTGCACTATTATTCTATTTCTACTAGTTGGAAAAAGAGTATACACATATATATAAAAATATTCACACAATTACTATTATTGTCTGTTTAGACTTCCAGATCTTAAATAAGAAAGTTACTGAAATCACTGTTATTAGTCCTTTGAATTTAAGGATAACTGTCATCAGTTGACTGAGTTTATGTATGGTTACTTATTGTTTTCAACTATTGGCTGTTTCACATGTATAGGTGGTCAGTGTCAAGCAGGACACTTATCTTTCCAACTTGATACTGCTGAAACTGTCCTTTGCTGATATCAGACTTGGTAGGCCCAACAGTAGGGATGCCAATGACCAGTTGAAGTTCACTCTTTGGGGTCCTGCACTTTGGTGGGATTGCCTCGGATGAACTACACCGGCTTCTGATACTGGACAGTCTGGTTTGAGTTATTTCATGGAACCTGCAACATATCAGCCTTGGCTAGTATCTGGCTAGACTTGTAGCTGACTAGCACAGATGTCAGACCAGTCAGTCATCAGATGTCACCGTTATACAATCATAGTAAGCAAGGACATCATTTCAGTGATATAGCATTAATAACATTTCAATTAAGTGTAACTGACTAGCACATAAGTCAGACAAGTCAGTCATCAGGTGTCAAAGTTATACAGTCATAGCAAGTAACATCATTTCAATGATACAGAATTAATATTAACCTATCAGTAATAAACATCATCTGGTTTATTCCGCTCCTATACATCCCTTCATATGCTATAACTTGATCCTTCCAAATCATATCAAGTACAAATTCAAATACTGATGCTATCCTTAGCATCTACACAAAAGTAATACATAAATAAAGAAAGAAAGTGAGTGACCACGTGATCAGGTTGCTTTCTACTGAAACTGGCTATAGAACACTCCAGTTTACCAGCTGTAAATGGGTACAAAGTTGTGCGCTCGAACTAGGGAAGGCAAAGGCAGCGAGGAAGGGGACTAGTCACCTTAACCTCGTAAACTGGGATCTTCCATGATGAAGTTTCTAACACTTCATTTCCCTATGACAATCTCTGCCATGGGACTGCCTTTATCTTCGTAAGCGATAAAGCAATATGATAAATATAACTTCATTAGGCCGTGGGGCTATTTGTGATTACTTTTTGTACAAGCAACACTCATCCATAATGCACATGAATAAATCATATTAAAATAATAATACGTTATATCAATGAATATTATACAGGCATATTTTGTGAATTCTGTATGAACCTGAAATAACAAATATTATACACGGTAGTTATCATAATTTCGCTTACCCTCAGACTTCAGATACTGGACTTAAAAATGTTTCTGGCGATCCGCTCACAATTCATGGATAGTGGCGAAACTCTGTCTCCAGTCTGGCTCAAACCTCTTTCGTTGTGTATCTCTCTCAGTTTACCGATCCGCTACTTATACGCAAAGCGCGGACGTATCGGAGAGTACCGACGTCACAGCCTAAACCTAACCTGAAAAATCCTTCCCGAACAGTGATTTCGGCAGATTTGTGCGTCGACTGAAATTTTGCCTTTATCATTCTCGGCATATATAATATCCATATTGTTCCATCTTATCTAGTTTTATACAGCTGATAAAACTCTATCTTCCTATCCATGTAAATTCCCAAACTGTTATTTGTTGCTTTTAATATTTAGAACAGAAGTGGGTTTACATGCTATTAGCGTAACTGTGGGCAGCCGAAATACGCATATATCTCCGTAAATGAGAACTTCCTACCGTTCCATCTTATATGCAGTATACACCATCCTTCCCTGTACTGAAATGTAAAATCCTTTTCATACGGATTCCCTTCTGTTGTTATTTATCGTTGGCGATTTCCTCTGTCCGATACCCATTTCGCTGATACGCCGCCATTTTGAAAGCGGTCACTCGATCGTAGATGGGTTTATAAATCTAACTGAACTCATTTGCAATGACTTGAAACCAATTTTGCGACACTGGTAAAGGAAAGCGTTTGGTTGGTTCCTGGCGGAGCAAGCTGATTGGTTGCCTGCAGTTTCGTCTTATGCTCGTACAGCTTAATTTTATTCAGTTTTCTTCCGCCATCTTGCGTGAACAAGATGGCCACGATCCACATCAGAAAAAAAAACAGGGCTTAAGTTTTTCCTGGCGTAACTTCAGGTAATTCATTCTGTCTCAGCAACTGTGCGTTGATTGGCTGGGCTCTCGACATAGAGATTTAACCAAGAAGTGGGTTTACACAACTCGTTTTCACGACATAGCCCCCTCCTTTCCTAGCTGTGACCTGTCATAGCTAACGTGTAAACCCCTGCTGTAGTTAATCCTTTTGCGTCTGTCCTTCCAGAGTAATAGGGTGTCGACTTAAAAAATCAGCTCCTACATTGTCTCTTCCCGGAATGTAATTTACGGTAAAGGAATAAGGCGCCAGAAGCAGACTCCACCTTAACAATCTCGAATTTAACTTTTTAGATGCAGCCAAGAATGTTAAAGGTTGATGATCGCTTTGGACAATGAAGTGTGTCCCATACAGGTAAGGTGAAAATTTGTCGATGGACCACATTAGAGCCAAACATTCTTTCTCTATGGTCGAGTAATTCAACTCAGCTGCATTCAGCTTCCTACTGGCGTAGGCGACTGGTAAAAAATCCTCCGGCTGGGCTTTTGATTTCTGCAAGAGAGTTGCACCAATAACTATACTGCTAGCGTCCGTCCTTAATACAAATTCCTGCGTGATATCGGGTAGCATAAGGATTGGTTTGCTGGTGAGTTTTGCTTTTAGCTCTGTGTAATCTTTTTCACAATCAGCATTCCATTGGATTTTGTCAGGCTGTCCTTTCTTCGTTAAGTTAGTTAACGGTGCACAAAGAGAGTTAAAGTGGGGTATGTACTTCTGATAGAACCCACATAATGACATAAATGATCTCATATCTTTCTTCGTTTGAGGTCTGGGTGCCTTCTTTAACTTCTCTATATTTTTTGGGTCAGGAGACATATGACCTGTAGAAATAGTGTGACCTAGGAATTCCAACTCCTTACAACCGATATAGCACTTGGTTGGACGTGCAGTCAATCCAGTGGCTCTCAGTCTGTCAAACAACATGGAGAGCGCTACTATATGCTCTTCAAATGTGTTTGTAGCAACAAGAATGTCATCCATAAAGTTAGTCATATGGGGATTTTGTAGAGGTTCCAACAATTTCCTCATCATTCTTGAAAAGATACTGGGAGCATTTTTCAGGCCAAAGGGTAGTACATTAAACTCGTAGTGTCCGTCTGATGTACTAAATGCCAGTATTTTCCTAACTTCTGGTTTCACTGGTATTTGGTAGTATCCCTTGCTTAGATCTACCTTCGATAAATACCTAGCCTTACTCAGTGTAGAGAACAGCTGGTTGGTGTCTAGTAATGGGTCCACCTGAGATTCTGTGATCGCATATAGCTTCTTGTAGTAAATACATAACCTGTGTTCACCACTAGGCTTCCTTAATAGCACCACACTTGAGCTATAGGGAGATTCAGACTTTGAAATAATTTTCTCTTTTAAGAGATAGTCAATCTCATCCTTGAGTGCTGGTGCTTGCTATTGTTCAGTCCATGTCCGCAGCAATGCTTCCAGTGGACTGTGTATGGGGACAGCAATACAACAACGTTGTCGGACCCACACCTATTTCTATTGTAAGGGGCAGTATACCGAAGTGGGGCCTGTCTCCATCAACTGTTTGGTACAGCCCTGGTTCCTACCTCCTTTGGTTCGGGTTTGTTTCTGCAGCTTTTTTAATACTGGTTGCTGACTAACCAAATTTTCCAAATGATCCAGGTCATGGTGTTCCGACAAATATCTAGTCGGAGTGGGATGTCTCTCGTCCCCTCTCTGTACAATACGGAGAGTTGCCATGGTTACTGGCGTAACAGTAGACTTGTTGTGATTTTGTTTTCTCTTTATCACTGCATCTACCTGTTGTTTTCTCTTGTGTATTTTCTTTGTGGGCCTACGTCCGCAACAATGCTTCCCTAGGTCCGGTAACTGGTCTACGCTTCTGAATGAGGTTACCTGGTTACATTCTGAACAGGATTTCATATACCGACTTATGTCTTCAATTATTCCTGGCCAGTAATATCGCAATGCTATATTTTGACCAGTGGTCCCTTTTCCTCTGTGGCCACTGCCTGATGTAGCTTGCTCTTGCTTCATAATTTCCTCCATATAGAATTTTGGCACTACCAGCTGTCCATGTCTTCTAGGTCCTTTTCCAGCTTGTCTGTAGAGTAGGCCATTTTCCATATAGTAGTCTCCTTTCTCTGGAGGGTTATGGGCCTTTGGCAATTTGCCAAAACAAGGCTTCAATGTGCTGTCTGCTGTTTGAGCCTTTTTCATCTTTGTACGATGAATGTTTATTGGATCTCCCTCCTCCTTTTTGGTGCTCGACCTGGTATGGTTTGCTGCCATGACAACAGGTTTTATTGGGTCACCCTAAAAGACATATTTACATCCTATTACCAGCGGGTATATAGGATCATCACTTACTGCTGCTCTTATCACTCCTTCCACATAGCGAGTTCTCACGTTGATCCTTGCTATGGGAAGTGTCATGGTGCTGGTTCCCTGCATTGCCCCTTGTATGTCCACTGTTTCTGTGGTAAGTTGGTCAGGGTGCACTAGGGTTGCACTCACGACTGAGTCGAATTCCAAACCAGAATCATATAAGCACTGAATTTTAGTGCCATTACATGTCACTTCCTCACAGACAGGGGGATGATGGAGGTCATTCTGACTAACTGCCAGTTCCTTCCTTCCCTTGTTCCCTGTTGTGAGACACGCAGCGTAATAAGGAGGGTTGTTCCTTCTGCAGTCTGCAGTATTGTGGTTACTCATTAGACAAGTTTTACACCACTTTCCTTCCTTCCGGTAAGGTGTCTTATCCGATCTTAGAGGGTTTTTGTCCTTTTGGTCAAATCTTTGTTTGTTTCTTGTGGTATTGTCCTTTTGTTCATATTTGGTATAGTTTTGTGATGATTTGAAGTTTTCACCCTGCTTCTTCCTATTTCCTAATAATTCTGCCTGAGCTGCTTGATATCTCTCAGCAACCGTCACAATATCTTCCAATCTCTCTGCTCCTTGTTCCATGATAAACTTCCTCATTTCTTGAGGCATGGACTCTTTCACTTGCTCCATCATTACCATTTCTTTCAGATCCTGACACTTTACAAAGCTACTCCATTTTTCCAAATAGGTTTCCAATCTAGCAGAGAATTGGTGATAGTTTTCTCCTGGAAGAAGTTTAGCTGTTCGGAATTTCTTTCTATATGATTCTGAGTTCTTTTCATATCTCACAAGCAGTGCCTGCTTCAGGATTTCATAATCTTCCTGGTCATCTCTTGAGAGCTTCAAATATAAATCGTAGGCCACACCTCTCAATCCCTGAGATAGTTTAAGACTCCACTTTTCTTTCCCTAAGCCATAGGTAGTGGCACGTCTTTCGTATCTATCCAGGTACGACTCAATGGCGTCTTCTTTCTCAACAAATGGGTCCAGATGAAAATTCATGGCCCCACTTGAGGTGCTCTGGATGGAGCTATTCTCAGAGTGAGGTGAGCTACCATCATTATTGCCAGTATTTGACTGATTTTCAAGCTCTTTTAATCTCAACTGATGGTCTCTCTCTGCTTGTAATTTCCTTTCCTCAGCTTCAATTTTCTTTGCCTCATTTTCAGCCTCCCATTTCTTGGCTTCAATTTCTAATCTTTTGGTTTCTCTCTCAGCTTCCAGTCTTTTGTCTTCTCTCTCAGCTTCCAGTCGTTTGTTTTCTCTCTCAGCTTCCAGTCTTTTGGCTTCTCTTTCAGCTTCTGCTTGCAACCGCCTTTCTTCAGCCTCTAATTTCTTTGCTTCTCTATCAGCCTCTAATTTCTTTGCTTCAGTCTCTAATTGCAACTTTCTTTCTTCCCTATCCATGTGTTTGTCCACTTCTGTTGTGACATACTGAGTGAGAGCATCACCTGTCATATTTAATTCCTTACCCATCTGCATGATCGCAGTCCTGAACTTCACTAGATCAGCCATGGCGTTACTTAGATAGGGTATGTAAATTTAGTATATCCAAATATTATAATTAAACTTAATTAATTTAAATGAACAAATAATTTCCGTGCAACTTTGTGAGCATCAACTATTTACTGAGTACTAAATGGTACTCCTCCTAAGAAAACAATAAAAAATCCTATTATAGAATTTTTTTTTCAAAAATTTGTTTATTTTGTTATCTATGGGTGGCACAAGATACAGTTAGTAGATAGATGA
Source organism: Oreohelix idahoensis (assembly GCA_024509875.1). Taxonomy (NCBI): domain Eukaryota; kingdom Metazoa; phylum Mollusca; class Gastropoda; order Stylommatophora; family Oreohelicidae; genus Oreohelix; species Oreohelix idahoensis. Next base: position 281,113 of record JAMPIV010007139.1, on the reverse strand, counting down.
ATAGACTAAGTATGGCTCAAGGTATATAGAAATATCCCAGGAACGAGCCCCCAGTGTGGCGTGAGGTTTTTATTTGGCTCTAGGGTCAGTATAGTACTGACAATTACAGAAATAGAATTTCTGCAGAAAATGGTGAAGTCCCAGTGTCTGAGAGAACTACTGGTATCACAAATTAGTTACGGCTGTGAATGTTCTGATCTCGAAAAATTAGTAGAGAGGAGACCGACATAACTTGCCACCTCCGCTGTGTAACTAACTGTGATATTAAGACAAGGAAACAGATTTTACTTAACAATGATAAAATTGGCAAGTCTTCAAATACAATTTCCTTATTATTTATTTAGTATATACACTATCTACTCTTGTGCTGAAGGATGAATGTTGAAAAATGGAACGTAATGAATTTGTAAGTTTACATATGATTTACAAATATTTATATTTATATAGATATGTAAATATATTACAACAAGTTTTCCAATTATAGGAACAAAAATTATATCAGCTGTGCTGTTATTCAATTATAGTACATGTATCAGCTGTGCTGTTAATTACGTATAATTTATCAGCTATAATCTTATTATTGTCTCTTGCTACGCTAATTCACTTTCTCGTCACTGACACTAGCTTTTGCTCATAATGCCGACAGAAATGGTACTACTGGGTACTCATCTCTTAAAACGTTCTGTTCTCCTTAGTTTGGGTCACACAACTCCTGCTGAGGCTCGTTACTTTAGCCCACCCAAGACTGAGGGGGACTAAAGATGTAGCTTCTGTACAATCTCTATGCTCCTGCGAAGTTCCAGGCAGCTGGATTGACTCGAACATACGACCTCAGGTTTTATGACACGAATAAAACCTGTAACAAGGAAAAATAGGGGCTAATTTCTGTCATCAAGCCCACCTATTTCTAATGTGGATGAAATGAGCGTGTGCCTCAGGTGTCTGCATGTAGGATGAATTACAACATGGCTCAGTATGATTTAGCAATAGCGAGACAAAACAGGTGTCTACTTGCAAAACCTTCTTTCTGATAAATTAATACATGGATACATCCAATAATATGAATTCAATACATGAATACATCCAATAATATAAATTCAATACATGAATACATTCAATACATGAATACATCCAATAATATGTACACCTAGGTGTGATACAACCATTTCCTTCCCCCTATAGTATACCAGGCCCTCTCTGACAAGTGCTATATAAGCTGGTAACATATATCCTAACAATATTGTTATGTTCTTATGATAGGAGTATATGAGACGAGGACTGTTTGGTGATATATCAGGTGGGAGTTATAGGAGACAATAGATTGGTGCTAGATGAGACAATAGATTGAGTCCTAACAAGGACTGTTTTGGTTATATTTCAGTTGGTTTTATCTGAGATAATAGACTGAAGTTATAGGAGACAATAGATTGAGTCCTAACAAGGACTGTTTTGGTTATATTGCAGTTGGTCTGAGAAAATAGATTGAAGTTATAGGAGACAATAGGTTGAGTCTTAACAAGGACTGTTTTGGTTATATTTCAGTTTGGAGTTATCTGAGACAATAGACTGAAGTATGAGTCCTAATAGTCTTCGTCTATTCAATCATATTAGGAAATACAATCATTATACCTAATTCCCCAAGATACAATCGGTAACTTGATACGTTCATATTAAAACCTATTTTCCTACCAGTTTATAGTAAATTATATTTACCCTCCAAGATTTAAACAGGCCAGATTTTGACTCGACTTAGCGAAGCAGGCTGCAGGTCAATGCTCTCAGGTAAGCTATAAATCAAAGCTGACAGCTCCTCTCTTCAGTCGGTCGTCTCTGGCTTCGTGTTCGGTGTTGCGTGTTTTTAGCATAAATCTCGCCCGATTATATAGGCAGGTAAAATAACTTCTACTGGTAAAGGAAAGCGTTTGGTTGGTTCCTGGCGGAGCAAGCTGATTGGTTGCCTGCAGTTTCGTCTTATGCTCGTACAGCTTAATTTTATTCAGTTTTCTTCCGCCATCTTGCGTGAACAAGATGGCCACGACCCACATCCGAAAAAAACAGGGCTTAAGTTTTTCCTGGCGTAACTTCAGGTAATTTATTCTGTCTCAGCAACTGTGCGTTGATTGGCTGGGCTCTCGACATAGGGATTTAACCAAGAAGTGGGTTTACACAACTCGTTTTCACGGCAATATCTATACACCCTTACTCTTTTCAGAGAAGGGGGTATTACTTATAAGACAAAATTCTTATCTGGCCCTATCTTGGTATCACCTGATACAACTTTGTGTCCAGGATATCTTATAATTTCAATAATAATCAACCCTGTCGGGACATTTAGGCAAGCGGCAACTAATAAGGTTGTACAGAAGCCTTGTAACCGCTTCATGTAAAAAAAAAAACTAATTGATATAGAAAAAACAGTGCAAGAGGACGTGATTGATTTAATGCTGGCTTTCTGCAAGTGGACCAGCTGCAATGTTGGCCCATTGCTCGATAAGTAGCGAAAAACGAAACGAAGAAGTAGAAATGTTACACAATAAGTGACGGTCATAATTTTAATTTATTTTTCATAATTTTCTTTTACTATATTTGTGTTTTCTTCATCTTCTTTAAAGCATCTCTGTTGTCCATGAAATCCTTAACTTGCTTCTGAGATATGTTATCTCTGTCGTCTCTGGTTCTTTGTTTGTTTGCATGTTGTCTTAGACTTTCGTATTAATAAAACCGTTTTAGTGTCTCATTTAAGTCCTCATTTTTATATCCACTGATAAGGGTGTACAACTTCATAGAGTAAACTTGAGAAATTTCACTTTTGTTTTAATTGATAATTTATATATTACATACATTATTTTTTAAAGGCAATACCGTAAGTGTAACTCAATATTAAATGTTTGTTATTTTTAACATTGCAGGGGGACCAAAAGGTGGATGGACAGAAGAAGAAGCGGGTGCAGAAAGAAGTACTTCAGAATAAATTAAACGAAGAAAGAAAAAATGCGGAGAAAAAGTACTGGCAACAAAAGGAGAACAAAAATATTTTAGAAGCAGAAAGAGAAGAATTACAACATAATGAGGTTGAACTTGGCAGGAAAGGTGGCGAGAATCGCATGAAAGAAGTCGACGACTTAAGAAGACATAACGAAGATGAATTTAAACGTCAGAAGCAGAAAAAAGTGAAGATAGCAAAGAAATCAGACAATTCAGCAACAGGGATAGAAGGCAACATTGACAGTGGCCCAGCATTTAAAGAGGATTCGTTTCAACAATATTCGAAACGAAATGCAATATTGACTCAAAACTCAAGAAGTTCTCAACCTGCTATACCTAAGAGGGATTCCGCATATCCAGATGCAGATCACACCTTTGAGCCCACCGAATCGTCTCCTACCGACCTGATCAAGTGTCAGCTGTGCGGGAGATCGTTCCTTCCAGATCGTCTTAAAAAACACCAAGATGCTTGTGCTAAGGTCAGCAAGCCTAGAAAGGAGTATGATTCCTCCAAGAAAAGAGCAGAAGGAACTGACATGGCTCGTTACACCCAGAAAGCTAAAAGACAGGAGCCTCCGGTTAGTATTTATTTGTCTTGTATGCTCCTCAGAATAGCTATCCCTGTATGTATGTATCTGTGTATGTATGTATGTATGTATGTATGTATGTATGTATGTATGTATGTATGTATGTATGTATGTATGTATGTATGTATGTATGTATGTATGTGTGTGTGTATGTATGTATGCTTGTACGTATGTGCGGTAACAGCCCTCATTAACGCTGAATGAATTTATGTAAATTTACGTTACGTAAATTTTAATGATTCTCCTATATGCCATGTTGTATTTTATTACGTCATGTCAGTACATATCAATGTATTTTCTGGAGAATAAAGATTCTGATATGTATGTATGTATGTACGTGGTAAACTGAACTGTTAGAATAATTGTGGTAAATTTAACGATTACAACAGAAGTGGTAAATTGTACTGTTATAATAAAAATGGTAAATTGTACTGTTATAATAAAAGTGGTAAATTGTACTGTAAAATAAAAGTGGTAAATTGTACTGTTATAATAAAAGTGGTAAATTGCACTGTTGTAATAAAAGTGGTAAATTGTCTGTTATAATAAAAGCAGTAAATTGTACTGTTATAATAAAGTGGTAAATTGTACTGTTATAATAAAAGTGGTAAATTGTCCTGTTATATAAAAAGTGAAAAATTGTAATGTTATAATAAAAGTGATAAATTGTAATGTTATAATAAAAGTGATAAATTGTAATGTTATAATAAAAGTGGTAAATTGTACTGCTAATAAATGTGGTAAATTCTAACGTTAGAAAAGATGTTAAAAATGTTAAGAATAAACGTGGTAATTGAAATGTTATTAAAAAAAATTACATAGGGCTATTAGAATAACAGTGAAAATGTGAACTGTTACAGTTAAAGATTGGCGGAGTAGTTATAGCGGTGGCCTCTCGCGGTAAAGGTACCGGTTCGAAACACGGTGGCATCATGCTCCAGTTTACCCAGCTGCAAATGGCTACCTGACTCTGCTGTTGAGTTAGGAAAGTCCAAGGCAGCGCAGAAGGGAACCGATCACCCCACCCTCGTAGCTGAACCTAGTATAGTAGAGTCTCTAACACTTCACTCCCCTTAGGCAGTATCTGTTATGGGACTACTATTACCTTAGAATAAAAAGTAACAAAAGCGCTAAAGAGAAACTATAACAATAATTCAAGACAAACTTAATAGCTTGTCCCCGTCCAAGAAAGAACTATCTTTTAATGAGAAGAATGTAAGGAATGACGTAGGGCACGTGTCATGGAAAGAGAAGGATGTAAGGAATGACATAGGGCACGTATCATGTAAAGAGAAGGATGTAAGAAATGACGTAGGGTATGTATCATGGAAAGAGAAGGATGTAAGGAATGACGTAGGGTATGTATCATGGAAAGAGAAGGATGTAAGGAATGACGTAGGGCATGTATCATGGAAAGAGAAGGATGTAAGAAATGACGTAGGGTATGTATCATGGAAAGAAAAGGATGTAAGGAATGACGTAGGGTATGTATCATGGAAAGAGAAGGATGTAAGGAATGACGTAGGGTATGTATCACGGAAAGAGAAGAAAACAAATAAAGAGGTCCTAGAAAACCTAGGAATGAAAAGAGAATTAATGAAGAAAATCAAAATTAGACAGCTAAAATGCTTTTGGCCATGTAAAAAGACACACCTTATTGAAGACTATAATAGAAGGCAGATTTGAAGGCAAACATGCTAGAGGAAGACAGCGCTATAACTGGGAAGAGAACGTCAAGAGATGAACAGGAAAGAGTCTATCAAAGTGCACCATCAAGACAAGAGACAGGGAAGAGTCTATCAAAGTGGACCATCAAGACAAGAGACAGGAAAGAGTCTATCAGAGTGCACCATCAAGACAAGAGACAGGAAAGCGTCTATCAGAGTGCACCACCAAGACAAGAGACAGACAGGAAAGAGTTTATCAAAGTGCACTGATATGAGTAAATATCATATCATGTTTTGTATTCGATCACTTCCTGATATATATTGTTTACACACGGTATCCCGTGGTTGCAGGAAGTGACGTCTTGACTCCTGCTTTGAATTGACAGCAGACGTGAGTTTTGATTTGGGACAAGCTAGCGTCTCTAACCGGCAGTCTGCTTGTGTCGTTTGACCAGTATGCAAGGAATGTGTCCAGTAGGACCTGCTTTTAAAATGTGTTAATTGCCTTTGGGCATCTTTATATTTCACCTGCAAGATCGATTACCATCACTGCCTTATGCTTTCATCTAACAGTATAATGTCAGATTAGTCTTAGCAGTGTGTATGGAATTCTTGGGCACGTAAGTTGACTGTTCCATTAAAACTGAGAGTATCAGAATCAAGGACAGTAGAGACATGTGCTAGTAAAAGCTACGATGTCATATCATACTCAAATGGAGTAATGTGTTAATAAATATTTGTGAATCGTGCCAAGAAGTTAGGCCTTGTTACTGAGTACCTGAGGTGCGGGCCAGGGAGATTGTGTGTGACTGGCCAAACTTAAATATATATACTATAATTCCTCAAACGGAATATGCAAGGAGAACCCTGGAGGGTACTCAGCAGGCCTCTGTAATAAGGAGTGTCAAGCCTGAAGTCTAATGCACTCTTACCACAGGACGTCGGGAGGACGGTTCCTGAAATAATAAATATTCTTAAAATTTACCCGTACCAGTTTCTGGGGGCCAAGCCATTGGATGCCTTACAAGCCTAAGAGCGCCTAACGAATCTAGGACTATTTTTTTCAAAATGGCGGCACTCATCGTCTGCCAAAAGTTTTTATGAATGGAAGGGATTTCCATCATCATGAATGTGCCTCAAGTTGTCACTAAGTTATAAAAGTGACCTATTATTACACAGAAGTCATAGGAACTGACTATCTTCATTCAAGAAGCAAGTATTTTATCAAAAATCATGGACCATATCGATGTCCTTCGATGTCAGCATGAAGCAATTCTAAGCCTAACCAGATACTAGGCTACTATCATCACTACATCCTTTGCTTGTCGAAGTCTCAAGAGGGATTGTTTTCTTGGCAACAGATAAGTCTATTTATTGTTACATACAGCTTGGCTGTGAATATAATCTGTTTGCCTGATATCTGACTTCACCATATGTGTTTTCATTACGTGTTTTTGGTTTTGTAACTAGCGGGCTGGATGGAGGGACTTGGTTTGTGATCATTCAATACCGCGAAAGCTAGGTCGAATGAGCAAATCAAGCGTTCTATAGGGCAGTATCTGTGTGATTCAGATAGAGGACCCAGCATACTCTGCTGGTTGTATAAAAGTTTGCCTCTATTGAATTTAACAGATCCATTTTTGTTAGCTGTGTAGTCATGTTTATCTATTGTTTGTTCTCATAAGTACTGTCATTGTTATATTTTATTTAGTTCGTTGCATTATTGTTTGTAATATTGTCTATTCTCATCTTACTATCATTCATTTCATAGATGTCATAATTGTTGCGATATGCGTCTTGTCTTGTCTATTTGTAATAGAGCATTAGTTTAAATTAATTCATGTATATTTTATAGTTATTCCTTTGTTTTCCATTTGTATTTCCTTTAGTTGCTCGAACCCTGTCTTGCTGTTCTTACCTGTTGTGGTTCTATTTTTTTCATTACTCCATATTGTTTAGCTAAATACATCTACTATTGCAATTATAAATTGATCTGAGATTGGTGGAGTGAATATTGAATATAGCTGACATATTCATATACATAAAAGTTAAAATATTGTGTATTATTGATAAACACAAGAATAAGCAACCATGACTTCATTAAAGGATTTATTGAAGATTGGGAAGGAACTTAATTTGGAAGGTCCAGCTTTGCAAGCTTATATTGATAAAGAAGTAAACAGACAAGAAGAGCTCCATAAGGAAGAATTAAGGAGACAAGAAGAGCTCCGTAAAGAGGAATTGGCAGAAAAAAGGAGACAAGAGGAACTGCACAAACAAGAAAAAGAATTGGAGGAAAAAAGGAGATCAGAAGAGTTGGCTCTTGAAAGAGAAAAATTAGCCTATGCCAGATCTCAAGAAGAGATCAGATCTCAACAAGCTCAAACTATAAGATTAGCTGAGATTGAACTGGAAAAATTAAAATTACAACAACCACTGTTGCATCCTGGGGTAGGTGAAGATAAAAATAAAGATCATACTACTGCCATAAGGATTAATTTGCCAAAATTTAACGCATCCATAGATGACATTTCATGCTTCCTAAATAGGTTCGAAACTTATTGTGAAGAATATAAGATTGACAAATCTACATGGACATGTAGACTTATGAATTTATTGGTTGGTGAACAATTAACTGTAGTCTCCACTTTGGATGACCAGACTAGAAAGGATTATGAAGCTGTTAAGGTCATTTTATTGCAGAGGTATCAATTAGATGATGAGGGCTATCGTCAGAAATTTCGATCTTTGTACCCTGATTCTGGAAAAGATTTCACTGAATTTATTTCAGCTGTTAAACTGAATTTTTCTAGATGGATTGAACTATCCAAAACTGAAAAAACTTTTGAGGGTTTGTCAGATTTGATTCTAAGAGACAAGGTTTTGTCATCTATTAGTTCTGATTTTCTTGCGTTCCTGCAGGAAAGAAAACCAGAGAACCTAACTAAATTACAAACCCTAGGACGTCAATATCAAGTTGCACATCCTAATAGAGTATTGAGCAAAAACAATGTAAGGGACTCATTACCAGCTGCATCGGCCAGATCATTCCAAGACAATGCACCTAGGTATAGATCAAACAGCATAGATAGGAATCAAAGATTTAAACCATCACATAATTACAGTCAAAATAGAGGTAGATACAATTTTAATAAATACCAACCTCAAAGACATTGGAATTCATATCAGGAGGATAACTTTTATCCACAAACCTCATTTAAGTCCAATAACTGGCAAAGTAGAGGAGAATATAACTCAAAATCAAATAGAGGTCAGAAATCATTTTATAGAGGAAATGATCAAAATGCAAATAAAAGATCTTATCATAACAATACTTCCAGACAATCAAGAAACACTGAACGTACCAATGCCATTGTTCATGATAATAATCAGAACCCTAATGATATTGTAGCACATGCAAATTCATGCAGTGTAGACTTAGCAAATAGTGATAACTGCACTAATTGCAATTCTTTATTTCAGCCTCAAGGAGTGCCAAGATTATTATGCGGACACCCTCTCCCAGTCATGTCATCTTTTGAAAGTACTGGTTCATTGATCTTGAACAGAGGTTTTGTCAATAATAAGTTAGCATCTTTACTCAGAGACACGGGTGCAACCACTGTTGGTGTGCGCAAGGCCTTGGTTGATAAGGTGGATTATACAGGAAAACAAGTGAAATGCATAACTTTTGGTGGAACTGTGGAATATTACCCCACAGCAGAGGTATTTTTGGACACACCTTATTTTACAGGACGAACACTGGTATGCCTCTTGGACAATCCAATTGCTGGAATTATTATGGGAAACATACCTAAATTGCATGAATGTACACAGGAAGATATTGAAATATGGGAAAGACAACACTTATTATGTTCAAATGCTGTGACTACCAGAGCTCAGTCTCGCATGGACAATGATCATCACAAACCAGTCATTGATGTGTTACCTGAAGATATAACTGAAGATATCACTTCAGAAGATGAAGAAGAAAAGGAAAATAATGATGATGATATAAGTCATTATCAACAGGAAAATAATGATGATATTAAGGTAATGAATGATGTGAATAATGATGATGACAATTTATTTCAGATGGAGCTCATTGATAAGGAAACCTTTATACAAAGACAGAAAGATGATACTTCCTTAAAAAAATATTTTCATATTGCTCATTTGAATGATGTAATGATAGATGACTGTGCAAAACACTGGTATACTATCAAAAATGGGATTTTAGTAAGAAACTATCAATTTGCTAATTCCTTAAAGAAACAGATTATGGTACCAGCTTGTTTTCGACCATTCATTTTACGACATGCACATGACATTGAGTGTGCAGGACATTTAGGTGTTGCTAGAACAAAACAAAGAGTTTTGTCATATTTTTTTTGGCCCGGAATTACGAAAGACGTCAAATTATTTTGTCGTACATGTACCATCTGCCAAAGTGTAGCAACCAGAAAACCAAAACATGATGCGCCCATTCAAGCATCTGATATTTCTTTGCGTCCCTTCGCAAAGATGGCCATTGACATTATTGGCCCTTTAAAGGTAACATCAGCCAGAGGTCATCAATATGTGTTGACCTGCATAGATATGTGCACACGCTGGCCAGAAGCTATTCCTTTAAAAACCATCACCACGGTAGATATTGCTGATGCATTATTTTTGATTTTCAGTAGAATAGGTTTTCCTGAAAACATCCTGTCTGATAGAGGAACTCAGTTAGTTTCAGATGCTATGAAACAGGTTATGGATATGTTTGGGATTCAAAGATCCCTTAGTTCAATATACCATCCTCAGTCTAATGGGAAAATAGAAGTCCTCAACAGATCCTTAAAACAAATGCTACATAAGGTTACAATTAAATATCCTCAAAATTGGGACAGAGTCCTGCCAGCTATTTTATTTGCTTATCGAGAGATAAAAAATGAACATACAGGCTTTAGCCCATTTGAATTGGTTTTTGGCGCCAGACCACGCGGCCCAATGTCTATATTAAAACAACTTTTAATTGGTGCTGAGATGAACAAGGAGGTTCAGACCTCATATCAGTATGTGGTCAATTTGAGGAAAAAAATAATAGACGCATGCCAGATAGCAGTAGGTTCATCTGAAAAGGCAAAGCTTAGGGCGAGGTTATTTATTAACCAAAACCGCAAATTACGCCAACTTTGGCCTGATGATGAAGCTTACGTATTATTACCCAGGAGAGATAACAAATTATTAGTCTCATGGAGAGGACCTTACAGGATTGTGGAGAAACTGTCTGATGTTGATTATATTGTATCAGTAGAGGGAAAAGAGAAAACTTTTCATATCAATATGTTACAGCAATTTCATACACGTCCACCATATCTAAGACCAGTTTTTGAGGCTCTTGATCAATCTGTCTGTCGTCATTCTTCTTTGGCTGTCATACAAGAAGAAAATTCGGATTTGACTGATGGTAATGACTCACTATTGGTATTACCTAGTCTTCATTACTTGTCTACCGAAAGTTGGAAAGATGTTGATATATCACCAACTCTATCTTCTTTCCAGAAAGAACAGGTGACTTCAATCTTACGTTCTTTTACTGATGTCCTTACTGATGTCCCAGGACACACTGATATCATCGAACATGATATTATTCTGACAGACTTTCAACCCATTAAGTTGAAACCTTACCCTATTCCTATACATTTACAATGTCAGGTTAAAGATGAACTAGAACAGATGCTGAAATTAAATGTCATTTCTCCATCTCATTCCCCTTATAGTTTTCCGATGGTTTTGATCAGGAAAAAAGACAAATCTATACGTATATGCATAGATTTTAGACGTTTAAATTAACGCACCTGCGACCTTCGTTCGCATGATGAGACGACTCTTCTCTGACAGAGACGACCTTATTACTTACATTGACGACATTTGTCTGTTTCATCAATCATGGGATGAACAATTGAACTGCACGTCCATCTAAGACTAAAATTGGATTTCAGGAGATTGCATTTTTAGGTTATAAAGTAGGAGGAGGTTTTTTGAAAACAGAGGATACTACTATCTCTAGGATTCTAAACCTTGATATACCTAAGACCAAAAAACAGGTTAGAAGTATTCTAGGGCTCCTAAACTTTTATCGTAAGTTTATCCCTAATTTTGCAGAGTATACGTCTGTGTTGTCATCACTGGTGAAGAAGGAGTCACCAAATAGGTGTGTTTATAGTCAGGATGTTCATGTGGCTTTAAATAGATTAAAATGTCTGTTTTCCAAGTTGCCTATATTGAGATTGCCTGATCCTTCTAAACATTTTACTCTTACAGTAGACGCTTCCAAAACGTCCATTGGAGGTTCGCTGTTGCAAGAATGGAAGGGCTGTTTACATCCAACACTTTATGTTAGCAGGAAGCTAACGCCAACGGAGCAGCGTTGCTCGGTCATTGAGAGAGAGCTACTGGCTCTTGTGTTCTGCTTCTCTAAACTGCAACGCTACCTGCTTGGTGCAAGTTTTACACTCGAGACAGACCAGAGGGCACTGTCTTACCTGAAAACAGCGAGATTCAAGAATGCTAAAGCAGCGCGTGCCTCACTGGCCCTTCAACCCTATAATTACCAGATTAAACCCATCGCAGGAAAGTTGAACGTGATGGCCGATGTGCTATCCAGATGTGTGAAGCATCCGCTATCGCCAGTTGTCTCCGCAAATGCTGCTTCAATCCAACTTTGATGCTCAATAATAACACTACTTCCTTTCATCATGAACTAAGGCACATGCCTTCTTTTAACTCATATATTGCATACTTCAGATATTACAGCCACATTGCTTCGTCATGCACTTATACCAGTTGAAAAACTAGAGACACTATGCCAAGCAACATGATGATGATGAATTACTGTCCATCCAAAATCAAGATATATATTCAAGCGTTCGTCATATGATATCTAATGCAATTGCTCAAGAACAATACTTCGCTACTTCATACACGTTGTACAATGACTTTTGGCAGTATAACAATCCAAGTCGGTGCAATTCAGATACTTTGCTACAATTTCCAAAACTTTTTGCACTAATTAACGGTCTCAAACGTTGTGTAAAAAGGGAAGTAACAAAAATTACTGACTACAAAGTTCAAAAAGGGACATAACCAAGAAATTACATTTCATCATATACGTATGAAATTCTCAAGTACAGAATGAACAATAGTATCTGTGCTGCATATGATATTGCATGGAAGACAAACATCGACAACCAACATAGATGGAAATTGTATTTTTCTTCAATGAACTATTTCTTTCCGCCATATATACTTAACTAAGGATCAATAACAATGTTGTGCGAACTAGTGACTCACTGAAACTTTGGTTCTTTTAAATACCTCTACAGGAAGAACTGTGTATGGTCTAACATGACCAGTTTTAATAACACTGGTGATATTACATTGCTTCATTAGTGTATCATTATATGAATTGAATTACACTCGTGCTTCCACTTAGTATAACCTATATCTTTCATATGTGTAGATATTAAGTAATATATCTTCATATGACATCTCATTAACATTGTCATTCACCACATGACATTGCATACATACAAATATTAATAACTATTTTGACATATTGTCACAGTCACCACTTATATTTTAACTTGTCTGCCTCATTTGTTCTATTCTGTCTTTGATTGCTTATTATCCATTTCATTTGATAGATAGGTAGACTTACATACCGACACGACTTAGAGCGTTTGTTGACATGGTATGCTGTGTGAGTGCCATAACTGACATATTAACTTTTCTTCACTGCCTTCTAATTAATGTAGTTACCTCACATTTGTGTCAAAAGAGCGTCTGCTACGATAATGGGTTTAGTTATGTTATTACTAAATACCACACCTTGTGTGTTAAATTGTCGATTATGGAGCACGCCTCTAGGTGCTATCATAATGATGACAGTTGAGTATTTGGATATTGTCATATGGTTTCTCCAGTGACCTGGTAAGATTATACTATGAAAATAATGAAAAGTTCCTTTTCATTATTTTAATCCGGAGGGGGGGGGGGGGGGAGGGGGGGGGGGGGGTGAGAGTAAATGATATGAGTAAATATCATATCATGTTTTGTATTCGATCACTTCCTGATATATATTGTTTACACACGGTATCCCGTGGTTGCAGGAAGTGACGTCTTGACTCCTGCTTTGAATTGACAGCAGACGTGAGTTTTGATTTGGGACAAGCTAGCGTCTCTAACCGGCAGTCTGCTTGTGTCGTTTGACCAGTATGCAAGGAATGTGTCCAGTAGGACCTGCTTTTAAAATGTGTTAATTGCCTTTGGGCATCTTTATATTTCACCTGCAAGATCGATTACCATCACTGCCTTATGCTTTCATCTAACAGTATAATGTCAGATTAGTCTTAGCAGTGTGTATGGAATTCTTGGGCACGTAAGTTGACTGTTCCATTAAAACTGAGTGTATCAGAATCAAGGACAGTAGAGACATGTGCTAGTAAAAGCTACGATGTCATATCATACTCAAATGGAGTAATGTGTTAATAAATATTTGTGAATCGTGCCAAGAAGTTAGGCCTTGTTACTGAGTACCTGAGGTGCGGGCCAGGGAGATTGTGTGTGACTGGCCAAACTTAAATATATATACTATAATTCCTCAAACGGAATATGCAAGGAGAACCCTGGAGGGTACTCAGCAGGCCACTGTAATAAGGAGTGTCAAGCCTGAAGTCTAATGCACTCTTACCACAGGACGTCGGGAGGACGGTTCCTGAAATAATAAATATTCTTATAATTTACCCGTACCATGCACCATCAAGACAAGAGACAGGAAAGAGTCTATCAAAGTGCACCATCAAGACAAGAGACAAGAAAGAGTCTATCAAAGTGCACCATCAAGACAAGAGACAGGAAAGAGTCTATCAGAGTGCGCCATCAAGACAAGAGACAGGAAAGAGTTGATCAAAGTGCACCATCAAGACAAGAGACAGGAAAGAGTTTATCAAAGTGCACCATCAAGACAAGAGACAGGAAAGAGTTTATCAAAGTGCACCATCAAGACAAGAGACAGGAAAGAGTTTATGAAAGTGCACCATCAAGACAAAAGACAGGAAAGAGTTTATCAAAGTGCACCATCAAGACAAGAGACAGGAAAGAATTGATCAAAGTGCACCATCAAGACAAGAGACAGAAGACGCTGGAGATCCATTGCAGTCAATCTTCATTTTAGAGTTGGCACCTGATGATGATGAAGGAATGACGAGTAACGTAGATGAGAGATACAGGGAGCAACCCTGAAAAAAAAAGAACGTAGTAGGGACTTCCCTTCATTATAACACACGATTGCACAACCTGCCAAGTAGTCTTTAATTCGTTAAGTGGTGTGGAAAAATTACGTGTTTGTCCCAGCCCATGGGTAAATAATAAAACATATATTATAAATATTAAAAAAACAGCACGAGACCACAAACAGTTGGAAGTAATCATTCATTTCTTAGCAGTGCAACAAATCGAATAATTCACTGCGCAGAAAATATCGGTTGTATGCACGCATGTTAGCCGGCGATCTTATTAGACATTCTTCGACCACGTTCTTCAATATTTAATTCTATACATTGACGGGTAACAGGGGAATTTAAATGGGACATACTTCGGGCAGACATAGATAAATCAATAACAGGGAACAAACTGAACACAAGAACAACAACAACCTGGCGGAAAGACAAGTATAGAGAGTAAAAATTGCTCAAAATTCAGGAACTGAAGCCACGCTAATAGCCATACCCGAAGAAAAAAATTATGACTACTTTGGAGAGAATCGTGGAAAACTGTTAGTAGCCCCCTTCAGTCATAACTGACTATGGGAATGAGGTGACAGCTCTCAGTTGCTTCTACCGCGGGTGTTCCTTTCGGCGTGTCTTTTTTTTTTCTCTATTCACCTGGTTGTGAGAGCTTCCCTCCGCTCATTCTGAGACGGTGCTATGGATAATTAATCGATTGCAAAAAAAAAAAAAACAGATTGAACAACAGAAAAAAAAC
This sequence comes from Oreohelix idahoensis, assembly GCA_024509875.1. Taxonomy (NCBI): domain Eukaryota; kingdom Metazoa; phylum Mollusca; class Gastropoda; order Stylommatophora; family Oreohelicidae; genus Oreohelix; species Oreohelix idahoensis. The sequence continues at coordinate 265,845 of JAMPIV010007139.1, read as the reverse complement.
TCTGTAATGACAGATACTGTATAAAAGATCAAAAAAGAAGTGCGAATAGCTCACACACACAATTTTTATTTCGAAATAACACTACAATTTTGAATGCTTATAAGGCGTAGATCTATTATTAACAGAAGCGTATACCTTTAAGCACATCTCATAAGAAACTAAAAAAAAAAACAACAGAAAAAAAAACAGATTAATGAAGCCAGGTACTGTAGCTTTCCTACTGGCAGGGACATAAACTCTCAAGGAATTCACATTCTGTCTTAGGATAAAACTGAAAGAAATGTGCATTCCAAACGTTGTACACTGTTCTAACTGACAAGGGTTAACATATAACAAAAATGCATGCGGAAAAACAACAAAATGAAGATTTTTGTGATGGAGCACACAAACATGATGAAAATGTAATGGCTAATAAGGCAAAAATTATAAAGAAGACAGTAGGAGCACAAAATTACTAACGGTCATAGAAACCAAAGCGTTAAATATCAGGGACAATTAATTTAATTAAAAGATTCTATGAAAACTTAGAAAGACTCAAATAAAACAAATGCCCCGCCAGTTAACGAAGTAAAATGAAAATTACAGACAGAAAAGTAAAGTATTAAAAAAAAACAAGAACAAAGAATACAGCAAGCAGGTCAGGCAGAAAATAACAGAAGTCAAACGTGGCAGAGGCTGAAAGATATGAAAATCGTACACGAAACGGTGGGAGCCGCGGTAGAATAGTGGTTAGTGCACTGGCTTCCTAGCTCAGTGGTCTATGGTTCGATCCCCAGATGGGGTGGGATTTTTTTAGGCCGCAAACGGCTCCTGGGTCGACCCAGCTCCCATTGGGTACCAGAGCAACTCTGGGAAGGTTAAGGCGGCCGGCGTGATGCTGACCACATCACCCCTAGTGTGCCGATGGTCAAGAAAATATGGGCCTAACACCATATTCCCAATATACCTCAATGGGCGTGTAACGGGATCCTTTTACACGAAACGGTAGCAAAGTAACTTGGTAAAATAATCGAAATAAATGGGGCAAATGAAGAGATCCTGAAAATAAAGGACCTTAAAAACATTTATGACAGATGAAATCTTAAATTATTTCCGGTGTTTCTTTCCCTTGGGGCTCCTTTGAGCCCTCACTCCATTAAAAACACGCTCCATTTACCGCTCGCTTCTTTGTTCCGCGCTCATTTGTGATCGCTCATTTGAAAGTACTCCTTTGAGCGTGCTCTTATAGACGTCAGCCGCTGATCAGCACTTGTGCACTGGCAGAATCGACATCAGCACGCTCTTATCTGGCAGGAAAACGCCACACCAGATACGATGCCGAGAATCAAAACATCTGTACAGCTACAAAACAAGATGCAACATTCCCAACAATAAATTTAACTGAGTAAAAAAAAACCACCAACTGGAGGAGTACAACAGAAAACTAAATACAGCGTACACTATCTGAAAATAGTTAACATGAGATAAAATAACGTCTTAATATAACTGAAAGACTCATGTATACGGCCAAAAGGTACGTGCTGCGTGGAACCTTTGCGACCTTCAAACGTTTAAAAAAAAAAGCATTAACAACAGATACCTTGAGGCAAGCTGCTTTTGGAGGTGTCAGTAATGATAGGTAACAAATTATCTTATTTGTTAGTGACTATATGATGTTGCTGAGCAGAGTCGCGGGTTTTGAATCTTTGTACTATCGTTGATTTTAAAAAAAAAATCAACTCATGCTGTCTGAGCACGATTAGACCCTATCCTTCAGCTGCAGTTAATCTTTCAGCAATATTATTTGGAACATCCAGATCAGGTTATAGGGCAAGGCGAACGGGCGGCCGCCCTGGGCGCAAAGTGCAAAGGGGCGTTGGAGCGAAGGAGAAAAAAAATTTTTTTTTTTCCATCTACAAGCTCGACTTTTTTTCAGCTTTGATACCATTTGCCCAGGCCATAGCACGCAATGTAAATCTATTACAAGAAAACACTAAGACCAAAGTGACTTTTTTTTAACAGCCTGTTTTTAGCTTTTATCTTGTTCATTGCTTTGTAAGTAATAACTATCTAAAACAGATCTGCAATTGTATTCACAAATCTTACTTAATGTTCCAGTAGAATTTAAGCTTCGAGGCTAGAAGTGTGGGGAGGGGGCGTATGTCAAACCACTCGCGCATCACGCCGAATGTTCTAAGGCCAGTATTGTTAACACCCGTCATTCATATTACCCAACTTGTCAACAACAACAAATTATTTAAAAAATCGCCGAATCTCTCCACAAAGCTTCATGGAAACAGTGACCATGAAAAGAAAGAACGACAGAAAGCTACAAAAAGTTCATTTGGAGAACATAACATTTAGCTTTGAAGCAAATCAAATCTATTCTTTGGTGTCAAGCGGATTAAAGGGACAATGTTTTACTACGTGCTGGGTGTTCAGTGCAAAATGGGTTAATGTCATTTAGATCGTCGATAATATTGAATTATTTGAACAGCTACTAGGAAACGCATCGAACTGAGAGCTGGTTAATGTTGAACAGCTCAGGACTCGTAATTTATGGTTTTCCATCAGATTAGTGTTCGAAGCGATTACTCAGGGCGTCTGTTCTTTATTTTGCAAGACAGACGGACAGATAGACAGAAGATAGATAGATAGATAGATAGATAGATAGATAGATAGATAGATAGATAGATAGATAGATAGATAGATAGATAGATAGATAGATAGATAGATAGATAGATAGATAGATAGACAGACAGACAGACAGACAGACAGGTAGGTAGATAGATAGATAGATAGATAGATAGATAGATAGATAGATAGATAGATAGATAGATAGATAGATAGATAGATAGATAGATAGATAGATAGATAGATAGATAGATAGATAGATAGGTAGGTAGATAGATAGATAGATAGATAGATAGATAGATAGATAGATAGATAGATAGATAGATAGATAGATAGATAGATAGATAGATAGATAGATAGATAGATAGATAGATAGATAGATAGATAGATAGATAGCTTCGAGAGCACCTATAATGGGGGCAATGGATTTGGATAAGGGAGAGATTTAAGGACAATAAATGATCACCTGTTTGAGAAGGACACTGCAGTCGATGAATCAAGAAGGCTAAGAATGTTGGAATTTGGCACCAAACGCAAGACTACCAGGGATGGGAGTATGAGAGAATGCATACGCCATGTATACAACCAACACCGCTACAGGAACAGTCAACATTCATACCATTCAACATTCACAGTGAGAGACTGAGCACCTTTTCAGTTTGCCCAAAGTGCAGTGTTGCCTATTCTGATCCAAGTATAGCACTAACTATATTTTGCACGATTATAACATTTAGGGCACCTACTGAGCATTAAGTAATTATACAGTGTCACTTTTGAGTTTCAATATTTCGAGCTGATTTTCACAACCACTTTTTTTTTTAAAATTGTGCGAAGATTAGAATATACTGGGTGTCCATAAAAGATTGTACTCTTTTCAAAAAAATTATTCTCGGCTCCATTATGTGGTACAAGGATGCTTTCTATCACAAAAGTAAGATAATCTCTGCAAGTTTTTAAACATACCATAAAAGAATGTACCTATCTCTTTTTTTTCCACCTACTTGACCAGTGTGTGGAGAGACATGAAACAATTACCGGTTGCAACTCAACTGCGAAAGTCTTACTTGAAATACCCACCGTGCGCATGCGAAGGGTGCACATATTGAGTCTTTGTAAGGTATGCTTAAAAACTTGCAGAGATTATCTTACTTTTGTGATAGAAAGCATCCTCGTACCACATCATGGGGCTGAGAATAAATTTTTTTGAAAAGGGTACAATCTTTTATGGACACCCTGTGTAGGACACACTTTGCGAAATGAAATAGAGCACCTTTAAAGATTTAACATACACCAGAGAGTGATCTCTCTCCCGCCGAAATGGTGTTTTTGGGGGGATGGGAGCAACCAGCCAGCTGCTCAGAAATATATGGAGTATGTCAGGGAAAAACATCACTTTAGAAATTGAAAAGATCCTTTGCAAGAAATCTTCACCCATGGTAGCAAGACATCGAGATCTCCAGTGTTAAATGCAGTCGATACCGACCACATCAAGGTGAATCAAGAACAATTAACAAATAAGCAAGAAGTTGAAATAACATATTTCGTGCAAGAATGAATCCTTCTCGTTTCTTTAAAGTAGTGTTTCTCAAACTTTTTTTGTCTCATGACCCCTTTACACTCTTAAACATCATCGAGGACCCCAAAGCGCTTTTGTTGATGTCTATCGATATTTACCGTACTAGAAAACGCACATATTTATACCCTAAACCTAATACCTTAGAAACTTCTAGAAAACAAAAGAATACACAAGTTCACATTCCATTAACCGTCATAGCGATGACGTCACCACACGTCATGCAACCTCTAGAAAACTCCACTGTACACACATGAGAGAATGAGAGTGAAAATTGTAAATAACGTCTTAGATTATTATGAAAATAGCTTTGACCTTTCGGATCCGCTGAAAGGGTCCGCGGACCACACTTTGAGAACCGCTGCTTTAAATCTTATGACTTATGTTGAAGGAAAAGTACGAAATGCAGTTTTTAAAATGATTTCTTTGAAGAAAAAAAAAAGAATGTTTAATATTACGTTCATACCAACAGGGTAGACGTTAGTTGATGTTGTATAACATAACACAAACTAGTGTAACGATAAGCCTTACCCAAACTAGTGTAATGGTAAGCCTTAGACATACTAATGGTATGATAAGCCTAACAAAAGTGCAATGATAAGCCTTCTTTCCCCATAACAAATGACGTAAAAGGCAATGACACGAGTTAGTTGTACACACAATTAGTCTGTACTCTCAGAATCGGAGGGCCCTAATGCGTTCACTGTTCCTAACGCTAGTGAATACAAATACATATTTAAAACATCTACTTAACGCTCTTTGGGTGTGGCATATGCAGATGCTTTTACGTGTGTTAATGAGGCCTAAACTGTTTTAAGAGCAAGTCAACTAGTTCATTTGTAGTGTCCATTAACGTGCCATACCTTCCGTGAACTTTGTCCGCTTACGGCTGTTTACATTTGATGGATCGAGTTTTAAAATTGCGAGAACTGTGGTTTATAGAAATAGGGAGGTTGTCAACGTGTATGTATGGTAAAATACCTTGAGAATGTAGGTAGGATGGTAGGTAGATAGGTAGGTAGAATGGAAGGATGGTAGATAGGTAGATAGATAGATAGATAGATAGATAGATAGATAGATAGATAGATAGATAGATAGATAGATAGATAGATAGATAGATAGATAGATAGATAGATAGATAGATAGATAGATAGATAGATAGATAGATAGATAGATAGATAGATAGATAGATAGATAGATAGATAGATAGATAGATAATTAGTTCTTCCTTGCAGTGTCATAAAACAATAAGATGTCGATTCTAATCTTATTGACTCTGGTCAATCCGCTATGTTTGATTCACAGAATCGTTAGCCATTTTTTTCTCTTTTAATTACTATATATATATATATATATATATATATATATATATATACATATATATATATATCTATCTTTATATATATATATATATATATATATATATATATATAGTATAACGGTAGGTTAATTGGTTTATTGGGCCCAGTCTAAGTAAAGAGTAAAGGTTGACTGATAGACGAGAATGTATAGAAAATAGATTTCACAGGTGGTAGGTTGAGGGAAAGATATGTCTCTGGAGTGAGTAGGTTTCTCTCATCCAGCCTATCCGTACAACTATGCTTTATTATAAGACAGTCTTTGCCTCCCTGTCGAATGAAAGAACAGGTTACTCTACACACACACAACAATATGTGACAACAATGACACACAAACGTGAAAAACTAAGGATAAAATGGGTATGGGTCTGACCAACACCCAAAGTTAAGTTTCTTTGTAGTTTATTATCACTAAGCATGACAACACCAATAATCTAAAAGATATCAAGAAATCATTTACATACATAGAAAATAAAAAGAGAGGTGCGCCTTCCCCCGTATGGAGAGAAAAACCCAAAATTATTAACCCAAAGGGTGAAGGTTAGCCCTAGGTTACAGAATAAAACAAGATTGGTACACTATAAGACCAAGTAAAGTAAACAAAATTTAGACAATCATATTTATAGATAATTCCCAGCAAAACAAGAAAATCATCACACACTCTCTCGCACAGTGGCCACTTCTCTCTTACCTAATTGGCTGCTATAGTAGGTCTGTGGTATCCCTTGGTAACAGAATTATTCCATGAACATAATTCCTATTTCACTATGATTACACTGTCACACCCAGCTGTCAACCATCCAAATTGGCCCCAGTTCATCCCAAAAAATTAGTGAGGTGAACGCCGAATATGGTGCTTCTATCTGGATATAGGTGTTCCTACCAATAGTTGGAAATGTGAGAGTCCTTGAGGTTTACCCTTTAGAGAGGGGAATATTTCCAGTATTTGGATACATCTGGTTGCTAAAAAAATGTTTTAAAAATGATAATGGTTCTTTTATCGGCCAACTCTGTGTCCGAGCGCCGATTCTGCACAGTGTATAAAGATATGTATAAATAATCCACTTGAATACGATTGTCAGGAGTCGGGGAGCAATAATACTTGTAATGTTACAAGGTACACACCACTGTGTGCTGGTAAAATGGTAATCTGGATTTTGTAAGTCCAGTATTTATATTTATTGTCATCCAATATCATCGGAGAGTGCACGCTTATAAATGAAATGGATAGCGAACCAGAAAAGTAAAAGACCGCTGGTCGCCCTGTGATGCAGTACTGTAATTCTGTTTTTCAAGAGGCCCAGTTTTCTTCTCTTTCGAAATTATTACGAGTTTGGTCTTTTTCTGTAGGGTTGATAATTGCGGTTTTAATAGAGACTACAGGGGAGAATATTAGATTTTCACCAGTTCGTTTTTTCACCAGTTCTTTTTGCTAGATAATCGCGATCAGGGAATCTCAGTTTCTTTGTTAAAAAGAATCGCGGTCGTCGCGTAACGTGACGCAATTTTTTTGGACACGCGGTCTGTATCTTATGACTCACGCGTTGCTTCCAAATCTATTGGCGGAGGCTCGGTTGTTTAATTTTGTAGGGATTTCATTGGTCGGAGAGGAACGCCAGCGATGACGTATCTGGCCTCGTTGTCTGTAATAAATACTAGAGGAAATTAATTGCGGGTCCCTTTTGTCCGAAGAATATTCAGCCGTGAGAATCTACGTCATAGCACTTGCTCTTCAGTGAGAAATTTGATCTATTGGCGAGTTTTTCATTGTCTGTAGGAGGGGCAATCAGCCTCGGTCCTTTACAACAGCAAGTTGTCATCTCAGGAGCATATAGCTCGAGAGATCGGAAAAGGTGCAAGAAATACCATATGTTCCCAGGCAGCGAACACAATCTTTAGCTGGGTACAGGATTTGTCTTTAATCCAGAGCTCTTAGCTCATTTTACCACTCCGACAACAGCACGTGGCTGGGAGATTGGTCTAAAGTTATACAGCCATAAAAAAGCTGTTTGTCCCTAAACCTTACGCGGGTTAACGGGGCAAGTAAGAAGTCGGTCAGCAGCCGTGAAGCTTCTACAAGTGATTCAAGTACCTCGAGCTTGAAACCCAAGTCATCAGTGCAGAAATCAGAAGCAGGAGAAAGGGATATCATTCCTGGTTCTGAACGTTATCAAGAGAAGAGGCGTAACGGAGACGCCACATCAGCAGACGTCGAGTGTTAGAGAGACACTGAGACCCGGCGGAGAGAGAGAGAGAAGGAGGGAGAAAATAGACAGGACCAGTGGGGTCTTTTATTATCCATTAGATGGATAGACTCTGAGCCATAGTTGTAATCTAAGTCTACTAGGGTAGCAGTCCAGTGGTGTTAAATTAGCGGCGTGTATATCGCCTAAAGAGCCTGGAAGCTGTGTGTGTGTGTAGACAATAGTTTAGGCAGTGTCAGCAGGACAGTGACAGTAGGAAATAGATTGTAGTAGGGAGTGGTGGCTAAAGTTGATGGCCCCACCCATTAATTGTGGTTAACTCAGTAATCATTCTATTTTTCCCCAGCAGCGTGAAAGAAGGAGTGAAAGTGGTTGTTTTCTAGTATCTACCAATTTAATTGTCTTTCTTGTTTTCAGGTCTGTGCAACATTGCATATTACTGATTTTGTTTCTATGTGATTTGATTATGTTGATTATATTTTTTGTAATAAAACTATATAAATGTCCACTGGATCAGGTTCTCTAATTTATAGCTAACTATACGGTACCTATATGGTGTCTGTATAGTGGTGTCTGTGGTCCTGATTTATACCTTAT
>JAMPIV010007139.1:0-247500 GCA_024509875.1 Oreohelix idahoensis | reverse complement strand
ACATATTTTGCACATTTTCGTGTATGTCTGTGGGTAGTATAGATGTAAAAGACTTTCGCATTCCAGCAACTGTAACCTCGATCTCACAGCAAATGAAAGTATTTTATCACTTAATTTAACATTAGATAGAAAACTAGATGACAATGAATGGTTTACACATTTCATTTCGCGCACTATTCTCCCTTGTGATGATTTACATACATACATACATACATACATACATACATACATACATACATACATACATACATACATATCAGAATCTTTACTATTTCATCGGATAGCGAGGCAGTGGTGTCGTATGTGCTCGGCTCGTGTGTGGTGTTTCCGGTAACAGGCCCTCCCATCTCACGTAGCAAGGCAGAGATGCGTGTCTATTTGGATGACGTTCTCTGTCAAATCATGTATAATGCCTTTGATCTCCAATAGCTTTTATAAAGGACTCCCACGGATGATAACTGTAGCTTTTTTATATATGCTGAAAGTATACCAATAAGAGATCATGTAAAACAATTGCTATAGAAACCACGAATGTAGACGGCATGCATATCGCGGGATTCTTGGAGAATTATGCTTGCATTATTGACTCCATGCTCCTTAAGGAGCGAATGAGTTAGTGCAGGCTCTCTAAAAACCTGCTACAATGTAGGCTCCATGCTCCACTATTAAGGGCTATACGGAGACAGAAGGAGGAATAATAATCACAGAGCAGTCGATTGAGCTACTGTTAGTTATTAAAAAAAATGGAGATCTTCTTCTCTTCTTCCTCGTTCGTCCTGAAAAGGACGTTGGTTGCGTTGTGCCCATTTACAGCGGAGCTGCGATATTTGCGCCTTTCGGTCGACACATCCGACTTCCGCATGGCATTTTTTGGTACCGGGTAAGCCATCCCTCTTCGATCTCTACTCTCTCAGCCAGACTGCAGTGATGCAGCCTGTTTCCAGGACCACCACTTGGAGGTGGAGTAGGGTCTTGGTCAGCTCTGGTTCTCTGACCCTGACGCAAGCAGTCAAGCTATGGGTCGCTGACTGCATTCTCTATTGTTGCGTCTTTGGGTCCCCAAAAAAAAAAAAATGGAGATGAAGTTTAGAATCGTAGCTGTAAAAGTTGTGGTTGCCACGGTGGTGTTTACCATAGTGATATTTCTGTTAAAATAAACTGTTCTGTTCTGTCCACAGAAAAAGAAGTCTAACTGGCGGGAGAAGCATGAAGAATTTATTCAGTCCCTCAAGTACGCAAAGAAAGTCACGGAATATGAGAAAGCAGGCATGGACACAAGAACACTAACTCCGCCACCTGCATCTAAGAACCCAGATTATGTACCTTGCCCTCATTGTGGCCGCACCTTCAACGAGACAGCAGCACAAAGGCACATACCTCGGTGTCCAACACTCAAGACTCGCCCTCAACCCATGAGCACAAAGCGTAGATAAGCGTACATAATGAACTTGATCAATGGTTCCCAAATTTTTTTTTCTCTGTGCTGCACTTTCAGAATGAAAATTTTCTCGTGCCACACCAAAATGTTTATTAATAAGACAGACATTAAAAAAAAATAATTAACTCCTAGCAGTGTTTAACTCCTAACTTAGAATACACCTACTTTGTAACATGATCATGAGACATCCAGAAACTATAAAACAATACAGCTACATAAAAACATGTTTCATTCACAAGATATTCAAATTCAATGAGAGGTGTGAGCTTGTGTTTGTAGGGTAACTTTTATCATTTACCTTATTTTTAACTTTAAAAAAAAAAATTAAAATCTATTTCATATAAAATAAATTATACTACTGAATAAAATCTGGAAACTTCTTTAAAATTCCACGGGTTTCTATACATATATTTTCCATATTATATCACATGAAACAAAATAAATAAGAAAATGACCTTCATTTTTATTTTTGGCCCATGAATTTTCCGAAAATGTCTCTAAATCCTTGATTGTCTTTGAGTCTTCCAGACACACCTGCCATCATCTCGCGCCGCACCACTGTGGCGCGCTGCACCGTTTGGAAACCACTGGCTTAACATCATTACACCAAGGGCAGATAGATCTGCTTTTACATATTTTCTGTTTGTTCATAAGTCATGTAAGGTGTACAATCATAAGTCATTTAAGATGTACAATCATAAGTCATTTAAGATGTACAATCATAAGTCATTTAAGATGTACAATCATAAGCCATTTAAGATGTACAATCATAAGTCACTTAAGATGTACAATCATAAGTCATTTGTACAATCATAAGTTATTTAAGATGTACAATCATAAGTCATTTAAGATGTACAATCATAAGTCATTTAAGATGTACAATCATAAGTCATTTAAAATGTATAATCAACTTCTCAATGGCCCTGAGGTTGTATGTTTTTTTTTTTTAATAAAGTTTTGGCGAGGCGCGTCCCGTTCAACCTAGTCGGTTATATTAGGGCGCATGTCCAAATATAAAAGACCCTTAGGACTGAGGTTGTAGATTGTGATTTGCCGCTCCTTGGTACGGCCTTAAATCAAAAGGTAAAAAAAAAAACTATGTTTTTATACGTTTAAAAAAAAAAAAGTTTAGATTAACTCTTTGACTCCGCAATTATTTTCCACCCTGTGCCGTAATTTTAATTCGTGATAGACTAAAAACAACGCTCAGAGAGTTGTTTTGGCCCGGGTGTCAAATCTGACCAACGCTCTGAGCGTTGTTCCGGAGTCAAAGAGTTAAAGTTGCTTCTAAAAATCCCCTATGCAGTAATGAAGGTACCTGAATATTTAAATTTTTATATTTTTTTATATTTTACTTTCCTATTTTAAGAATGTGATAGGTGATCGGAGTGGCTCAGAAGTATGGAGTCTGCCTCTAATTCTAAAGGTACTGGGTTCGCTCCCAGCACAGGGAATATAATTGATGGAACATTTTTTTCAGAATCAGTGGTTCCTAGTGATGTCATATTCCCCCTTGATCTCCTGGGTCGTGAGATCGAATACTCAGCCTTGTTGGATAAAGGGGAAATAATAGGGGATCCCGTCTGCACGTTGCACACGTTAAAAATCCCTCGGAGGTTGGACAGAAGGCCATACGGCCGCTGCCCTGGCAAAATTTAAAAAAAAAAAATAATAATAAATAAATGAAAATAGGAAATCTACCCACCACAACATATTTATAGAATGCGTGATTCCTTTTATACACACATTGGGATCCTCGCCGGTGCAGCTGAGTTCGCGCACTGTGCTGAGATGCTCCTTGTGTGATCTAATGGAGGAGATCGGAGCACTAATGGAGTTGTCCGTGCGCAATGAAGATAGTCCTTCAACCCAAACTAAGAATGTGATCTCCTGTTTTGTTTTAATTTCCATGGAGAAAGAACCCAGTTATAAAATCAATCATGAATGTATAGGATTATATATTATCTTAAGTGATTTGTTTCCATGTATCACTTAAACATATAATAGCAAACATTTTAAACCAATTAGGAAAAGAAAAGACAAGAAAAAGAAAGGCAGTCCTTTTCAGGACTAGGCCTTGCCCGGGCTTCATCCTGCTAGCTATCAGTAGTCCTTTTCGGGGCTTAGTATTTATCAACGATGCGCTTGAGTTTAGACAGTTCTATCTATCTATCTATCTATCTATCTATCTATCTATCTATCTATCTATCTATCTATCTATCTATCTATCTATCTATCTATCTATCTATCTATCTATCTATCCACCCCCAATCCATCCATCCCCCATCCATTCATCCATCTATCCATCCACCCATCACCCAATCCATCCATCCACCCACTAGTCTATCCATCCATCCCCCAATCCATCCATCCATACACCTCCCAATCTATCCTTCCTTCAGTCCGTCCGTCCGTCTATCTGCCTGCCTGTCTATCTGTCTGTGTCTCTCTTCAGACGTCTAACCACCACCGACTATTTACAACCGTAACAACGGTCATTGCCCGCTGCACAACTCAGGTGTACGTCAACATCTCACTTCCTCTCCAAGTAGACATTATTTATTGTTATAATTTTGTTATGTGTATAATATTTATAATGTTTACATAGTATTATTACATGATACTCCGTATAGTTCACGAGAGTCTATTGTTAGACGAATGAAGAATAGGATCCCTGCTCCATCAAGAATGTCATACAGTACGACTAATATGGGGTTATGCATGGAGCCTGGCAACTTCGTGATGTTAAACAAATAGCTACAAAAACCCCAGCTGCAGAGAGAATGTATGCTTTGTTCAAGCTTCCTGCAAGGGGGCCAGCTACAGGGCTGGCTTCATTGGGAACATAATGGAAAATGATTATCCCAACTAACATAATTACCGATGTATGTTACGTCGGTCGGTCTCACTCAAAATAGTAACTCGCGCCAGAAAAAAAGTGCGCAATACGGTGTGCAACTTGCGCGGCGTGGGTGTTACATAAAACAAATACTTTTGTTTTGTTTTTTTTATTCTTTCACGAAATTAGTAGCGCTCGACAAAGAAAAGGTACGTAAAAATTGGTGTGTATGAGCCCTCACCCGATGTACAAATCATGAAAACTTTAAAGTTTTTGTTATTATCAGGGAACACTCTTTGAAAACAATCCACGCACATTCACACCAAATGTTGTCATCAAAGAACTTTTAAATGGAATCTAAAATAACATAATTCTCGCCGTGTGTACGTTGGCCACAGCTGAGGAATGCAACCGTGTTGAAAAATGTTATCGTTTCCATTATATATACTCTCCCGAAAATAGTTACAATCAACAACAAAAAATGACGGTGTTCATGAACAGTTTGATTACACTGTATAATGGAAAGAAGCCAAAAACACTCTAAGAATGTACTTCTATCTGCTCATCCGGGAACGGAAACAGCACACTATAATTAAAAACCCGTCTGTGATGAAGTACTGAGATTCTGTTTTTCTCCTTGCATTATTTACACTATTTCTAGGAGGGATTACAGGTAATCCACCCCACGTTTCTTCTCCCTCTATTACTTTCGTTTTTTCAGAAGGAGGGATTACGGTGGAGTTTTATCTTATCTACACTATGGTTCTTCTCTATGAATAGTAGGGGGAGTTTAGTCTTGTTTTGTAGGGAATGTATTGCAGTTTCTTTTTATGGGGATGACGGTAAGGTTAGGTTCTGATTTGCACCAGTTTTCTTCTCTTTAAAGCTATTGCGTGCAAACAGACGTATTTTCGGGATTTAAATATTGCGGCTATTTTTGCTTCATTACGCAGTAGAGGGCTGAGCACTATTTCCCGATTCTTTGTTTAAATGGGGGTAGTGATTGTTACCCACGTACGTAATACTGGCTAGCAGTAACAGTGTGAGTCAGAGTTGTTTACACTTTTGACGGTGTACTCTCCATAGAAAAAAAAGCGAGTTGCGTGATACTGTGGTTTCCGGTACGCCTTCTGGCCCAGTATCTACGACTTTAGCACCTGTTCAACGGGAGAGTGGGCTCATCTCTAATCTGTTTATGTTCCCAGTAGTAGACTATTCGCAAGCAGCCTGGGGGTGTCAGTGCTCTGCGCGGACCTTGTTTACCGAGGCGGCGTCCGAGCTCGTATGGTGAAAATATGGTTGCATTATCTTCAAAAATAGACCTGTCTTTCCCGTGGCTTTTCTGCCATCCTGCAACTTTGGGTTAGGGAGTTCTGAGCTCCAGTCTCTTTCCCAGGCATTTTATCCTGGCCTGGCACGCATACAGAGGACCCCACTTCTGGTTCTAAGTTAGCAGTTGGGGATAGATGGGGTGGCACACTGTGCATTCCCCGTCATCCAGGGGGCTCTCCATCTATGCAGAGCTTGCACAATGCTGTGCTCTGGTTCTGAGCTCTCCCAAGGAATCCTCACGTCCTGCACAGAGCCACTTCCAGATACCTACCACCTGCCATCTTGATTGGCCGAGATCAAACTGCATTGAAATGCAGAGCGATCATTGGGGCTTAAAACAAAGCCGCGCAAATGACGTCAGGAGGTCAGCGTGGGGGTCTAGGATTATATATACTCTCGTAGATTGCTAGTTGGGTTCTCTTCGATGAAATTGCCAGCCGCGTACCATAGACAAGTCGATTGCCTTTAACGGGGGAAATTCGAGTTTGCAGGTAGCGGCACAGTGGGAGAGAGCGAAATTTGGCACTACAAATTTCCCCACGGCAAAGTTTTGGCATCTCAGACAAATCAGAGTTTGAGATATTGCCAGAGGCGGAAGAAGAAGAAGAAAATACGTTTTCCCAGGCAGGGAAGACATTTCTCCACGTGAATAGGATTTGTTGTAAAAATCCTGAGCTCTGAGTTCGATCTTGTTACGCACGCAAATTGGCAGGCTGCCAGCGTCGTAATTTCGCTTCTTCACGGCCATAATAAAGCCGAAGGCCCAAAACCCAGAGAGGGGTAATCGGGCAGGTGATCCAGATTTGTTAGTAGTGAAACAGCTACATTTTCCTGTCCAGAATCTAGATTGTTAAAAACCTTAGCAGTCAATTACAGAATTAGTGGGGGGAAAAAGGGTTACAACATCCTCTACAGATTTTTAGAGCAGAAGGACAGAACAGATAACTAGTTTGTGGAAGAGCATAGCAGAGGACAGCTGCTGAAGTTTTTAGAATAGTTAGTTGTGGAGCAGTGTTCAGGAGTTTCAGAATAAGCTGTGTAGGAACGAAGTCTTGCAGAGATTGTGTAGACAGTTTGTAGGAGTTCCAGCTGACAGTGAAATTAGATGTATAATTTTAGAATAGCTAAATTGGAGTGGAGGCTCAAAATCCGAGGCCCCACCAAGTTCAGTGTGGTTCTTGTTTCATCTTAACTTCTTTTCCCATACAGGTGGCAATTGTGGGTGAAGGGTTGGTTGATGTTAAATCATGCACTGTGCTTGATGGTTTTCAGGTGTGCATACAAGCACGTTATTATTGACATGTATTTGATTTTGTGTGTGTGTGTGTGTAAATAAACTTATTTAATTGCAGTCTGGATCAGTCACTTTAATTACGTGCAGTAGATATACGTTGTCTGTATCGTGGTGTATGTGAACTTTAATTTAACCGTATCCCCTTTGGATAGTAAGAGGCAGTTGAAGCTATAGCTATCTAAGACGTCCGGAGTGGCGAGGAAGAGTCAATCTCGGTTCTCAACCTCGGAGCCAATAGTTTCAACTTTTCACATTTCACTAACATTTTCATCTAAATCTATCTTTTCCAGTCTTTCTTACCACTAGTGTCTTGTATTCGTGAGCTTACAGCAGTTCACAAGTAAGATGGCAAATATGGCCAAGTTACGAGCTGCCTGGCATGAGGCTGCTCAGGATATGGGAATGGACAAGGAGGAAACGAAGGCCTATATGATAAGAGAAAACGATAGGCATAATCAGAAAGAGGAAAGGATAGCCGCCGCAGAAGTTGAGGAAAGACAAAGGATAGCCGCCGCAGAAGTTGAGAAAGAGAAAAGGGAGGCTGAGATAGAATTTCGGAAACTGGAAGCAGAGAGACAACACGAACTTGTCATGCGATCTCTGGAACTGCAGCATAGATCTTCGGAGGGCAGTTCGGCTAATGGAGATTCCCCTGGAGCAGTGGCGACAGACACCTCAGGAAACGGAGGCCCCCGGATGGCAGCCATGAATTTTCCGATGGACTCTTTTCCTAACGGGAATGAGAAAATTGATGTATTTTTGGAAAAATTCGAAAGGATGGCAAAGGCATACTGGTTGGATGAAAGTCTTTGGTGTCTCAAGTTATCGCAGTCACTCAAAAATCATGCATATGACGTTTACAGTAGGATGCTCAGTGACGACCAAAATAACTTTGAGGCCCTACGTAACGCCCTGTTACAAAGATTCCTGTCGTAAAGTGACATCTGTATGGACAACAGTTCAAATAGCCCACCTTTTATAAATTCAAAACGTTAGAGATAAAAGAATATAGGGATAAAATAAGGAAGTTGCGTGAAACGTTGTCTCCTACGCCTGCAACTAGTACTAGATTTTATACCTCGTCATTGAGACACTACCGTAACAGTTTTGAGAAAAACAAGGCTTAGCATTTAGAGCAAGAGTGTAAGAAGAAAACGGGGAAGGAATACGCGAAGGCATAAAAGTGAAAGAGTAAATGCTACAATTTGACACGCGTTTGGTTTTTTCTGGCCTCGCGAACCGAAAACGATAGTGCATGCCAATGTCGTAGCATGTTGGAAAAACGATGTCGCAAGTTTTGCAGACTCCCTTCGCTCGACACTCAGTTCAATGTATATATCCACGCTGTTGGACGCGACACAGCCCAAAACACACACACACACACACACTCGTATTTCGGACTAAAAAGTAGCGATATTGTAACATACGGCCAACGCGTGGTCGCAATTTTGTGACGTACTACAAAAGCGCTGTTTCGTTCTGAATGAGAACGACAGTTAAAGAAAAAAATTACGATTTAATGGGGAAATTGTTGTACAGTATTATGACATAAGACCAGGAAAACCACTGACCGTCATCTTCAGCAAGTCACCGTGATTGTACATGACTTGATATTATTAACTTAAAATGTTTCCTTTGTCAAGGAAAGTGTCAAACTATAGTTTGAAGTTTATCTGACCATGAATGGGGTAACAAACCAATTAAGAACGCTAACTAATTGTTTAGTTACCATGCTGAGTCTGAATATGATTGAAAATGTTTATTAGTTAGGGAAAGAGAGAGTATATCAGAGGTTGAGTAGGACGCATTTATATCGTTCCAGGGTTTCATCTATGACTCAAAGTGAGCCCAGGTCAACCTATACCTGTATATACTTCTGCATCTAAAGACTTGAGGCAGTATTGACTGTGTGCCTCCTTGTTATATTTCAAGAGCAGAATCCTGACTTGGCAGTGGAAGCTGGTGATGTGAACATAATTCATCCTGTATACCAGAAAACACTAAGTTAAGAAATCGTCTCCGGGCACTTGATATATCAAACTCAACTACTCTCATTTCCCAAATGTGTATTAGATCATTCAGATTAGGATGAAGACAGTCGTTCTTTCAATCATTACCCATTCATAGGATCAAGAGTAAATTGACACTGTTCCAGATTGACATATTTAATTAACGTTGTGAAAAATAATATACTCAGTTATAAATTGAATCAATTTTATGTAAATACTTTGAACTATCATTTTGAGTTTCAATATTCCAGTATACACAAAATTGTGATACTGGAACAATAAATTGTAAAAAAGGTTTCACATTTAAAACTTAACTCTGGGTGTTGTTAATTACTTTTCATAGAGTTCTTAGGTGTATTTGTTGTCATTTTATTACAGCACATTTTACATTACCCTAGACACTAGCCAGATAACAGACATACATGTTACGTGCAGTCTTTGATATCTTACAATATTATACATTGGTATTCTTGTTACTTCCCTTGAAAGTTGTGTCGGCTCTTTCGATCAAACTCCGCGGATAAATCCATTTTACTGCGATTTATTCGTTGTTTGGGTAATAATAGATTGTTCTTGCTTCAGAATATCTATGGCCTGAATTTATGTGTATTGTTTGTCTGAGTAGGACGAGTCTGTCTTATATCTGTATATCTTTACATATCTAAGTCGAACTATATGTTCTGTTGTCTCTAGAGAGGTCGAAGGCTATTCGGCGGATGTGTCGCTAGAGAGTGGTGTGATTTGGCTTCGTCCTGATAGGGACTGTGTGTTTTTTTCCATGTCGGCCTGTCGCCGGGGAAAAAGTGATCTCAGTATTTGTGGGGAAGGTGATAGTCGTCTAAACCTATCGTGTATGCTTTACCCCAGTGTTTAGTCGTATTGCCAAGGAATGGCAGTTTCATATTTCCTATACCAAGGTAATCAAAGATACTCTTATGAACTCTCGATCGAAGCCACCATTTTCGATAGTTACGATTTGAATGTCTAAGAGTATCTTTGACTCGATGAAAACGACTTCGATTCCTAGCAGCACTATATCCTGTAGATTGCAGTCAATTGTTCATGATCAAATCTACAGAGCAATGAAATGTTTTATGAATGACTAACTTTAGGACAGATTCATTATCTGTATCCAAACGTGAGTGACAGCTCACGAGTGAAGCCATCTTGGAACCAAAACATGTAGTGACTTTCAAGAAGAGAAAAGGGATGCCCGTATTATCGCTTGATCAGTCCAGAGATCACTGCTACACATAAGAACCCATTGCTAGCGGTTCAATATTATTATATGGAAAAATATGTGCTGAACATTATGTTGAAGAATCGTCGCTAGACGAGATTAGGTTTAGAAGCCATCTGAAATATTGTTTATAAGCTGACGTGCTCAGTCAGTGAAGTCAGATGATATATGTATGGGCGATACTGAGTGCTTGGCTACTGACAGTCCATTATACACTTATTCTACATGAGTGCCCATGTAACATTGCAAGACCATTTATCCACTGTACTATGATGTATTATGGCAACCTGTGATTTGTCACTATCTGTGCTGTCGAGTGTGTACGTCCAATTAAACTTTAGAAAAGGTACACAGTCGTTGGTGTCGATGACTTCCAGCCATACATGAGTGTGAGAAAAGAACATTTTTTGTCAACACCACGAACCTTTATCATCATTCGCACATTATACACTCAATCCATGTCTACACACCACTGCGTAGGTCAAGTTGACATTCCATACACTACAGTGGAGCAAACAACACCATAGAGATCTTATCAACTGATGATGATGATGATGTCTGCTTCCATCCACTTATATCTATCTTTTGGTGGATATCATTAACGGGAATAAAAAATCCAACTTTATCAACTTTATCAACTGGTGGACCAGCTTTCTGGGTTTGACCTCGCAGAAGTTCAGAAGTCAACAGATTACCGATACCAGACCGTTTCCTGTGGCTGATACGACACACTTGCAGTATTGGTTTGCTCTTTGTCAACACTTCGTCACGTGACCTGTCAGGTGAATGCAGTATGTAGGTCAGCGTTGTTGACATTTTTTACATTAGACATTATAGAGTTTCACAGAACAGTTGGATCAATTCTTGTCAATGTTAACAGGAAGACAGTATGAGTGAACTAAGAAGTCCTATTTTCATCGATGGATCTTCTTGTTTTCCATATATGAACTTTAATATTTAAGGCCAGAATGTTTAATTGAATAAACATTGAATAAGTTTGTTTTTGTTTTACATAAAAAATAACTTTGCCATTTACTGTTTGAAAGCCTATTTTGCAAAACAACACATATTCATACACATAATTTATAATATTGAATATATTTATTGTTTTACCATTTTATTTGTTTTGTTAGTAATTGTTATTTTTTAAGTCAGCGTTGTTGTAGGGTTAGTGTTTATGTTACTTAAGTGTCACATTTTTGGGGGGCGGATGGTGGGGGCGATCCTTCAAATACATGATGATTTAATCATTTTAATTCATAGAGGGTCCGTTGTGTATCTGATGGAAAAAATTTTTCTATATGAACTTTAATATTTAAGGTGTTTAATTGATTGGCAGTTTGTTTATTTTCATAAAAATAACTTTGCCATTTGTGTTAACTGTTAGACTGTGAAGCCTATTTTTTGTACTATTTTACACATAATTTATATATATTTATGTTTGCATGTTATTTGTTTGTATAGTATGTTAGTTTCTATGTCAGCGGGTTGTGTTTAAGGTTGGGCGGCGTCCTCACAACAGAATATCCCACGTCATAGAGGGTCCGTTGTGGGCGTTTTCTATAGGTGCAATTTTCTTGATTGAAAATTTGCTGCGACAACTGTTGCTTTTGTGTTAGCTGTGAAGTCTGTAATTATTGTTTTTTTGTAATATTTCTTTGTTCTTTAGTTTTGTTTTGATTTGTTTGTAATTTGTTGGTCTAACCTTTTCTATCTTTCAGTTCTATTCACAATTTATATTCATATATTGTGACGTCATTTGTGTTGTTATTCTTTGCAGATTCAGTGATTATTTTCATTGATTTCCCTATTTGATTTATTTTGATTTCTGCAAACGTTCTTGTATTGTCAGTCCTATTTGTACTTTATGTATTCTGTTGGTTGACATATGTTTTATATAGGTATATTTCATAAGACACAATTGCCTGTGCACTGCACTTGGATTATGGTAATAATAACCAGTACCTGATTATTATTACTATTATACAAGACCTTATTAAAGGCTTGTGACCCACAGATATTGGGATAGTATACTGATTAATCAAGTCATTGAGAACTTGTGGTATTATTATTGATTCAGGTGATTAGTATTATTGTTAGACATCATGGCTACATTAGAATACTTCATTACACAAGGGAAAGCCCTTGATAAGACTGGTCAACAATTAGAACAATGGGCAGTTGCTCAATATGACAAAGCATTAGCTGCAGAAGAGAGAAGAGCTATGGCAGAAGAGAAAAGATTAGCTGCAGAAGAAAGAAAAGCTATGGTGGAAGAGAAAAGATTAGAAAGAGAAGCTGAGGCTGCTGCTGAACAAAAGAAATTGCAGATGCAGGTAGAGGAAAGGAGATTTGAAGCTGAACAAAAAAAATTGGAAAGAGAAGCTGCGGCTGAACAAAAAAGATTAGACAGTGAAGCTGAACAAAAAAGATTAGACAGGGAAGCTGAACAAAAAAGATTAGACAGGGAAGCTGAACAAAAAAGATTAGACAGTGAAGCTGAACAAAAAAGATTAGACAGGGAGCTGAACAAAAAAGATTAGACAGTGAAGCTGAACAAAAAAGATTAGACAGGGAAGCTGAACAAAAAAGATTAGACAGGGAAGCTGAACAAAAAAGATTAGACAGAGAGGCTGAAGAAAAAAAAGCAATAAGAGAACATGAATTTGAGTTGGAGAAATTAAGATTGACAAGTATGAGTAATGTTAATCAGGCATCTAGTGGTAATGATAAACCTTCTACTTACAAGGTTAAGGTTCCACCGTTCAATCAGTCCAGTGACGATATTACATTCTGGCTGGATAGATTTGAACGTTCTTGTCGTACACATAATGTGGATAAATCACAATACGCTAATCAATTATCAGAAAACTTGAAAGGTGAATCTTTGACTAGATTATGCCTTGTAGGAGAAGCAGATAAGGATAATTATGATGTCATTAGGGCGGCTTTGATAAAAAAAATATCAGCTAAGTGAGGAAGGCTATCGCCTTTTATTTAAAACGATGGTACCTGAGACGGGTGTAGAATTCTCAGAATTCACTGCAAAGGCACGTCTCACAGTTGATCGTTGGATTGAGCTTTCCAAAACAGAAAAAACGTATGAAGGACTTATGGATTTGTTGCTCAGAGATAAGATTATGTCATGTGTGAACAAACCTTTCCTTGAATTTATACATGAGCGTAAACCTAAATCTCTAAAAGAAATGGAAGAATATTGTTCCCAATATGTCACTGCACACCCCGACGTGACTTTTGGCAACACTAAGATTAAGGAGAGTATGCCAGTTGCTTCAGCAACACCATACAATCCCAATTATTCACACAGATTTCAGGGACCTCAAAACAGATTTGATAAAAAAGGTAACCATAATAGTTATCAAAACCAAGGTAACCAATCATTTCAGGGTTCTTCTTCAAAGAACTGGAGACGACCTGATAGCTCTCGACACAGGGGTGGTCATAATTATAGGAATTTCCGTAGAGGAAGTAATTATAGAAACTATCAGGGTTATCCGTCTTGGAGTCAACAAGATCATAATTACAGAGATACTCATTATAATGAATATGATAATGGTAACCAAGGGAACTATGACTCAAACCCAAATAGGGGTTACAATAGAGGTAACAATAACTACAGAGGTGATAATAACCGAGGTAGATCTCAAAACAAAAGACATAAACCACATTTTCAGGCAAACTCTGCACAACAAGAGTCCCATGAAGCCTATAAACAGAGTAAAGATAATAATGATGCTAGTAATATGGCATGTGCCGCTTTTGATTTTGGGAGAGCATCTCAGTGCCCCCAATGCAAAACGTTATTTGAGCCAACCACAGTGTCTACTTTAAGCTGTGGCCATCCTCTTCCTGCTCTTCCAGCATCAGTCGCGCATGATGGAAGAGGTTCTCTTGTCTTACATAAGGGTTTAGTGAATAACAATCCAGTCTCTGTGCTATTTGATTCTGGATGCACCACAATTGGTGTTAGGCAGTCACTCGTAGATCCTTCCCGTGCCACTGGACAAGTAGTCAAATGTGTAACATTTGGCGGCACATTAGAGAAATACTCTACTGCTATCATTAGGATTGCTACTCCTTTCTTTACAGGAGATGTACACGCATGTCTTCTTCCGAATCCGATCGCTGACCTCATCATCGGTCGCATTCATGGAGTCAAGGAATGCACTCCGCAACAAATTTCCACGTGGGAAAGGCAAAACATGCAGATTGCTAACGCTGTAGTCACTAGAGCTCAGGCTCTTAATATGCCTCAAACTTCATCTACTGAAGATAATGAAGTGCATAACCAAGATAATCCCTTGGTAATTTCTCGTGACTCGTTTATAAAACAGCAAGAAGATGATCCCACTCTGAAGAAATTCTTCATTCTTGCAACTAAAGGTGATCCGAATAAAGACACAAGTCGTAAATCGTGGATTACAAAGAAGAATGGCGTACTTGTACGTATGGTTCAAGACTCCATTACGTCAAGTCATTCTCAAATCCTGGTTCCCAAGAATTTGAGAGTTAAAATTTTGCAGCACGCTCACGACTCTCAGTGTGCTGGACACATGGGTTTTTCCCGTACTAAGTCAAGAGTCCTTGCGGCTTTCTTTTGGCCATTGGTAAACAAGGACATACGTATTTATTGTCGATCTTGTAAAGTATGTCAGGAAGTTAAATCCAAAGGTCCACGGCATGCTGCACCCATTCAGGCGGCGGACATTCCTATTCGGCCGTTTCAAAAAATGGCCATAGACATTATTGGTCCATTTAAGATCAAGTCTGCCAGAGGACATCAGTTTATCTTGACGTGTGTTGATATGTGCACACGTTGGCCAGAGGCTATTCCTCTGAAGAGCATTACTACTGCTGATATTGCAGATGCTCTTTGGCTTATATTTTCTCGTCTGGGGTTCCCCGGAGAGATATTGTCAGACCATGGCACCCAACTAATATCAGATACCATGTCTCAAGTAATGTCTACTCTGCAGATAGATAGATCTTTAAGTAGTATCTACCATCCAATGTCTAATGGTATGGTCGAACGCCTTAATAGAACACTTAAAAACTTACTGGGGAAGATAACTGAGGATCATCCTCAAGACTGGGACAGAGTTTTACCTGCGGCCCTCTTCGCTTACAGAGAGGTACCCAATGAACATACGGGATTTTCTCCCTTTGAACTCGTCTTTGGCGCGCGTCCGCGTGGCCCTATGTCGTTGCTTCACGATCTCATAACATCTGACAATATTGACGATGACACAAAGTCATCCTACGAATATGTCATCGCGTTGAGACAAAAAAATTATCGAAGCATGCAAATTAGCAACTTCTTCTTCTGAATTTGCGAAACAGAAGGCAAGGCAATTTGCCAATAAGAAGAGATGCTTACGACAACTTTGTCCTGGTGACAAAGCATTTGTATTACTACCTTGTAGGGAAAACAGATTACTTATTTCTTGGAAAGGTCCGTACGATATAATATCGAGAATTTCCGATGTCGACTATATTGTCGATATTGATGGGAAGCATAAAACCTTCCACATCAATATGCTTACTGAATTCCATGAACGTCCGGATTATTTGCAACCCATTTTCCAAGCAACGGACAATTCTCCAGTACAACATGGTCATTACTCATCACTGTCCGTGATACAGGATGAGGAAACAAGTTTTTCAGATGTAAATCTTCCTCTTCCAATGATCCCACTTCATTCCAGTGAATCATGGAAGAACGTTACTGTCTCTCCTGATTTGTCTCTAGGAGAACAGCGACAAGTTTCAACTATGTTGCAAACATTTCAGGATGTACTCACTGACATCCCTGGACAAACGAATGTCATTCAACATGACATTGTTCTAACTGACCATACTCCTATTAGAGTTAGACCTTATCCTATACCTATACATTTTCAAGCACAGGTCGAGAAAGAGTTGGATGAGATGATAGATTTGAAAATAATCGAACCATCCACCTCTGCATATTCTTCGCCGATGGTTATTGTGCGTAAAAAAGACAATAACATACGTCTTTGCGTTGACTATCGAAAATTGAATCAAGTAACTAAGTTCGATGCCGAACCTATGCCTTTACTGGAAGAGCTACTTACTCGACTCTCCAAATCTCATTTTTTCCACTAAACTTGATTTGTCTAAAGGATATTGGCAAGTTCCTTTATCTGAACGCGCCAAACCTCTCACGGCTTTTTCAACACCTAGAGGTTTGTTCCAATGGAATTTTATGCCTTTCGGTCTTATGAACGCACCAGCTACGTTCGTACGCATGATGCGCCGAATCCTATCTTATCGGTCAGATGTCATTGCATATCTAGACGACATCTGTCTTTTCAGCGATACTTGGGAAGATCACTATTCAGGGTTAGATGAATTGCTGTCTACTTTGCGTGAGCACAACCTGACAGCGAAACCCTCTAAAGCCTATATTGGTTTTAGCGAAATTTCTTTCCTAGGCCACCGAGTTGGTCATGGTTTCCTAAAGACAGAGGACCATAATACTAGTAAGATACTTAACATCTCAATCCCTAAGACTAAAAAACAGGTGAGAAGTCTGTTAGGTCTTATTCAATTTTATGGCAGATTCATTCAGAATCTATCCTCTATCATGGCACCTCTCTCAACACTTCTAAAGAAAGGTTCGCCTAATGTGGTCCACTGGTCTCAGGAATGCCAATGCTCTCTGGATAAGATTAAAACATTGTTTTCAACACCACCTATTTTAGTGCTATCTACTAAAGATAAGACATTCGTTCTTCGTAGTGACGCTTCATCCACTGGGATTGGAGCGGCACTAATGCAAGAGTACTCTGGAACTCTGCATCCTGTAATGTATATTTCCAGAAAACTTAATGCGGCAGAAAGGAATTATTCGGTTTTAGACCGTGAGCTATTAGCTATGGTTTGGTCGATCCTCAAACTACAGAGATTCCTTCTAGGCGCACATTTCATAGTAGAAACCGACCAAAAAGCTCTTACTGCTATACAGAGTAAGAATTTGAAGAGCTCGAGGTCTACTCGATATGCAATTGCTCTTCAACCTTTTCATTTCTCTGTGCGAGCTATTCGTGGATCAGATAATGTGATGGCAGACATTCTGTCAAGATGCCCACATGATTCCACATAACTATTAGGGCTTAGACTTCTTGATATGTCTAGTTCTATAGTAGTTCCTTTTCTATATCATGATAGATACACATTTGTAATTTAATAATATAATGATTGTATCACTACATAGCGGTTCATTGATGTTTATTCACCGCTGTGCTTTGATGATTTTTTCTTCATAAATCATAAATTTAAGATATCTAATACGAAATGATGATATGAATTTTTTAGGCATTGTGTAATTGCCAGAATTGTATTATACTTTGATGACACCTTCCTGGAAAAATATACTTGTAGAGAAATAATTTCTCTCAGTTTATGAGACACATTCTCACCAGTCGCTCCATAAGTCGACTTAGCCTCATATTAGGCGTTATAGGTATTCCTGATATTTTCATCTGCGCATTATTCATGCGTTGTGAGCCTATTGTACGTTGCTCCTAGATGTATTTCAAAAAGGAAAAAAAAAAATGTTCCATTTTTTTTTTCCGGGAGGTGTGGTAAGACTGTTACGTGCAGTCTTTGATATCTTACAATATTATACATTGGTATTCTTGTTATCTTCGCAAATATTTTGAAAGCAAAATAGTGCTTAAGGGAAAGTCATTATTGTGTTACTTCCCTTGAAAGTTGTGTCGGCTCTTTCGATCAAACTCCGCGGATAAATCCATTTTACTGCGATTTATTCGTTGTTTGGGTAATAATAGATTGTTCTTGCTTCAGAATATCTATGGCCTGAATTTATGTGTATTGTTTGTCTGAGTAGGACGAGTCTGTCTTATATCTGTATATCTTTACATATCTAAGTCGAACTATATGTTCTGTTGTCTCTAGAGAGGTCGAAGGCTATTCGGCGGATGTGTCGCTAGAGAGTGGTGTGATTTGGCTTCGTCCTGATAGGGACTGTGTTTTTCCATGTCGGCCTGTCGCCGGGGAAAAAAGTGATCTCAGTATTTGTGGGGAAGGTGATAGTCGTCTAAACCTATCGTGTATGCTTTACCCCAGTGTTTAGTCGTATTGCCAAGGAATGGCAGTTTCATATTTCCTATACCAAGGTAATCAAAGATACTCTTATGAACTCTCGATCGAAGCCACCATTTTCGATAGTTACGATTTGAATGTCTAAGAGAATATATTTGACTCGATGAAAACGACTTCGATTCCTAGCAGCACTATATCCTGTAGATTGCAGTCAATTGTTCATGATCAAATCTACAGAGCAATGAAATGTTTTATGAATGACTAACTTTAGGACAGATTCATTATCTGTATCCAAACGTGAGTGACAGCTCACGAGTGAAGCCATCTTGGAACCAAAACATGTAGTGACTTTCAAGAAGAGAAAAGGGATGCCCGTATTATCGCTTGATCAGTCCAGAGATCACTGCTACACATGAGAACCCATTGCTAGCGGTTCAATATTATTATATGGAAAAATATGTGCTGAACATTATGTTGAAGAATCGTCGCTAGACGAGATTAGGTTTAGAAGCCATCTGAAATATTGTTTATAAGCTGACGTGCTCAGTCAGTGAAGTCAGATGATATATGTATGGGCGATACTGAGTGCTTGGCTACTGACAGTCCATTATACACTTATTCTACATGAGTGCCCATGTAACATTGCAAGACCATTTATCCACTGTACTATGATGTATTATGGCAACCTGTGATTTGTCACTATCTGTGCTGTCGAGTGTGTACGTCCAATTAAACTTTAGAAAAGGTACACAGTCGTTGGTGTCGATGACTTCCAGCCATACATGAGTGTGAGAAAAGAACATTTTTTTGTCAACACCACGAACCTTTATCATCATTCGCACATTATACACTCAATCCATGTCTACACACCACTGCGTAGGTCAAGTTGACATTCCATACACTACAGTGGAGCAAACAACACCATAGAGATCTTATCAACTGATGATGATGATGATGTCTGCTTCCATCCACTTATATCTATCTTTTGGTGGATATCATTAACGGGAATAAAAATCCAACTTTATCAACCTTATCAATACACCATTGTTATTCTTCTTCTTCTTCGATCCTTAACCACCGACCGTCAAAGCAGTCAGTGGCCATCACGCCTAGTGGCGTCTTGTAGGGCAACAACAAATTGATTCCACTTTGCACGGTCGGTGGCCATCCTTCGTACAGTGCCCCAACTCTGGTTCATTCTTTGCATCTCAGCCTCCACAGTCCTCCGCCAAGTTGTTTTTGGTCGGCCTCTCTTTCGCTTTCATTCAGGACACCATTGTTATACTTAGGATAAAATACGTCGCAGGTTGAGGTCGTAGGGTGGTAGCAGAAAGGTCCCCTGAGAACACAAACCCTATTATCTATTAGACTCAGGGGCCTTCACAGCTTGACCTCACATCTGCATAAAATTCACATTTTACCAATTAACATCAAAATCCACCACAATTCCAGTGGACTCCCCGTAAGTGCCAAGCTATGTTCCGGGAAAGCCGTCCGGAGAAAGGAGAAAGTTTTCACCAGTTCGCTGAAAGGCTGAGGAATTACCTCACTCACTGGAGAGAGTTGTTGGGACTGGCTAAATTGTTCGAAGGACTGGAAGAGTTAGTTCTGTGCGAACAGATAAAGGCACCTATGTTTCCCGATTTAAGGAGGTACCTGGCAGAGCAGGGCGCCCAGCAACTGGACCAGATTATTCTTTTTGCTGAAAGGTTCCAGACGGCACAGGCCGAAGTACTGGGCCAGAAAAGAAAACACCCAGACCTGCCAGCCCAAGACAAAGGAGAATCTTCATCTCAGTCGTCTTCGTCTCCAGCTCACCAGCAGCAAGAGCCGTCTCGCAAGGAGCCCCCTCCAAGTCATAACCTGCGCCCCCAGCCGCATAACAGAGCACAGGGGCCGACCTCTCATGAACCCGCCAGAAACAGGGGAGAGAATGAGAGGTATTGTCGGTTCTGTTGCACTACTTCTCATTGGACGTCACGGTGTCCGAACAAACAACCCGCTCATCATGCAGTTTGTTTAAGGCCTGTGAGAGTGGGACCCTTCAAGTGAGAGAACTTGTTCTCCAACAGCGGACCAGCCGTAGTTAACGGAACTCACACTACGTGTTTGTTTGACAGCGGGCTGACATACCCCAGCATAGTCGCCCGACATCTGGTGAAGCCCTGGCAGATGACAAAGGAAAAGGTTGATATTGGTGGCGTTTTGAGGAGAGGGACTTCACAGCGTCTGCCCGTAGCCAATATTGAGGTGAAGTGTAAGTTTGTGTCTGGCACAATCAAGGCAGCTGTAATGGCACAGCCAGCCTACGACTTCATTCTCGGCAACCCATATTTAGTTTTGGGGAACCCGCCCACACCGATCCTTGCTAATGCAAGGGGGCCTACTGCAGGCCAGATAAGTGAAAAGGGGAAGCCCCAAATTCACGGAGCCCCGCGGGAGCTCAAACATCACTGCCTTGCGATGGAAACTTCTAAAGACAGTGGAATGTTATTGGCAGAGGCGTATTCGCCTGTCAGCCCTGATCAGCCTAATGGTCAAACAGTGGTGACGCCTCTGATTTTGGAAATACCTTCTTTGTCGTCGGGAATTAGGCCCCCGATGGTGTTAGCTCCCTCAAGTGAGGGACATGCGGACAAGAGCGGTATTACATATGTACACGACCAGCGCATTCGTCATAGGGCAGACGACAGCGGCCTGAGCGAACTTATGTTTCCAATCAGCCCAGGAGCCCCATACTACCAGCCCGTTACTCAGAAGGATGAGGACAGCGGACTGAGCGACCGTTTGCCTATAAACGGAGATGGGCCCCACCACCCTAATATCTCGCGTACAGAAAGTCATTCTTGTAACGAGGAGCCTGAAAAATTGGCTATATTTTCCAATTTGTTTTAAGGAACATTGGAACAAGACACAGAGAGACATATTTCGCATACTCCGCGATCTAATGGGATCTTTTTTTTTTTTTTTTTTTTCGTACGCCCGCTAATACTCGAGGCGAAATCTCAGATTATTATTATTTTTTTTTTTTTTTTTTTTTTTTTATGTCTAACCTGACATTGATTTTACGTGAGTATCCCTTTATTTCTTGTACAGAGACAGGTGTCCCTCGCCATTCAGGCAAATACTCGCCGATTTCGGAGGTACCCATTGCAGCTGGGTCGGCTCAGGAGCCGCCAGTCCCTGGTCGACGACACTTCTTCAAATGTGCTCGCCAGGTCTCGAGTTAATCCAGTCCAAATCCCGGTCGACGAAAAATCCTCAAATGCCGTCGCCCGGGTTTGATCCGTATCACCCGGTCGCCAGAGCGGTGTTCTAACCACTACGCTAGCGCGGCTCCCCTAATGGGATCTTAAACCGTCAAGTGTCACTGCAGGACACCGTCCAACTGACGCCATTAACTCTCGACGCGGAGGGCAAGGTTGAGAATTTTCTTAGAACCAGAGTTTCAGACGGAGGACTCTCTGGGACTACACTGGCATCTCACGAACTTTTCAGGCCAGAAAATAGTGAGGAAAACTGCCTTACAACTTTGCAAGGAGCTATATTGGAGAGCTATGTCCCGCTTCATATTGATAGGGGAAGAGCGAGCACAGAACCACTGCCAGGGGCAGATATTACCAATCTTTATTCCAAGGTAGAAGCTATTGAGGTCGATCAGGATTCAATAGAAACCCAGCAAGCAATCGGAGGCTCTACGCCAGAGAAATCCGAGACGTTGCATCTTTTTCGCCATATACCAGCGGTCACAAACCCGCTGACGCGCAGTAAGGTAGTCGCCATCGCCAGGCCGCCACTGCGCCAGTCGGTCACGTCAACTGACCAAGACAGCCTTGTGACGGACATAGCAAAGGAAGGTTCAGACCCGCCATTAGACGGCACAGGTCTGAAGAGAGATCAACTCTTCCACAGGAGCATAGGAGCTTGTTCAAGGAGAGGAAGAAGGAGGAAACGCAAAAGAGGAAGGTTGAAGGACAACCATTGGAGTTCCAGTCACCAGGTGGATATCACCAGTTGTGACCATGAGACTTCAGGGCCGACAGACAGCTCTTTAGACCTAGTTAAGGGCCAGTATGAAACACAGAGATTTCAGTAATGAGATCGGTGCCCAATCTTCAAAGGTGGGAGTGATATGATGAAGTACTGAGATTCTGTTTTTCAATAGGCCCCATGTCTTTTCTCCTTGCATTATTTTCACTATTTCTAGGAGGGATTACAGGTAATCCACTCCACGTTTCTTCTCCCTCTATTACTTTCGTTTTTTTCAGAAGGAGGGATTACGGTGGAGTTTTATCTTATCTACACTATGGTTCTTCTCTATGAAAGTAGGGGGAGTTTAGTCTTGTTCTGTAGGGAATGTATTGCAGTTTCTTTTTATGGGGATGACGGTAAGGTTAGGTTCTGATTTGCACCAGTTTTCTTCTCTTTAAAGCTATTGCGTGCAAACAGACGTATTTTCGGGAATTAAATATTGCGGACTATTTTTGCTTCATTACGCAGTAGAGGGCTGAGCACTATTTCCCGATTCTTTGTTTAAATGGGGGTAGTGATTGTTACCCACGTACGTAATACTGGCTAGCAGTAACAGTGTGAGTCAGAGTTGTTTACACTTTTGATTGGCCGAGATCAAACTGCATTGAAATGCAGAGCGATCATTGGGGCTTAAAACAAAGCCGCGCAAATGACGTCAGGAGGTCAGCGTGGAGGTCTAGGATTATATGTACGCTCGTAGATTGCTAGTCGGGTTCTCTTCGATGAAATTGCCAGCCGCGTATCATAGACAAGTCGATTGCCTTTAACGGGGGAAATTCGAGTTTGCAGGTAGCGGCACAGTGGGAGAGAGCGAAATTTGGCACTACAAATATCCCCACGGCAAAGTTTTGGCATCTCAGACAAATCAGAGTTTGAGATATTGCCAGAGGCGGAAGAAGAAGAAGAAAATACGTTTACCCAGGCAGGGAAGACATTTCTCCACGTGAATAGGATTTGTTGGAAAAACCCTGAGCTCTGAGCTCGATCTTGTTACGCACGCAAATTGGCAGGCTGCCAGCGTCGTAATTTCGCTTCTTCACGGCCATAATAAAGCCGAAGGCCCAAAACCCAGAGAGGGGTAATCGGGCAGGTGATCCAGATTTGTTAGTAGTGAAACAGCTACATTTTCCTGTCCAGAATCCAGATTGTTAAAAACCTTAGCAGTCAATTACAGAATTAGTGGGGGGAAAAAGGGTTACAATATCCTCTACAGATTTTTAGAGCAGAAGGACAGAACAGATAACTAGTTTGTGGAAGAGCATAGCAGAGGACATCTGCTGAAGTTTTTAGAATAGTTAGTTGTGGAGCAGTGTTCAGGAGTTTCAGAATAGGCTGTGTAGGAACGAAGTCTTGCAAAGATTGTGTAGACAGTTTGTAGGAGTTCCAACTGACAGTAAAATTAGATGTATAATTTTAGAATAGCTAAATTGGAGTGGAGGCTCGAAATCCGAGGCCCCACCAAGTTCAGTGTGGTTCTTGTTTCATCTTAACTTCTTTTCCCATACAGGTGGCAATTGTGGGTGAAGGGTTGGTTGATGTTAAATCATGCACTGTGCTTGATGGTTTTCAGGTGTGCATACAAGCACGTTATTCTTTGACATGTATTTGATTTTGTGTGTGTGTGTGTGTGTAAATAAACTTATTTAATTGCAGTCTGGATCAGTCACTTTAATTACGTACAATAGATATATGTTGTCTGTATCGTGGTGTATGTGAACTTTAATTTAACCGTATCCCCTTTGGGTAGCAAGAGGCAGTTGAAGCTATAGCTATCTAAGACGTCCGGAGTGGCGAGGAAGAGTCAATCTCGGTTCTCAACCTCGGAGCCAATAGTTTCAACTTTTCACATTTCACTAACATTTTCATCTAAATCTATCTTTTCCAGTCTTTCTTACCACTAGTGTCTTGTTTCTTATTTAGACAGCCTCTAGTCGTAAATCCACTTCGTGACACCGTCAAGTTTGACGGGTTACAGCTAGTTATTACATAATACTTGTGTAAAAGCCCGTCATGAGACGGGAATTAAATTCAAAAGCACCAATATCTAATGGCAATTTTACTTATTCAAAAGTATTTTTAAAAACCACTGTGTATCACCATAGTACACGAACTACGTAGCAGCAGCGAGGACCCCAATGTGTGTATACGGGATCACACATTCTATAAATATATTTTTGTGCACACCGTCATTTGCGCATTCTTCTTTGGTAAGTGTTACTATTTTCGGGAGAGTACATATAAAGGAAACAATACAATTAATGTCTAACTTTCAACCAAAGTTGCTTCCCTTAGCGTTACGTACTGACAGAAAAAGCTGGGATTTTATATATGGGATTCTGTATGTGATAATTTAGAAATACATATTTGATTTTAATGTACTGTGGTAATTAATGTGAATACATGTGCGAGAATGAGCAGATGTACTTTTTTATATTCTGATATACAAATGTGTAATGTTTATGTTTAACTAAAATGTACTGATGTATGAAAGAATGGGTTTTATCTCTTTAAGCATTGTTGGTGTATTTTTTTTTTAATTTAAAAAAAAAATATTATTTAAAGAAGTTGTTGGTGTATAAACTGCAAGAATGGGTTTTATCTCTTTAAGCATTGTTGGTGTATTTATTTAACTCTTACTTACTTACTTAGTCGTTCCCCTTCTACCGTGAGGTGTAGAGGTTTGGAAGAGAGAGCGCCAGACTATCCTATCGGCTGTCTTTCTCCTGGCCTGGTTCCATTCTAGTCCTCGGTCCTTCAAAGATTGTCTAATGTTGTCCTCCCAGCGGACTCTGGGTCGTCCTCGGGGTCTGGATCCTTGGCTCTTTGTTTCCCATGCTTGTCGTGGTATCCGATCTTCTCCCATTCTGCAGACATGGCCAAACCATCTTAATTGGGACTGTTCTACTTGGGTCTGCAGGGGGTAGGATTTAAGGCCTTGACATATCGTCTGGTTGCGTACCATGTCTCTTCTTGTTACTTCAACCACCTTCCTCAGATACCTCATTTCTGAGGTTTGGATCTGTTTATTTAACTCATTTTAAAAAAATTTTATTTAAAGAAATTGTTGGTCTATAAACTAATTGTATAAGCTTTTTCCAGTGAGTGTGTGGCTGGTCGTTTAAAGAAACAGGATGAAGATAGAAATAATAATGAATTAAAGGATGTATCATATCTTTTTTTTTACTATCCCACTGAATATGGCTCGTATTAGTGGATGAAGGTTTTCCTAAGATAGTGAGATTCAAGAAGACAGATAGTGAAGAAAATACAGCAACTTAAATTCCTCTTGCATAAGAAAGAAAAAAATGATAATTTCAAGAGGGAATTTGGTCTGCTGGCCACCTTTATTCTTCTGATGCGTGTTGAAAATAATTTAATAAACTATGCCCCCGTAAAATAGAAGAAAACAAACAGACAGACACATATATCAACCAATAACACAATCCTTGTGCTATACACTGGACACGAAAGTTGCAGTGAAAATTACACAGAAACGTTATTTATTAATGAATAGAAGTATACTGAACAAATGAAGTTAAAAACATATTGAATGAATAAAACAATTCAAATTTTGGAGTATCTTTTACAGACACTAGTGTGAGTTGGTTTTTAATTAACAGAGTTCCTGTCACTACATTATCATCATGATTATGTGTAGGAGAGTGGTGAGTTCCAGTGCAGATATCAACTTTACTGAGTTATCCAGCGTCACATCTGTTTGGGGTATCTGGTTGCAGTTTGGTGTTGTCAGTACAGGTCAGTACAGGTAAGTACAGGTGGCTCTTCCCTTGAACCACAGGATAAATGGAGATGGTGTGTCTTTCCTGGTTTGAACTTGATAGGAAATAAAACCAAACAAGGCGCCGTAACCACTTCCATCTTTAAGAGGGTTTTTACGACCTTATATAATTTAGGTATAAAAGTACCAAATAGTGACAATAACCTATTAGGCTTCTGGTTTCTTTGGCAACCAATTTATGGTAGTGCTCTGAAAGATGTCTGTCCATCTCCCAACTTGTTCTTTTTTCTTCACAATATCTGTTGAGCTTTCAATAAGTTCACAGTTGTTATCTTGACACTAGCTCCTCTGCTCCATTGTAAGCACAGTAATTTAATGATTCATAAAGTGTGCAATAAGCATACATCCTAAACATGAGTGAATCTATTAGCCATGGCTAATGGTACTGTTATGCATACCATA
Source organism: Oreohelix idahoensis (assembly GCA_024509875.1). Taxonomy (NCBI): domain Eukaryota; kingdom Metazoa; phylum Mollusca; class Gastropoda; order Stylommatophora; family Oreohelicidae; genus Oreohelix; species Oreohelix idahoensis. The sequence continues at coordinate 221,006 of JAMPIV010007139.1, read as the reverse complement.
ATATAAAGATAGGTGATAGCAATACATTTCCCATTGATTACTCATGTTAATTACGTCAGGTAGCATTAGTCTGTTCCCTGATATACTGTCGTAAATTTTTATCAGATAGGTAATAGATGTTTATGAGCAAAAGTGATAGTGATAACTATGTGAGAGTAAGGTGTAAGAAATAGTTTTTCTCACGAGGTGAAAGTGTAAGAGAAAAAGAACAGTCTCTGGATTGAATAATTTCTCTAATCCAGCCTATCTGTACGACTATATTTAAAATCAGACGCACTTTCTCTCCTTATACAAAATACAAGTTACACTGCACCCACGTGCACACAATTATGTGACAAATACACACAAACGTGAAAACAAACTATGGATAACATATAGGGTAGGAGTTGGCCAACACAATAACTTAAGGTTTATTAAGTTTATTTATCACTAGAACTTTACAACATAAATCATATACATCAATAGATCATGGTTTACAGACAAAAATGAAAAAATTAATCAAATAGGTTCTCCCCTCTGGTAAAGGAAAAGAGAAGAAGATCCCAACTGAGGTTAATTCCCCCAAAAGATCAAAAGTTAACAATAAGTGTATGGACTAGTCAGTAAAGAAAACAAAGGACAAGTCCCTAATTAATCTATCCCGTAAATACTCAGATTAGTGAGAACAAAAAGAAAAGATTTGTATGATAGTGGTAACAACAGAAAATTATGTTACTCTCTTACAGTTCATTCAATCCTTCATACTGTGGCCTTATTAATATTCGCTTACCCAGTAGTAGTCGCAGGCATTCCGTGGAAATAAACACTAATAAGTAATAAGACTATTCAGTGTCATATTAATTTTTGCCAAATCCAGCTTCAGACTAGCCGTAGTTGCTGACTGCAAATTTCACGGTAGTCGCTGGAGTTGGTGATTTAATTGTTTTCCTTGATAAATACTGTATCTCTGCCTTCAGTTGGTCGAAGTAAGGTTCATACGTGATGATCACCGACATCGGAGGAATAATACATATATATTTCCGGTGTTGTCTAGCCTCTGGTTGCTGAGACACTATGTTAAATTACACAAATGTTGCTGACAATATATTTTGCCACAGCTGGCTGATGAGATTTATATAAGTAAAATCTGGTATAGTTCTGGTCCAGTTAACATTTACAATTATTGTTCTAGTTTGGTCTCTCTCATAAAAATGAGGAATATGGACCGCACAGGTCATAGCCCAAAGACTCAACAATATTATAAAGTTTCTGGTTGCTTATACACTTATAAGACCAATGGAACATACGACCATAGTTCCTAAGACATAATTCATATGACCGTAATTTCATATGACCCTAAGACGGCTAGTTCGCTGGGTTTTTGATCAGCCTAGATTTTAGGAAAGAAATATAAACATTTAACCAAAATATCAATATTATATCTAACACGTGTTAAGGTAAGACCTCTTTAACCACTAGGTTATTAAATTAGATTATAAACCACAAATGTCTAGCTTATCATATCGCTTTTAACGCGTGATATGAACACTAGTCATTTATAAAATTATACAAAATGGATATAAGTAAATAATATATACCGCCAGTAGCCAGTTTTTAATGTATGTACTAGCCAATTATAGCATCTCTTTCTGTGGAATAGCGAGTAATTAAATTTACTTTACAGCTGGAGAAATTTAGCTATATGTTATTTAATATGCTATTCAATTTAACACAGAAAATCTCAGTGAATTATAATGAAAAACTTTTAACACACTAAATCACTTAACGGCTAGTATATAAATTACCGCAAACAGAGAAAGATAGAAACAACTCCACGAATCTAAGCATTCACTTTGTATGAAAAACTCTTAGGATATCGAGCTAGTTATTTCAGAAAATTCTCTGAGCAACTGATAATGACTTTTGATGAGACGGGGTATATATCCATAGATGCCGTTCTGTCGCTCCTTAATGCGAAAGTCGCACCTACGGCCAGGGCCGGGCACATCTGCGGTTCGATTCCTGAATGAAAGGTTTTTTCTTCACCTCTGCCGACCAACAACCTCTGGCTTGTCTTTCATTCTCCCCGCCTGCCGCATATCAGCTACGTAAGTTAATTCCCCTGAGAATGTAACAATCCAAGGTAAGTCTCAGACTTATCGCCCTTGATTCTTCAAAGAAACTGTTAACGCCTGGCCTTTGCCCGCGTGTTTCCCTGATCAAAGAACGGTTACGCCGTGCTGCGCACTTCGCTCTGTTCCATCGTGCTTAATTGCCAGATGGCTCACGTGTTAATTGCGATAGTGAATCAGGCGTTAATGTAACCCAAAAAAATAACCCTAGATGGGGGAGGGGGGGTGGCAAAAGTGGACGGTCACTGCTGCACTATTTCCATATGTGACATATACAATAAAGTAATGCGATGCCGGCCAAGTACATTGACTTATATACTATACGTTATTGTGGTATAACGCCTATACAACATCAATTAAACTACAAGGGTTATAAAATCCCAATCCATACATGAATTATACATAATATACAATAGGCAAATAAAATAGAAGCTTACCTACTCAGCTAGAATTCTTTCTAGGGCTGGCAACGATGGGTAAATCCTATATGTTACTCGAGCCTATACTTGAACTAAACATCTGACTTCAGACTTGGCAAAGCGCAATAGTGAAGAATATAATTTTAGTCTCCCATTATAAAGAGTCTGTGGCCTAAAAAATATCGCCTGTAATTATGTTGCCATCTGTTAGCGTTTTGCATTTCATAAGACCGAATCAGACCTACCATTATTCTAGACAAGATTATAAGATTTATGATTCCCGTTCAGGCGCTCCAAGTTAATAAGATTCTACTTTTAATTAGTACAGCGACCACTGTAGATGTCTGCAAGAATTTATCGCCATTATACGTGCTTCCGCTTACACAAAGTCATTAAATTAAATGGTCCGTAACAGATACCCTTCTGTTGTAGGAAGAAATAACTAAGGGGCGTAATGCAGGTATTATTTGACCTATGGGAGGTAACTGGTTTTTCTCAGAACGACGCATGCATCGAGCTTGCGACAGAATGTCAGGATACATGATAAAAGTTGAGACATTAGACGGGTCTTCGTGCCCAGTTCTCAATTATTTTAAATAAAAGTTGGTTCTCTTTCTCTCTCACACTCTCTCTCTCTCTCTCTCTCTCTCTCTCTCTCTCTCTTTCTTTCTCAATGGCTATTGCGTTCTGGTAACCGAAGGACTTCTGCCAAGGATGAAAGAAGTGTAACTCGGCACAAGAAGGCAAATACTTCGAGGAAAAAATTATTAACATCATTACTACCGACGAGACATTCCCTGTTCTGATGGTGTGCTAGGAGTCATTTTCAGGGCATCGTCAGGATAGCTGTTAGATGTCTGTAGTCATTTTCAGGGCTTCGTCGGGTTAGCTGTTAGATGTCTGTAGTCGTTTTCAGAGCTCAGTGTTTGTCAACGCTGAACTGCACTGAGCGATATCCACTGGATATCATCGAAACAAATATTAAAACAACGACTGGATATCATTGAAACAAATATTTTAAAAAACGACTGGATATCATTGAAACAAACATTAAAACACCGAGGAATAACAGCCACGTGACAAATAGATTTTATTTTTCTATTTTGTTGTCCCAGATACGAAACAAAACAAAATACATTCAAAAATGGCCAATAAACGGACGTGTCAAGAGCCATCTAAAACTGCTGCCTTCTATGAAAATACGTGATGAAAAAAACCTGATCTCACACTGCGTGGCAATGCTAATGTGACCGAAAATAAGACCGTAAGTATGATATTTAAAAAAAAGAAAAATTGGAAATCGACTCGTGAAAAATTTCTGGGAAAAAGAGAAAGCCAGTAAAAAGCATTGATAACAAAATAAACCATTGTTACGTGATGCTTTTGCACACAGGCTCCATTATTTTCGGAGATACAGCTGTATGCAGAGCCGGATTAACGTAGTAGTAAAAGTAGCATATGCTACGGGCCCCGCGCTTTTAGGGGCCCCGCGCCAATAAATATGTACATAATTTTTTGGTCATCTTCTAATACGAGCAATAAACCAATGATCTTGTGATTTTTGCCATCTTTAGCGCCTTTTCATTTGGTGTCACGAAATTGTGAGAGAAAGAGCATAAGAGGGTCACTTAGTGTGACTCTTCATTATTTTTATCTTAACTGTTTGCGGACGGAAGCCATTTAAATGGCGTTGAAAATTTGGTCACGTTTGGACGGAAGCCACTTTTTTGGCTCTAGGCGACTGCCCCTCTAATTTTGTTTCGTTCTTTGTGAAATGAATTTGCATTAACAATAAAAACTAGAATTTAGGAAACGGAAACTTCCTGTTTTAATTGAGGTATACAGCGTGCTCGCACTCTCTTTCGATCTTGATTAAAAATCCTTGATTTGTAAGGTTAGAAAACTCAAAAAATGAGCAGTAGACACAGAGATATTGGACGTAATTATGCTTCTAGAAGTGAAAAACGTAAAGCGAAGGAAGAAAAACACCCGTGTGTTACCGGGGCCCGAAAGGGGAGCAAAGAATAGTAACACTGTTCCCTTCCATGCATGTCGTAGAAAGCGAGTAAGGAGGATTGGGCATGGGGCTGGTTACCCCATCCTGTAAATTTAAACCACAAAAAGCTTCAACAAATATGGACAAGTCAGTTAAGGAAAATAAAACACAGCCATCCAAGACAGGGGAAGGTCCTCTCGCAGGGAGGCGTATGATGCAACATAGAGAAAGCCGAAAGGAGTCTGTGTTGCTGACTAACCTTCTTTCTTCTAGGAGAACTTCCAGATTTGGCACCTGGAATCTTCTTCTTTGATCCTTAGCCGCCAACCGTCAAAGCAGTCAGTGGCCATTACGCCTGGTGGCGTCTTGTAGGGCAACAACAAATTTATTCCACTCTGCTCGGTCGGCGGCCATCCTTCGTACAGTGCCCCAACTCTGGTTCATTCTTTGCATCTCAGCCTCCACAGTCCTCCGCCAAGTTGTTTTTGGTCGGCCTCTCTTTCGTTTTCCTTCAGGGGTCCATAGCATAGCTGTTCTTGTGATGGCATCGGGGTCTCTTCTGAGGACATGGCCAACCCAGCTCCAGCGTCTGCCAGCTATGATGGTGTGCGTGTCCTCTTGCTTGCTCCGAGTAAGCAGATCTTGGTTGGTGATGGTATTCGGCCAAAAGATTCGGACAATTTTTCTTAGGCATGTTGTGTGAAAAGAGGACAATTTTGACATTTCCTTCTCTGTAACTCTCCAGCTCTCCGCGCCATAGAGAAGCACAGAAAGCACACAGCTCTGATATAATCCTAATTTTGTGCTTGTACTGTACTGAGAGGACTTCCAGATGTTGTTCAGACTAAAAAAGGCTGTTCTTGCTTTGTTCATTATGTTGTTGATGTCTCTGCTTGCTCCGCCGTCTGGTGTTACTATGCATCCTAGGTATGTGAAGGCATCTGTCTGTTCCAGTTGCTGATTCCTAACTGATATGGGCTCAGGGTTGCTCACATTGAGCGTCATGCAAAGATAGGTACAGTCAATACCGGATTTGAAGAAGTCATGGGAAAACATGGGCTAGGAATAATGAATGAAAATGGGGAACTATTCTCAAACATCTGTGCTTCAAATCAACTGGCTATAGGAGGAAGCATGTTTCCACATAAGAGAATACACAAAGCAACATGGATATCACCAGACCATAGAACAGAAAACCAGATTGATCATATATGCATAAACAAGAAGTTTAGATCATCATTGCATGATGTAAAGGTATATAGAGGAGCAGATGTGGCATCAGATCACCACCTTCTGATAGCTAAAGTAAAAATGAAACTCAAGAGATATGCAACAATGCAAAATTATAGACAACAATTTAATGCAGCTCATCTAAGAAATCAAGAAACAAGAGACAAATTTGCGGTCACAGTATCCAACAAATTCCAAGTGCTCCAACAGCTGGAAGAAGTAGAGAATACAGAGGACTATTGGCAGCAGGTCAAAACTGTATGGAATGAGACATGTGAAGAAATACTGGGGAAAAGGGAAAGACAACAAAATGCATGGATAACAACAGAAACCATCAATAAGATAAAAGACAGAAAAAACAAGAAAGCAGATTTAAACACAAGCAAAACCAGAAGTTCCAAAGCCAAGGCTCAAGAAGTGTATACAGAAGCAAACAAAGAAGTGTCAAAAGAGACAAGAGGAAGTATATTGAGGAGTTAGCAAGAGAGGCAGAAGATGCTGCAGCCAAAGGAAATATGAGAGAACTGTATAGCAGCACAAAGAAGCTAACAGGGAAATACAAGCAAACAAGCTGCCTCATAAAAGACAAGAATGGGAAACTGCTCAGCAATATACAGGAGCAAATGAAGAGGTGGACAGAATATTTTGGTGACCTTCTCAATAGACCAGCTCCACAAAACCCCCCAGACATCCAGCCAGCAGAAGAAGAGCTACAAATTAACGGTGAAAGACCAACGAAGGAAGAAATAAAGAAAGCCATAAAGCTTATAAGAGAAGGAAAAGCGGCTGGACCTGATGGCATTCCAGCAGAGGCCATAAAAGCAGATATCGATACGGCTACAGAGATGTTATATAAATTACTTGGTAAAGTCTGGGAAAAGGAAGAGATACCAGCAGAATGGAAGGAAGGATATCTGGTTAAGTTGCCCAAGAAGGGAAATTTACAAGAGTGCACAAATTATAGAGGATAATGTTACTATCAGTGCCAGGAAAAGTATTAAACAGGATTATCCTTGAGAGATTAAAAGAGTCCATAGACAAGAAACTGAGAGATGAACAAGCAGGTTTTCGACAAAACAGATCATGTACAGACCAGATAGCCACTTTGAGAATAATAGCTGAACAAAGTCTGGAATGGAATTCACCACTATACATCGGAATTGTGGACTACGAAAAGGCATTTGACAGCGTAGACAGAGAATCACTTTGGAAATTGATGAGGCATTATGGAGTTCCCCTGAAGATCATTAATTTAATAAAGAAAACATATGAAGACATGACATGCAGAGTTCTTCACGAAGGACATCTTACAGAACCGTTTGGGATAAGAACAGGAGTGCGACAGGGATGCCTCTTGTCTCCATTTCTTTTCTTACTAGCAATAGACTGGGTTATGAGATCATCGACAACACACAACAGAAATGGAATCCAGTGGACTCTGACTAAGCAGTTGGATGATCTGGATTTTGCTGATGGCTTGGCTCTTCTGTCCCATAACCGTAATCAGATGCAGGACAAATTGAAAACACTCGATGAGCGGTCACAGCAATTGGGTCTGAAAATACACAGGGAAAAGACAAAAACAATGAGAATAAATGCAGGTAATGATAACAGGGTTGAACTTGAAGAAATACCAATACAAGATGTAGAATCATACACATATCTTGGCAGTAATATAGACAAAGTTGGAGGGACAGACAGCGATATCAAAATAAGAATACAAAAGGCAAGAGGAGCTTTCATTGCATTGGGAAATATATGGAGATCAAGAGAAATCGGATCCAACACGAAAATAAGAATCTTCAACTCAAATGTAAAGTCAGTCCTATTGTATGGCTCTGAGACATGGAGAACAACAAAGACAACAACCAAAAAGCTACAGACTTTCATAAATGGGTGCTTGCTTAGAATAGAGGGATTAAAATGGTATGACAAGGTTACCAACGTGGAACTGATGACAAGAACTAGACAAGTGCCAGTGGAACAAGAGATGAGAAGAAGACGATGGCGATGGATAGGACACACACTGAGGAAACCTGTTGATGGCATTACAAGGCAGTCCTTGTTCTGGAACCCCCAGGGCAAGAGAGGCAGAGGTAGACCAAGAAGCACATGGAGAAGAGAGCTGGAAACAGAGGTGAAAATGATGAGGAGAACGTGGAAAGAACTTGAGATGATGGCACGTGACAGGAGGACTTGGCATGTGTGTGTTGAAGACCTATGCTCCTTTTGAAGTGGAGGGTTATGATGATGAAGGAACAAAAAGAAAGAAGAGATCAACTTGTGATATCAAAAACACGTAAGCTGACAGAATATTTTGATGTTCATGGTGGTGGTACTCTAACCGCTGTGTCACCTTTTTTTTTTTTTTTTAATTTCCTCGCATGAGGTTGCATATTTTTTTCCTCGCATGAGGTTGCATTGTTCCCCGCCCATACCCGGCTCTGGTCAAGACCACATGTCCCAACACAAGAAGACCCAATGACAGCATGTGTCATTGTAGTGATCTTCTGTGTTTTCACACAAAGGACCTCATGACATAAATGTCACTACTGTTCCCTGTGTGTAGACACATGATCCTAGCCAAAAGCCTTTTTTTTTCCTCGCTTGAGGTCGCATATTTTTTCCTCGCATGAGGTCGCATTAGTACCCGCCCAAACCCGGCCCTGGTCAAGACCACATGTCCCAACACAAGAAGACCCAATGACAAAATGTGTCACCTAGTGATCTTCTGTGTTCTCACACAAGAGACCTAATGACACATGAATGTCACTGTACCGGTCCCTGTGTCTAGACACATGATCCTAGCCAAAAGCCGGATATTAGGCCTTTTTTTAAAATTTCCTCGCATGAGGTTGCATTGGCCCCCGCCCAAACCCGGCTCTGGTCAAAACCACATGTCCCAACACAAGAAGACCCAATGACACCATGTGTCATTGTAGTGGTCTTCCGTGTTTTCACACAAAGGACCTCATGACATAAATGTCACTACTGGTCCCTGTGTGTAGACACATGATCCTAGCCAAAAGCCGGATATTAGGCCTTTGGGTTTGCTAGGAGCATTATAAATGCTCAAGCAAGAATTATAAGCGGTGATTTGGTTTTGGTTAAGGGGGAAAGTATAAAAAAATGGTTTAAGAAATAAAAATAGATTTGAATAAAGACTATTTGTCTTGCTAAAAGGGAGATAAAATGAGTGAAATAATACTTTGATCAAAGGGAGGAGACTCTGAATATTAAGGTCAGGGGAGGAAAGTACTTAATTACACTTAAGTAGATTTGGTGAGTTGGTAATTATGGTTTAGAAAATGTACATATAAGAATTGTATAGCAAGTTTTAGAGAAGACAATTTAAGGTTAAGTCAAATTATGCAAAGGGAGACAACGGTTAATTACCTCCCTTATATGATTAAGTGAGTTGAGAGAAAAAAAATATGCCCGTGAAAAGTTTACCAGGACAACGGATGACACTTCACTGAGTTGTTTACACAGCGGATAAGCGTGAACATATTCCAGCTGAGTGGAGAATAGGAGGAACCAATGAATTTACAGTAAACAAGGCCAGATCAGCTGATAATGATTTTATAGAGGAGAACACACTTGGACACGCTGGTGAGCTGTCGCATTTTTCGGATTCTGGGATTTTTTTGCGTACTTCCAGGACTGTGTGTGGTGTTAGCTTGGCTATTTTAGCTTAGCTAACTCTGTGACTTTTTTGTTTGATCTAATTTGGTTGTTTCCAACCAAGAAAGAAGAAAATCATTATGCCTGCACCAATTGTGCCTACTTTCGCCATTAACATGGAAAATGATCTAGAAGGGGGTGCCCTACACAAGCAAGGAACTTTAGTTATCTCGGTAACCGGGCCACAAGCCAACAGGGCTTCTTATTCCCTGATCTCAAGTATCCTGGCCAGACCAACCGGCGTCGGAACGAGTGGTGTAGCCACCCTTTACAGGTTCGCAGGGCCGTTCAAGTGGTTTGCCACTCTGACGGCGGCGGCTCAAATGAGGCATTACGCCGGGTTGCACGGCAAAAAGTTCGAGTGGACCAACCCACATATGTCAATCTACATAGAGCACCTCGATAAAGAAAAGTCGAAGGGGACTTTAAATTGGATGCCCCCCACAATAAAAGCAGAGGCGGCCCAGAGAGTAGCGGCGGCGGTTACGGGGGACAAGGAGGCGGAAGTTTCCAGAATTAAAACCGCCCAGGACAAATGGAACGTCCTGTACAAGCCTTCGGCACATCAAGTGCCTCACTTCCTTAACCTAAAGATGGAAGGACCCATTGAAAAGTTCCAGCGAGTGTGGGTATCTCTACCAGGAAGGAAGATAGAGTGTGCCATCTGTGGGCAAGACACGCATTGGGTTAGTCAATGCCCAAACAAGCGAGGGGCCCCCACCCAAATGAAGAAAACAAGAGAAGAAGAAGCAGTGGTTGTAGAAAAAACACCGGCGGAACAAAGTAGGACAGAAGAGCTTCCTGCCCCAGAATGTCCAAGATCTGGTGAAGCCAGCAATAAAGATGGTTACACACAAGTACTCACAAAGCAAGAAAGGAAAGATATAAAAGAGAGTATAAAAGAGAGCAGAAAGAGGCTTCTAACCCCGGCAATGGAGCCGGTAAGATCTAAAGAGGGGAGAAGAAGCGAGAGCAAGTCGCCAAACCAGCGCTCCCCGAGCCGAAGAGACCTGCCACCGTCACCACCGCCAAGGTCGCCTACACCAAGGTACGAGTCGATGCCTATAATTGACGAGCCAGGGCAGACCGGCGTCCAAACCAGCCAGTCCCCAGAGAAGACAACGCAGATCCAAGAGTTTTTGTACTCCTCTTGGGCAGCAGAGAGTGGAACAGTGGTAGATGATGACGCCATGGAGTCTATCATGACGCAGACCAGCCTGTTTCTTGATGGGCAAGAACTTGAAGACGTGAGCGACGGATGAGTCCACCCCTTCGAGCCTCTCTTTCCTGCACTGGGGCCCAGTGCAAACAGAAACTGTCCAGCTTTAGGCAAGTGATGTGTGTGTATTACAGAGGTATGATGACGAACGATGCATGTGTACATCCCGATGTTATCCCCTTCTGTGAGCTTGCCGAAAAGATGGACACCATTCTACCAGTGCATGGGAAGATGCCTTACCTCCTTTTGGCCCAAGTAACAAGTTTCGCCAATTGCCTTGTAACAAAAATAGTAAAATGTGAACATAACCATAGTTTAGAATGTGTGCCTTATATTTTAAGAGTTGGTGTTTTTTTCTTTAGTGTAAATAGTTTTATATTGATGTTTTGGTTCCTACACACTCTAACAAGCGCACAGTTCTAGTTAAGCAGTCAACTCTCCCCCTACTGGGGTGAGAGTGTTAGGCGGCGCGGTTTCATCCGCGCTTAGCCAAAACAGTGTCAGATCAGAACGGATAGTCAGCCCCAGGTCACTATTCCGTCAGGCAGTCATGTAACTAGGTTAGCAGGTCAGCCCTTATGCACCGCTTCGTCAAGTAATGCAAACATGAATGTGTCGAGTGGCCTAGTTACGACAGAAAGCGGTCAGCCGACGGGCACCGCTATGCTGTGCAAACCATGTGTAATAAATGACCAGTTTACCATTTTGCCTACTACAATTGTTAAAATACATGATAAATCACCAACTAGCGGTTTATTGAGTAACTCACCTGTAGCGGGTAGCCAGCCTCAGACCACTACTTTGCTTTGTAATAGTTTAGATATGGCAAGTGGCCACTCTGCCACTTTGCCAGGTAGACAGTTTGCAACAAGTGGCCAACCCAAGCTTACCACTTCGTCAAGTAGCCTAGTTGTTATATCCCTCAATACCAATGGGTTGAGGAATAAACTGGAGCACATTATCAAATTGATTAAAAAAGATAAACCTGATTTTTTGTTCTTGCAACAAACAGGGGTTACGTCCGATTTTACTGCCAGTCAGATTGTAACTAGATTAGGACTTAAACATGGCTGGTTCGCCCTAGGCCCCAGGCATAGTAGTGCCGCCATCTTACAAATTAACGAAGATTGGGACACGGTACATTATAGGACAGACGGTTGTGGCAGAACCGTCATAATTCAAATACAAAACAAACATAACAGACAAGACACACACACACTCATCAACATATACGCACCAACGACAAGAGACGAACGACCTAGTTTCTATAACAAATTACATGACACTTTAACAAAACATTACAAAGGGACTAGGAAAATTTTGGGCGGAGACTTTAATTGTGTCCTGTCTGACCTAGACTTGTCTAGGAGCTCGGGGGGGGGGGGGGGAGAGCACAGGCGCGAGAAAAGTCTTCGTTCTTAAGACAAATACATACTATGCTAGACGAACACGACCTCTCGGACGTATACAAGAAAATAGAGCCTCACAAACAAACCTTTACGCACTATGACAATATAAACCCATACTTTAGACGGGCAACAAGACTGGACAGAATATATGCATCTAGTACCTACAATATACACAAAACATACCATATAGGAAGCACTCTTAAATTTACAGATCACAAGGCAGTTTACACATCTTTAAGTACGGGACACACGCACAAGCAAGTAAAGAGATCCCCACATTGGAAATTTAACAACAGTTTACTTAAAAACACTTACTACACAGAACAAATAACACAACTGATACAAGGTTATGCACAAGACATTCCCAATAACAACATTGCACAATATTGGGATATGTTAAAAAACACACTTAGAGATAGAACGCAGATTTTGGCTACACTTATTCACAAAAAATTTAAGAAAGAAGAGGGGATTTTAGAAGAAGCAATTAGTTAAACCAAAAGTTTAGACAACACGAACCCTCACATCCAAACCTTAGAAGAGCAGTTAGATCAATATAGACAGTATACCTACCAGGGAGCGCTACTTAGAACCAAATTACACACTATAACGCAAGAAATCCCTAGTAGGCAATATTTAGCAATTGAACAGAATGTACAACGCAGTAGACAGATACACGAAATAATTGACATGAAAGGAAAACATCATACAGACAATACCAATATTAGTCACGCTTTCTTCGAATACTACAAGCAGCTATATACTAAAGAAGAAAGTGATGCAAACATACAAGACAAATTTCTAAAATACACAAAGTGTCTAAGTGATGAGGAAAGTGAAAGGCTAGACCAACCCCTAACTTTAGATAATTTACAAGGGGCACTTAGTACTTTCCAAAAAGATAAAGCACCTGGGCCTGATGGGCTAACAGCAGAATTTTACAGGTTTTTCTTCCCATGTTTAGGCCCTATCTTAATTAAAGTGTTCGAAGAGGCTTTTCAAAAAGGGGAACTCCCGGATAGTCTAAATCAATCTTATATTACGTTAATTCCCAAGGACGATAATGACAAAAAGTCAATCAAGAATTTTAGGCCCATCTCCCTTTTAAATGTTGATTACAAAATTCTAGCCAAGGCACTAACTCTGAAGCTTAAACCACACATGCACAAAATAATACATTCAGATCAACAATGTAGTGTACATGGTAGAAACATTAGCAGACACACACATTTCATTAGAGACCTAATTACATACACACATGATAGGCAGTGCCAGAGTGCCATATTATCTTTAGACCAGGAAAAGGCATTTGATAGAGTATCACATGCCTTCCTACATAAGAGTCTTAAAGCTAATAATATAGGGAAATATTTTAGATCATGGATAAAAATCCTATATAAAAAACCTGAAAGTAAAATATTGATTAATCATAGTTTAACCAAAACATTTAAATTAACGAGAAGTGTTAGGCAAGGATGCCCTCTGTCGCCCTTGTTATATGTAATAACGTTAGAACCTGTGTTGGAAAGAATAAGACAGGACACAAATATCACGGGGACTTTCGTCCCCGGTGCAGGGGAAAGAAAATTGTTGGCCTACGCTGATGATACGATATTCTTTTCAACTACAAAGGATTCTATAAAAAATATCTTAGAGGTTTTCACAGAGTTTGGATACGCTAGCGAATCCAAACTAAATATTCAAAAATCTAGCATAATGGGAATAGGTAAATGGGGCAATAGGTCAGATTTCCCTTTTCAATTAACGGTAGTGAATAAAATTAAAATTTATGGAATTAACTTCTCTTTTAATCCTCAAGACCCCAATAAAGAAACATGGACAAAATTAATAGACAAAATCCAAAATATGCTAGAAATTTACAAATATAAAACGGCTACCATTTTCGGAAGAAGTATTATAGTTAATTGTTTTATTATGCCAAAAATAATTTATACAGCAAATATACAAATAGTACCTAAAAAGATTATAACGGAAATAAATAAACTAATTAGGGCCTTCATTTTTAGGAACACTTGGCACAGTATTAAACACGTAACGCTAATGCAACCAAAAAATAAAGGGGGGAATAGCCCTACAGGATATCAATACTAAAATAAAAGCTTTAAGAATTAAATACATAGGGGAAGTTATAAAGTGCCCGGGTCTATACCCACTGGCACACTACTATATTGGGTTAAGATTATCGAACCTTTGTAAACTAAACAATAACCAACCTCACTTTTTTGGTACACTGCCGCCCTTCTACACAATATGTTTACAAAACTTAGAAGGAAATAAACATTTAATAAGACAAGACACTAAACTTATATACAAACTTCTAATCGCAGCACAGGAAACACCTCTAAACACACGAAGAGGGTACAACCTCTTTATAACCGATTACACACAGAGTTTTACAAATATTCATGCAATAGACATTAAACCACAAGCAAAGGAAGTCACTTACAGACTACTACACAGTTTAACACCAATAGCTAACAAATCATCAATAAAGGCAAACAGATTAGCGCCCAAATGTAAACTGTGTAGTGACAACATTATAGAGACAGAAGACCACTTATTTTACACATGTAAGACAGTGGCCCCCACTTTAAACAAGTTAAGGAAATTAAAAGCCCCACACTCACAACAGACACTTAATTTATATAGAGCAGTCATGATGAACACGTTACCGCAGATTACGAGACGAACAGAACTTAAGTTACTGACTTTGTTAGCTGACTTTAGATATCTTGTATGGACATGTAGGAACAGAGCTGTATACGACAATGGACATTATGACAGTACAATATTTACACAAATATACGAACGTATGACGCAACACATAACAGAACAAATTTGAAAATTTTTTGTTGTTGTTGAAATAAATAATTAATAACTCTTATTGACCCTTCGGTCGTCATACAAAGCAGGTAGCTTTGGTTGTAAATACTCCATAACATATGTCCTCATCTCATGGTAGGGTGTCATCATCATTTAGTCAATGTATCATCAATCATTTCATCTTCATTCATCATCCATAGACTATAACATGTATCTTTGTAAACATTGACTTGAATAAAGTTATTGGGGGGGGGGGGGGGGGGGGGGGGTGGGGGGGGGTGGGGGTGGGGGTTTTATCTTGAGTATGTTTATCTTGAGTAGGTTTATTTTGTGATATTGTTTAAATAATTTGGTACTTTATATTGTTATATTGTTTATTATAGTTATTGACTTGTCGCAATGATAGTTTGGGGAGAGGGGGGGAGGGGGGGTTTACTTTATTACTTTATTATTGATCCTTGTTACGGTATATGATATTAACGCCGTCTGCTAAAGGTTATCAGACGTGCAATTGTAAAGGTTAAGGCATTTAATATATTGCGATAGATGTTTCAATTATTGAACGCTCCATACACGATCGATTATGACGTGTATAGCGTTGTTTGGGTCACAGTCGGTAACTAAGAAACGCTACCCTTTGTTACTTGACCGCCAAGCTGCAAATTACCCACTCTCAACTTGAACGTGGACGACCTTTCATCGTTCCTGTCACGTTTTGAACAAACTTGCAAAACTAACCATTTGCCTGAAGAGTCATGGGTACTCAAGTTAAATGAATTCTTGGAACGAAGTTCTTGAGATTTATAACCATATTCCCTACCAATTTTAACGAAATGGTCTATAGTAAGCATTTTGACTTTTATCTGTAAGTAATTATTGATAATTACTGATTAAAATAGTCAAAAGTAGCTTCAGAGTAATTATTATACTTACTCAACTTAGAAATATTCAATATAAATAATCACAATAGTACTGAACTTAATGTCTAAGTTCAACTAATAGACAATATTTTGTAACAATATTGTATCTAAGTACTAACTATATCATAAATAGTTATGATATCTGTTAACTATAATGTAATTATATCACACAATTAATCTCAATATCCAATAATGTTGGGTATGATTCTTAGTAATTATATTGTTCAATGTACTAAGTCACTCTCAGTACTATCCTGGAAATTGATGAAGATGATAGATCTATTGGACAACATACTAAGGATATAACTGATCCTAATAAAACTGTTGACGTTGTCAACGTTGACAAAAACATTATGAGGAAGAATAATAGGTTAAATAATAATGCTGGACTTAAAAGGAAACATAAAGTTAACACAATTAATTATGATGAAAAAGTTTTTACTTTGCCCAGCAAAGACATGTCTACGACATGTCGGAAACTTAATACCTTTGGTGATGATAGGTATCATCCTCAGTCCAGTCAGGATGATACGACATCCAACAGAAAGACAATGTCGGTGTTGAAAGGGAAGGTTAATTCTTTGACAAAGAATACATATCATCATTGTCCACTATTTCGTGACAATGATACTCCATATATTGGGAAAAGTGCGTATTCTCGCACAGTGTTAGTGCGAAATCTGCCGCAGGATACTACCTGGCAGGCACTTAGAATTTTTTTTTGATTATACAGCAAACGTTAAGTTTGTTCGTCTTCTGCCATCATGCAATGGGCAGAATAGACAGGCGATGGTTACATTTCGTAACAATCGAGACGCTCGTTGGGTAATCGAGCGTGATAATGGTGTTTATTTTCATCACCGTTATCTAAAGTTACAATTAGTACCTGATTCTGCGCCACGCAGATAATGGTGTACGCTCACCCTTTTGTCTTATTTCTTGATGACTCAGCTCTAGTCAGTCATCATTTCTTTTCCTTATTGGTCATTTATTCTTATACGTCTTAGATATCAAGGGACACAAAAAGATATTTCATATTAACATGCTCAAGCAATTTCATACACGTCCTGAACACTTACAGTCAATTTTTCATGAACTAGATGACAACACAGTATCTACTTGTTATTATTCTAACTTATCTGTCATCCAGGAAGAAGAATCTTCTTTTCCTGAGGTACAGTTACCGTTACCGGTACCAGTAGTTCAACCTACTGAATCTTGGCGGGATGTAACCATCTCTTCAACGGTTACACCGCAACAGCGTCTACAGATTGCTAATCTATTACAATCTTATCCAGATGTATTGACCGACGTCCCGGGTCGCACATCGGCTATCAATCATGACATTACTCTCAATGATGATACACCTATTCGTGTACACCCCTATTCTGTTCCTTTACATTTCCTTGCTAAAACTACTAAGGAACTTGAACAGATGTTGTCTCTGGGAATCATTGAGACTAGTAATTCGCCATTCTCTTCTCCATTAGTGATTGTCCGGAAGAAGGACAATAACATCAGACTATGTGTTGATTATAAAAAATTAAATGCTAAGACTATAGTTGACAGCGAACCACATCCACTTATCGACGACTTACTGCCACGTCTATCCAACGCAACTATATTTAGTAAGATAGACTTAACTAAAGGTTATTGGCAGATACCACTGACCGAAAAGGCTAAGTACTACACCGCATTTTCCACTCCACAAGGCCTTTTGGGCTTGTTAATGCGCCAGCTACCTTCATTCGCCTGATGCGACAAATTTTATCAGGTAGACCAGACGTTATTACATATATTGACGACATATGCTTGTTTAGTTCGTCGTTTGAGGAACATGTTTCGGGACTTAGATATGTTTTCGACACTCTAAGGAATTATCATCTAACTGCTAAACCTACAAAGGTGCAAATCGCGTGTAATGAGATAACCTTTTTGGGACATATCATTGGATCGGGATATATCCGATATAAATTTGTTCTCGCATGAACCAATTTTAAGACTTCCCGATGCTTCCAAAAGATTTTTCTTACGAACAGATGCTAGTAACTACGGCATTGGTGCATGCCTGCTCCAGAACCATGATGGCATTCTACATCCTACCTTATATATTTCAAGAAAGCTAAAGCCGGCAGAAACAAAGTATTCCACAGTGGACAAGGAACTTTCATCCGTGATATGGGCAATAACTAAACTTGAAAAGTTCTTACTTGGTGCTCCCTTCACCATACAGACGGACCAACGTGCTGTAGCATCTTTGCGTCGATCTAATCATAAGAGCCAAAAACTCGCCAGATATGCAATCATCCTACAGCCATTTGAATTCTCCATTGAACATATTCCTGGCACTGAAAACATTGTGGCGGATGCGTTGTCACGTAATCCTATTGACGACGAATAATCAACATTAACATTCCTAAAACATATCAACTATAAGAGAACTAACCTTGCCTTCAATTTAAACTTTATAAACACTATATGCATCACAGAATGGAACTAAAGACAATCAAGGTATACATATTGACATTCAAACTTCGTCTAACGTCCATACACGATATATGAATATTCGTTGAACAATCATGGAACAATATCTGACGACAAGTCGAACTTATTATCCTATGTGCACTTAATTCTTGGATGCTGGGATAAATGACATTTCTTTCCAACGTAAACGTTTGAACATTTTTGCCTAAAAGAATTCATCAGGATCAAGACTACGGATGGATCATCATATCCTATACTAATTAATTAGTTAACTTAACTTCTTAATCGAATTATTATCAATAAAATGAAATGTGAGAAAAAAATGAAATGAAGAGAACAAAAAAAGAGAACGAAATATAAAAAGAAGAAATTATGAAAAGAGAAAATAAATCTCACACAAGTATTAAATTAATATTTTTTTTTAATGTACCTATACATTATTTAGTTAGTTAAATTAGATAGTCATTATTCACTAACACTTAACACACACAATTAAGTTAAACTTATATTCGAATTTCTTTCTATTTCTTCTCACTTATTTTGTTTTTTCTTCTCTCATAACATCGCGTTACATTAGAATCTTAATAATTTATCTCTTAATTTAATTAATTAATTTAATTTTAATTAGTCAAATTAATTCCTATATGACATACTAATACGACAGACCTTACTTTAATTTAATTCTATCATTCACTATTAACATTGGACATTTTATTTAGTTGATATAATAATATGTATAATATTGATATATAATGTGATTAATGTTAGATGACTATGACAAATAGTTAGTTGACATGACCGCAACACGGTTCTACTCAGAACATCGTCGGCCATATGTCACAATTGTGTTAAATTTTTTTTGAAAAATTGTTAAGTCGGATAGATCTTGAAAAAAAATCTATCGATTTTTTTTTCCCCGGTGTACAGGGAATTGTTACGGTATATGATATTAACGCCGTCTGCTAAAGGTTATCAGACGTGCAATTGTAAAGGTTAAGGTATTTAATATATTGCGATAGATGTTTCAATTATTGAACGCTCCATACACGATCGATTATGACGTGTATAGCGTTGTTTGGGTCACAGTCGGTAACTAAGAAACGCTACCCTTTGTTACTTGACCGCCAAGCTGAATAGCTGCGTTTTTCTATCCTTCCAATTCAATGGCATGATATAGCCATTTATATATGCATTTTTTGATGGACCAGGGTCAGTCCTAGAACTCTATATGAGAGGGAAATTTATGGAGGTTAGTATTTAACTAGAATTCTCAGAAGGAGAAGAATAATCGTCAAATTCATATGAAATATTCAGACTCGCAGTCTCACTGTCGGCAGGTAGCCATGTCTATCTGCTCGTGCATATAGTTGTGATGTTCTGACGACAATACTGCATTGTATCCTTAAACGGACATTGACACGTAAACCAGCAGTCTACGTTATTGATTAATTTATGCATGACTTATATGGACTTATGTTCTACTCCTATTTGAAATGATCATCCTGTGTGTACAACTGTGAATTAAATGTATGGACTCAATGAAATGACTTATCAAATCAATCGTATTCCAAGGTTCAAGTATTGTTCGGAATCTTCCACCCCCGCATTCGCTTAATCTTCCATCGAAGGCACGATGCACTATCACTGAATGAAAAAACTAACATATCAAAGAAAAAACAATGGCCAGAAATTTATAATTGTTTTATTCATATCACATGGAACATTGTTCAGAGCAAACCACCTTGCAACAATCCTACATTATGTGATATTTGTAAAAATGTTGTAAATAACATTGATATATTGACCTGAATAAAGGTATTTAAAAAAAAAAAAAAAAAATTCGGAGGAGCAGTCCTGGTTAAGGACGTAGAGTGGCAGGAATGTGTTTTCTGCCAGGCTCAAGTTCAATTTCTGTGGGAAACAGAATGAATACTTCTGAAGAATCCTATAGACCTAGTTAGAGTAGTAGAATCTATTCACATATGAAAGACAAAGCTGTGTTTAAAGTATAGGCTTAGTGATAAGGGGTGATAGTAAGAAATATGAGTGTTGTGAGGATTCTGTGAAACCAAAGTAAGTAGGTCCTTTGACTCATAACTTTTGATAGACATTGAATAGAATGATTTCAGAAGCTGAAATAAAGTATTACAAGGTTAACGACGCTTACAACTAAGTGAGCGCAGGATAATGAGAAATGAAGCTGAAGCTACAAAATTGACTATGAGGTGGATAAAATGAGACTAAGTAAGCACCTGAGAAGATTTAAGAAGAATATGGATTTAATAGCCGTGCTGGGCTATTGTGTAATGAACTTTGCAATATTGACTGTTACAAGTAAGATGAGTAAGAAATTGAAGGGTGATTGTATTTACAGGATGAAACATGCGCTCTCTAGCAGGTATAAGTATGAGGATACTGCAACAGGTGTACCCAATGTGCTAATTGGCATATATGAATTTTAAGATGATGGGATTTTGATTAATATGAGTCAAATCTGACAGGATTAGTAGAGGAGAGAAAACAACTCAGGAAAGAGTTGATGAAAGGCTTGGGAGAAGCCAGAATAAATAGAATAGCCTTAAGAGAAGAAAATAGGTATAAACCATATCTGATAATGTTCTCAGGTAGAGAGCTATATATATATATGCATAGGTACATGAATGTGCCCAGGAGGAATGGGACATACAAGAGACAGTTAGGAAATGTTTGTACCTGGAATTTGTACCACATGCCTCTGTTATGATGAACTTCTGAGATGTAAATAAAATGTTTGTTTTGATGGAACGTTTCTCAAGTTGGGTTAAGTCTCTAAAAGGTTGTTGAGTGCTAGAGTAAACAAGATACTGGATATAAAGAAAATCACCACTATACGAAGTTGTCACTAAGTAACATCACAAGGAGGGATGGAACGAGTTAGGTTGGAAGCTTGAGATATATCATCCAAGAATAGTCAGCTCTGGCGGTGATGGCCAGTATTAAGATATACTCTTACTTGGAAGATTGTCAATAGGTTAAATTGACAAAATAGAAAATCCGACGACTAGGTCTGCCCCAGTCACCTAGTTCGTTGGTTAACAATTAGTGCCAATATTCATATACAAGGCACTGCCACATACATTACTAATTAGTCCTAGGAGTTCACCACCATGGTGACAGCTGAAGCTGGAAGTACAGGAACAACTAGTACTAGTGCAGGCTGTGCAGCAGAAAACATACAGCAAAACCCAGTATACACTGAGTCTGAATGTGAAAGAATAAGTGAAACGAAGAAGTACTCTAATGATATTGGTGACTGGCCGAACAATATAGATGACTGTGAGCGTGAATATTGGATATCCAAGGGAAGTGAAAAATGTCAACATGTTGATAGTGCCTTCTCTTTATATCCGTGCGATTGTATGACACTGAAAAGAAAACTCGATACTGTCAGAAGTCTTATTTTACACATATTCATAAACTTACAAACAAGCAACATGCAAGAAAATGGTTATGCTATTCATAAAGTAAAGGGCGCCTATTCTGTTTCCCATGCAAGCTTATGAGTTCAGAATGTTCATCAAAGTTTACTGTGGAAGGGTTTAATGACTGGAAAATGCAAGCAATCTATTGCGTCGACATGAAGAAAGCTCCTCACATAGACAAGCTTTAATTTCACTGTTGATGCGTAAAAACAAAGGTGAACGTGTCGATTCCCAACTTGTGAAACAAATGGACATTCAAGAAAAGTATTGGCACAAACTTCTAGAGCGAATAATTGAAGTTGTGAAGTTTTTAGCAGAACTAGGCCTTTCATTTCGTGGCAGTGATGAAATTGTTGGGTCCCCTTATAACGGGAATTACTTAGGGTTGTTACAATTACTGGCCAAGTTTGATCCTTTTCTGGCAGAGCATATAAGTACTCATGCAAACAAAGGATTTGGACATACATCATATCTATCTAAAACAACGTGTGAGAAATTCATCAATCTGATTGGATCCAGCATACTGGATCACATTCTCTGTGAAGTGAAGAAATACAAGTATTATTCCGTTTCATTGGATTCTACTCCAGATGTATCTAATATGGAGTTTGCGCATTACATTCCGTGCTTTGCACATTCACTAAATTTGGTTGGAAAATGTGCTGCTGAAGGTTGTCAAGAAGCAGTCATTTTCTTTGAATTTGTTGAAAATCTGTACACCTTCTTTTCTGCTTCTACCTACTGGTGGGGTCTCCTTTCTACTGCATTATGTGCTGGCGGTACTCATGTCACCTTTTTTTTTTTCTCGCATGAGGTCGCATATTTTTTCCTCGCATGAGGTCGCATTGGCACCCGCCCAAACCCGGCTCTGGTCAAGACCACATGTCTCAACACAAGAAGACCCAATGACAACATCTGTCACTGTAGTGACCTTCTGTGTTCTCACACAAAGGACCTAATGACACATGAATGTCACTGTACTGGTCCCTGTGTCTAGACACATGATCCTAGCCAAGGCCGGATATTTTTTTGTCCTCGCATGAGGTCGCATTGGCACCCGCCCCAAACCCGGCTCTGGTCAAGACCACATGTCCCAACACAAGAAGACCCAATGACAAAATGTATCACTGTAGTGATCTTCTGTGTTCTCACACAAAGGACCTAATGACACATGAATGTCTTTTTTTTTTCCTCGCATGAGGTCGCATATTTTTTCCTCGCATGAGGTCGGCATTGGTACCCGCCCAAACCCGGCTCTGGTCAAGACCACATGTCTCAACACAAGAAGACCCAATGACAACATGTGTCACTGTAGTGATCTTCTGTGTTCTCACACAAAGGACCTAATGACACATGAATGTCACTGTACTGGTCCCTGTGTCTAGACACATGATCCTAGCCAAAGGCCGGATATTTTTTTTTTCTCGCATGAGGTTGCATTGGCACCCGCCCCAAACCCGGCTCTGGTCAAGACCACATGTCCCAACACAAGAAGACCCAATGACAAAATGTGTCACTGTAGTGATCTTCTGTGTTCTCACACAAAGGACCTAATGACACATGAATGTCACTGTACTGGTCCCTGTGTCTAGACACATGATCCTAGCCAAAGGCCGGATATAAGGTTTTTTTTGTTTTTTTTTAAATATTCCTCGCATGAGGTTGCATATTTTTTCCTCGCATGAGGTTGCATTGGCCCCTGCCCATACCCGGCTCTGGTCAAGACCACATGTTCCAACACAAGAAGACCCAATGACACCATGTGTCATTGTAGTGGTCTTCCGTGTTTTCACACAAAGGACCTCATGACACAACTGGTCCCTGTGTGTAGACACATGATCCCAGCCTTTTTTTTTTTTTTTAAATATTCCTCGCACGAGGTTGCATATTTTTTCCTCGCATGAGGTTGCATTGGCCCCTGCCCATACCCGGCTCTGGTCAAGACCACATGTCCCAACACACGAAGACCCAATGACACCATGTGTCATTGTAGTGATCTTCTATGTTTTCCCACAAAGGACCTCATGACATAAATGTCACTACTGGTCCCTGCGTCTAGACACATGATCCTAGCCAAAGGCCGGATATTAGGCCGTTGGGTCGGCCAGAGCATTATTTGTGCTTTAGGCAAGGTTTATATGAACGGTGATTTGGTTTTAGTCAAATAAAAGGGTGTAGAAAAATGGTTTAGGAAATATGAATGGATTTGGATACAGACTATTTGTCTTAGTTGAAGGGAGATAAAATGAGTGAAGGGATGCTTTGAGAAAAGGGAGGAAACTCCGCATATTACGGTTGGCGGATAAAGGTCTTGAATTAGGGTTAAGCAGATTTAGTGGGTTCTCAATTGTGGTTGAGAAAATTAGCATGTAACGAAGTTGTAGTAAGCTTTAAAGAAGAAAATATAGAGTTCAGTTAAAACGTCAAAGGGAAATAACGTAGAATTAAGTCCCTTGCAGGTGTTAGTGAGTTGAGGGAAAAAATACACACGGGAATAGAGTGAGAGAAGTCTAAAAATAACAGACGATAGTTCACTGAATTCGCTTACGTTGCAAAAGCGTGAGCATATTTTTTCCAGTGAGTGGAAATAGGGCCGACCAATCGTTTTAGCTGGTAAACAGGGACAGATCAGCTGAGCATTGACTAGAAGTCAGGAGCAGAACAATTTACGGCTCGCAAGTGTGCGGTCGTGTATTTCTAAAGATGAAGAAACAAGAATGTTGTGCGGTTGCCACAAGTTTGATCAGATCTGTAGAAGTTATCACAGATTGATTAGAAGTGACAAAGTAAACTCATAAGGTATATGGGTAAGTTAGGAGATGCTAGTCTTAAGAAATTCGGAGGATGTGATAAAGATTAGTCAGAACAGTATGAGTAAACTAAGAAGTTTCATATACAAAGAAAAATGCTACTTAAGAGAATTTGTTTTATAATGTCACTAGTGAGTGTACTCACAGGAGAGATTCAGGGAATCACCTGTAAGTATTGACCTTTTATGAATTATTATGCACTTTGATGAACATTTTTCCTGACTCGCAGCAGAGAAATCACAAGACGATATGTTAGAAAAATGAGTAAATGAAATGGTACTGGGCGAGAAGTTTAAAGAAGAGAAGCAATGGAATGCCAAGGATGTACCAGAGGAATAGAAATACAAAGTACTTTGCATAAAGTTGATCAGGAGTTTTGAGGCAGATTGGGCAAAATGAAATAGAGCTTGAGGAAGCTAACTAAATACTTTGAGATGAGTACTTTGCATAAAGTTGATCAGGAGTTTTGAGGCAGATTGGGCAAAATGAAATAGAGCTTGAGGAAGCTAATTAAGTACTTTGAGATGAGATAAGCAGAAAGGGGATTAAATGCCTACATACTTTTGAGATACAGAATGTATACTTGAGGTAACTATGATATGACTGCAGGTGTGCTCTATATGAAGAATTACCTGCATCTTTGAAATATATTTATATTACATGTTAATAAATAGAATTTTGTAAGAGAACAAACAAATGCTTGAGTTGATCCATGAAGGATTGTTGTTGAATACCTGATCATCAATCACTATAATAACTCCACTATACGATTCAGTCACTGATTAACAACAAAGAAGGGTACGAACGAGCCAAGGGTTGAAAATAAGAAGGAAAGTAGTTCATCCAAGAATTGTCAACTCTGGCGGAGAGGGCCAGTACAAAACACTACTAACTTAAAACTTGGAAGATATACAAGAAAACTGGTGTGAGTCACAACTAGGCCTGCCACCTGCCACCTAGTAAAGATTAAGACGAGGTAGCGCTGTTACACTCATAATAAGTCCCATTTGCCCTTTGTGAAAAGACTGTCAGATACCAGGTGGTCCGCTCGGGCAGATGCAACAAAAGCACTTTTACACAGCTTTTCTGCAATAAAACAAGTCTTGGATGATATTTCAGATAACAATGATCAGAAGGCAGAGTGTCGTCAACAGGCTCGTGGTCTACTTTCAACCATGATGAAGTTAGAAATAGGAATAATGATCATACTGTGGGATCAAGTATTACAGCGTTTTCAAATGACCAGTGCTTCTTTGCAATCTTCTGACCAAGATTTGAGTACATCTTGTGCACTCTATGAATCCCTGCGGGGGTATATTCAAGCTATGCGGTCTACTTTTGCAGACATAGAGCAAAAGGCCAAGGATCTGACTGAGTGTGAACATTATCAAGAACAAACTCGAAGAAAACACAAACGAAATCGAGAGTATGATGATTTCAGTGGTTCCAGCACACTTGATCCATTTGTTGAATCTCAAACGCCTTCTCAGCAATTTAAAAGCCGAACATTTCTTGTCCTTATTGATAGCTTGCTCTCTGCCTTGTCAAAACGCCAGAAAGCTTATCAAAAGTTGAATGATGTATTTGGATTCCTTCGTCAGTTACAGTCGTTTACACCTGAAGAGGTGGTAACGAGATCATCGAATCTTATTAAATCATATCCGGAAGATCTGGAAGAAAGGCTTTGTGAAGAACTTGTGCAGTTTACAGAACTGTTGAAAACTGATCTAGCTTCTCATATTGGCACTACTCTAGACCTTGTAGAGTTACAGTTTTACCGTTTGATAATTGACAATTCTTTGGCGTCTTGTTTTCCAAATGTAGAAATCGCCTTGCGCATCTATTTGTCACTAATGGTAACCAACTGCAGTGGAGAACGATCATTTTCAAAACTGAAACTTATTAAAAATGAACTAAGGAGCATCATGGGTCAAAAGAGATTGAACAATCTCACCCTAATGAGCATTGAACATAAACTTCTGCGTGAAATTGATACATCCTATATCATCAACAAATGTGCTCATGCTAAATGTAGAAACATTAATATTTAAACAATAATGTTGACTGTGTTGTTACTTTTGATAATGATAATTACTATGCAAATTAAAAATGTATGTGTTCAAATATATTTGTTTTTTGTTTTTTTTTAAATATAGGGCCCCTTTCTTAACATATGCTACAGGCCCCGTACTAGCTTAATCCGGCCCTGGATGTATGCATTAGCTATTTTGTACGATAAAACACTGTTATTGAACGACGCAACATTTGCTAACGATATGACATATTGGTAACCAAGTGACGTAAGCATCGTCTGCTTGTGAAGGTCTACCGTTACTTTTCTTGGCCTTTCTCGTGTGTCCGTCAATGTGAGAGGACGTTTGTTATATATGCTCCCAAGCAGTGGAGATTTTCAAGATATTTATTCCGTGGCTATTTTGTTGGAGATTGGTCGCCACTATATTATTGTCTGGCCATTATGGTTCGCAGCTTCTGAGAAAAGTCTTACAACCGATTGTTATCTTCTTCTTCTTCGTTCGTCCTGAAAAAGGACGTTGGTTGCGTTGTGTCTGTTTACACCGGAGCTGCGATATCTGCGCCTTTCGGCCGATACTTCCGACTTCAGCACGGCCTTTTTGGGGACCGGGTTTGCCTTCCCTCTTCGATCCCTACTCTCTCAGCCAGACTGCAGTGATGCAGCCTGTTTCCAGGACCACCACGTGGAGGTGGAGTAGGGTCTTGGTCAGCTCTGGTTCGCTGACCCTGACGCAAGCAGTCAAGCTATGGGTCGCTGACTACATTCTCCATTGCTGCATCTTTGGGTCCCGCAACCGATTGTTATGAAATATTGTGAAGATGTCCTCAATTTTAATAGGCCGTGGGACTTCGGTCAAGTCGGACGTGTACTGACTTCTAGTTGAAACGGTCAGTCATTTGTATGCAGTTTATGCTTTTGAGACTGGACGGACAATGAACTAACTTTTATGCCTTCTATTATGATGTCTACATGTAAGATGGAGTACACGATTAAATGTTTGAACTGTGCGGCGGTCCACGGCTACATCTTGATTTACGTTCATTCAAGTTTATAAGTGTTATGGTGTGCTGTTTGGACTTTTTATGATCCTATAAGAACCTATATCTTCGCGTTACCAGCACTGATTGCTATTACAAGCTCACAAATGTCTACCAACACCAGAAACACCAGTAACCACCATCAAAACCATCAATAAGGGAGATTTGACGTGGGGCCGGAAATCTCATCTTGCAAAAACTTCATGTTAAACCAAACCCCCATTTTAAAAAAAAATGATGAGACTAGGCCTGCTGCACCCTCAGGCATGTCGTACTATATATATATATATATATATAAAAGAGAGAGACAGAGAAAGAGAGAGAGACAGAGAAAGAGAGAGAGACAGAGAAAGAGAGAGAGACAGAGAAGAGAGAAAGACAGAGAAAGAGAGAGAGAGAGACAAAGAAGAGAGAGACAGAGAAAGAAAGAGAGACAGAGAAGCGAGAGACAGAGAAAGAGAGAGAGACAGAGAAGAGAGAGACAGAGAAAGAGAGAGAGACAGAGACAGAGAGAGAGAGAGACAGAGAAGAGAGAGAGAGAAGACATAGAAAGAGAGTGCATAAAAGAAAGAGAGGGAGAATAGACAAAGTCTGAGAGGCAGAAAATAGAGAAAGAGAGAGAGACAAAAAGATAGAAAGACAGAGGAAGAGAGAGATAAGAGAGAGACATAGAAAGAGAGACAGAGATAAGAGAGAGACAGAGAAAGAGAGACAGAGATAAGAGAGAGACAACGAAAGAGAGACATAGATAAGAGATAGACAGAGATAAGAGAGCGACAGAGAAAAAGAGAGACAGAGATAAGAGAGACAGAGATAAGAGAGAGACAGAGAAAGAGAGACAGAGAAAGAGAGACAGAGAAAGAGAGACAGAGATAAGAGAGAGAGACAGAGAAAGAGAGAGACAGAGAAAAAGAGAGACAGAGAAAGAGAGAGAAAGAGAAAGAGAGACAGAGATAAGAGAGAGACAGAGAAAGAGAGAGACAGAGACAGAGAGAGACAGAGAAAGAGAGAGACAGAGAAAGAGAGAGACAGAGAAAGAGAGAGAGACAGAGAAGAGAGAGACAGAGAAAGAGAGAGAGACAGAGAAAGATAGAGAGACATAGAAAGAGAGAGAGAGAGAGAGAGAGAGACAGAGAAGAGAGAGAGAGAAGACATAGAAAGAGAGTGCATAAAAGAAAGATAGGGAGAAGAGAGAATGTCTGAGAGGCAGAAAATAGAGAAAGAGAGAGAGACAAAAAGAGAGAAAGACAGAGGAAGAGAGAGATAAGAGAGAGACATAGAAAGAGAGACAGAGATAAGAGAGAGACAGAGAAAGAGAGACCAGAGATAAGAGAGAGACAGAGAAAGAGAGACATAGATAAGAGATAGACAGAGATAAGAGAGAGACAGAGAAAAAGAGAGACAGAGATAAGAGAGAGACAGAGAAAGAGAGACAGAGAAAGAGAGACAGAGATAAGAGAGAGACAGAGAAAGAGAGACAGAGAAAGAGAGACAGAGAAAGAGAGACAGAGAAAGATAGACAGAGAAAGAGAGACAGAGATAAGAGAGAGACAGAGATAAGAGAGACAGAGAAAGAGAGACAGAGATGAAAGAGAGACAGAGATAGGAGAGAGACAGTGAAAGAGAGAGTCAGAGAAAAAGAGAGACAGAGAAAGAGAGAGACAGAAAAAGAGAGAGACAGAGATAAGAGAGAGACAGAGAAAAAGAGAGACAGAGAAAGAGAGAGACAGAGAAAAGAGAGAGACAGAGAAAGAGAGAGACAGAGAAGAGAAAGATAGAGAAAAGAGACAGAGAAGAGAGACATAGAAAGAGAAAGAAACAGAGAAATAGAGAGACAGAGTAGAGAGACAAAGAAAAAAAGAGATAGACAGAGAAGAGAGACAGAGCAACAGAGAAATAAAGAGATAAAAGAGAGAGAGACCGAGAAGAAAGAGACAGAGAAACAGAGAGAGACAGAGAAGAGAAATAGAGAGACAGAGAGAGAGAGGCAAAGAAAGGGAGAGACAAAGAAAGAGATAGACACAGAGAAAGAGAGAGAGAGAAAGAAAAAGAGAGAAAAAGACAAAGAGAGAAAGAAAGAGAGCAAGAAAGAGAGATAGAGAGAATGAGACACACACATACACTCACCCATAGATAGATAGATAGATAGATAGATAGATAGATAGATAGATAGATAGATAGATAGATAGATAGATAAATAGATAGATAGATAGATAGATAGATAGATAGATAGATAGATAGATAGATAGATAGATAGATAGATAGATAGATAGATAGATAGATAGATAGATAGATAGATAGATAGATAGATAGATAGATAGATAGATAGATAGATAGATAGATAGATATGTGGTAGGGTGGGCGAGATGATGATGATGATTATGTTGTGATTGTGATATCACTCTCTTGTCACACTCGCACCGACCCGAACAACAATAAAACTCTTGATTCTAGAGGCAGGGGCTATATTTATTTTTACAGCCCATTCAGTGACAAAGCAAACATTAAACAAATAAACTAGCGAACATAACACCAAACCAAACAAACACCCAACAGTGCCCGATGCTAATCTGAAGAAGCAAACAAAGCACAGAATAGTTAAAATCATAATATAATACTGAATGAGAAACACCACGCTCTCACCTGTCAAACTGTCCTACGCCGCCACCTGACACACTCAACTATCACACACACACACACTCATGTGTGTCATCCAATGCGACTAGTAAGGTGTTGTGCGTGGGGCTGGCAATCTCACCATGTAACACAGGTTGCTACGGAAACCACTACTGCAAGAGCACACACTCAGCTATCACACACACACACACTCATGCATGTCGTCCAATGCGACTAGTATGGTGTTGTGCATGGGGCTGGCAACCTCACCATGTAACACAGGTTGCTACGGAAACCACTACTGCAAGAGCACACACTCAGCTATCACACACACACACACTCATGCATGTCGTCCAATGAGACTAGTAAGGTGTTGTGCGTGGGGCTGGCAATCTCACCATGTAACACAGATTGCTACCGAAACACTACTGCCCTAGCATATGAATACTTAATATGGAGGCAAACCACACTGTTGGCCCCATGCTCCCTCAGGAGCGGAGAAGAGAAATATTTACCTTGAAGTGAGCCCACGTGCTCTCACAACCATTCCTCACATAACCATAATTAAATAATCATAAAATGGACATAGAATAATATTCAACTGTATGTACAACAAATACTCTCAGTAATGAGAATAAGCTACTACCTCGTAACTGATCTATCTCAATATTCGTTACTGCATTCTGAAGCATGTCGTATGTGACGACTGGTGCGACTGAGAATCTCATCACACGAAACACATCGTTACCGAAACAAATCACTGCCATAGCATAAAAAATGCTTCTTGTCGGCTTGTGATAGACACCAGCCACATTGGTGTTTCCATGCTCCGCCGGGAGCAACCAGAGAAACACATGTCTCAACAAAGGAGTGGCCTCGCGCTCTCCAGAAATCTAAATACATATTCTCACCTCACAGTAACCCATTAAATATACAGTAGAATTATCAATAAACGTGAAATACACTAAATTACTCTTACATTAGAAAAATAAAATATAATTATTCTCGACTTAAACCAAACTGGAACTAAATACACAACGTGTCACATGGCGTAACATTATAGGTTTACCACGCGGGGCGTGTTATTCGCCGCTTTTTATACAGTCCTCGCCACGTGGCTACAATCTTGCTATTGTTAATCTTATCTACATTCCCGTGAAATAGCTTCATACTATATCTGCCTTTCTGATAACATTTCTGTCCAGTTTCATGTATAAAACACTCTCCTACTAAATTTGCCCGGTCTGATGACTGAAATACTTGATACTAAACTCTTACATATGTGATTTGGTCTTAACACTAGTGAAATATATCCACACATTATTTCCACTCAATTATATTTCAAGACTAAATCATAATGTCCTAAAAAGACATTTCCTTTGGAAACACATCTATCTATATCACTAAACATTAAAACAGACTCGTGCTGAATATTATATCAGAATTATATAAAACTAATTCTAATTTAAATTAACTCACATGTCATGTCTTTGTGTTCTTCTGTGTAGGTACACAGGGCGCTTCGTCGTTTGCTCTCTCGTGTGGGCTGAATCTTCAAATCGGCCTTTTGCCGATCGCTATTTCTTTTTATAGGCACTAGGCTAATCACTCACTTTACTGCGCTAGGCGTATTAATCTTGGCTACTTAAACAACACTCGCGATATTTTGCTCTAGAATGCATGGAAACACAAATAAAACCTACAGCTATTTAATATAACACACGAATCTCAAATATAACTCACAACTATACACCACAATTAATATTTAGGCGTTATTGTGGCCTAATTAATATATTTTCTATCTCGTTAGAATTTTCACATCCCAGCATGCTTCGCGCACAACGAAAATATGTGGGGGACAAACATGCCTTGAACTGAAGTGGGGGTGGGGCCTCAGGGGCGTCTTCCCGGACCCATCACAGATAGATAGATAGATAGATAGATAGATAGATAGATAGATAGATAGATAGATAGATAGATAGATAGATAGATAGATAGATAGATAGATAGATAGATAGATAGATAGATAGATAGATAGGCAGGCAGGCAGGCAGGCAGGCAGATAGATAGATAGATAGATAGATAGATAGATAGATAGATAGATAGATAGATAGATAGATAGATAGATAGATAGATAGATAGATAGATAGATAGGCAGGCAGGCAGGCAGGCAGGCAGGCAGGCAGGCAGACAGACAGACAGACAGACAGACAGACAGACAGACAGACAGACAGACAGACAGACAGATAGATAGATAGATAGATAGATAGATAGATAGATAGATAGATAGATAGATAGATAGATAGATAGATAGATAGATAGATCAACGAGAGGAGCAAACCAAGCATGACCCCGAAATAAGTGTCCTTTCATAATAGAAGACACGGATACGAACGCTTCCATGAAGGTGTCGCTGGTTTGAATGTTTACAACCAGGAAACCAAGATCTCTGGGTGCTGATTGAAACGCCTGGCGCCTTTTATCTATAGACCTGATTTGGGAACTCCAGCTATGTCGGTCCTGAGATCTTGTGCATCAGCATGCTGAGCAAGTGAAAGGTAGTCCCATAAGCAGATACTGCCCGTGGGGAGTGAAGTTTTTGAGACTTCACCTCACTTCCCCAGTTCCCTTCCTCACTGCCTTTTCCTTCCCTAACTCAAAGAGCAGAGTCAGGTACCCATTTACAGCTGGGTAGACTGAAGCGTGCCGGTACCGTTACTCGAACCCTGTGCCTTTGCCGCGAGAGACCAGTGCTCTAACCACACAGTCAATCGGACGCTCTCTGAGCAAGCACCAGTATGAAATGTACATAACATAGTTTTCCTTTGCGCCCCTTACAGTGTATTATCCTCTGACAGGAAGTCTGCAACAATCAGTCACATTTCTTTCGTCACCTTGTTTTACATGAAGGTGTTGATTGATTTTGGAATCCTGCACCAAATACACTGGTGTTTGTTTTGTGCGCTTTGCTGCGGGACGGACATCCGGAGTCTGAGGCTCGTATGACTGTCAGTGGTGAAAGCCGAAAGGAAGCCACTGACATGAGAACGGACGTCCTGACCGCAAAACATGATACAAAAAATAGGATTGTTTTGTGCGAGAGTCCCATTGACAGAGTGGTTATAGCGCTGGTCTCTCGCGGCAAAGGTGCCGGGTTCGATTCACGGTGTCGACACGCTTAAGTCTACCCAGCTGTAAATGGGCACCTGACATAGCACGTAGGGAAGGAAAAGACAACGAGGAAGGGAATTGGTCACCCCTTATCTCTCGATGCTGGGACCTAGTATAGTGAAGTTTCTAACATTTTATTTCCCTACGGCAGTATCTGCTATGGGACTACCTTTTACTTTTTTTGTGTGCACGGAATACCCGGTTCAACCCCATATGGATTATAATTTTGGTATTTCATAATGATGATGTCAGCCCCATGAACAACCTCATAATGTCGCCTTGTACGACACGCCTGAGAGTACAGTAGTATATTCTACCTTTGTCTCTTCAGGCCTCGGAAACTTCACGGAGCTAATTGTAAAGATGCGTGTTGTAAACTCGGTCCGGCGCTTAGCTTTTATAGATCCTCGGATAATTAAGCTTCAGATGCTCACTGCTTTCGCCGAATGGGTGCTTCTTCCGTCATCTCGTATGGTAAGTGGGTACATCATGATAAAGACATATTTTTGTAAATACATTTTTTTTCTGGTGGAGTGAAAACAAAAGAAATGTCCAGAGATATTTTAGTAACATATTTATGATCTTGTCTTCAACGTCCATAGTCTGTGCTTTTTTTTTTCTTTCTTTTCAAACCACTTTTATTTAAGTTAACGTGCGGTTTATATATTTGTCGTGTTTCAAATCTTTCATGCTAAAAATGTGTATTTTCCACTCAACGTTGAAAGCTATACTTTTCATGTAGCACCCTTTCAATGTATATTTTAATGTATCAAGTTTTGATCGGCACTGGCCCAGCCGATTTTTTACAATAACTTAAGTAAAATAAGGTGGAAATAACTTTATTACAGCAAGGAAGTGACGCAAGGGAGCTATACATCTACCGTGATTATAAATTGTGCTTCATATTTGAAAAAGTGCTTTGTCGGAAAATAAAGAACTGTGATGTACCGATTTGTTCAAGGCGTATGTCACAAACAACTATGTCAGTGAGTACTTTGTTTTAAATACAGCTCTAGTAATGAGCAACATTCTCGTGACCTCTACATTAGATTTGTAAACTTAATAAAGTACGTTTTGTTCAAAGATGAATTTCGCTTGGCGGTTCCGAAAAATTAATTTTCATCTTAAAATCACTAAACAAGAGATGAAAAAAAAAAAAAAAAAAAAAAAAAAAAAAAAGGGTTTAGGGACCCACTTTTCTTGTTGTTATCAGTGGCACTAAAAAAAAAGTAAATGAATTTTTCATACAGATTCCATAGTTAAAAACAGTGGATAGCCAATTATCTTTAATAATTAATTCGTCATAAATTTGCAATTTTGTGAACCATGTGATAAAATGCTGGCGATGGATAGAACACACATTAGGGAAACCTGTTGATAGCATTACAAGGCAGTCCTTGTTCTGGAATGCTCAGGCATAGAGAGGCAGAGGTAGACCAAAAAGAAAAAAATACGGAGAAGAGAACTGGAGACAGCCGAGAAAATGATGAGGGAGACGTTAAAAAAACTTGAGCTGATGGCATGTGAAAGGAAGAAGGTCGACATGTATTAATTGCAGGCCTATGCCCCTCGGGGAGCTAAAGAATGTGTATTGATTGAACTATAAGATGAATTTTTTGGCTTAGTTCAGATTTCCGATCTGTTTGGATTTTGGAACGTATAATAAGTACTGTTCTGGAGACCAAAAAGACAGTTTTAGTAATAAAAACACTGAGTTGCATTTTGGGTATTCTTATTCATAGGTAACAGGACAAATGGAACTTTCAACGACACTTCGTTTCTTTGCTGCCAGGCCTGTCACTCTTTTCAGCAACAGTTGTTGATTTGTTTATTTGGACATTCAATTAGCTGCTCGCACCAAGCCACCGCAGTTTCTAGTGCAGCGATTTTGTAGGCCCATCACCTGAATCAAGTTACGACGCAAGCTTTCATGTTCTTTATTCTTTTTGTTTTTAATAATATCTTTTATGGCTGACTTTTCAACATCGTAAAATGTGGCAAATGGAGACCTGCTTTCTTCCTGTTAAAGTCTGTTTAAAATCTTAATCTTCTATTCAACTGTTAAAAATGTCTGCTCCCTTTAAGCAGACGAAAAAGACGCAATAACTACATTACAGTAAAATAAAACTGTAAACATTAGACAATCACACTTGAACTAAGCAAACTACTGAACTGACCGGATGAGTGAGAGAGTAAAGGTAGACACTGTTTCCAACTGTAACTCTCACCGTCAAGGTCACATTTTCGATTAGCTCAGGCACACACCTAACTTCTGACACCAGCATTAAAACAATGCAGGCTCGTTCCGATTATTCAAATTTTGGACATTGACGGTCGGATTATCGACGCTCCGGTGCGCATCTTTCTCGAGAGCAGGACAGTCAGCACATCCTAAACAAAGAAAACTTAAGTTTAAACTAGTCTTGATTGTGCAAATGAATTGAAAATGGCAGGAGATTTTCCTGGGCGAGGAACATGCCCCGCAGTTGTTAGAAAGTCTGAAGTCATGCTGAACTCTCCGGCACCATCTGATTATAATTCGTTCCAACTGTCCATATATAATTTTTTTTTTTTTTTATTTGATGGTGAGAAATGTCCCGTTCAACCTCTGATGGGTTATAATTAGGATATATATTGTTTTCAATTCCAAATAATATGAATAACTGCTGATACACAAAAGTGGAATCACATCTGTCAAATCATTGTATAAAATGCAAATCAAAATTACCAATTTTGCGTGTATGTTTAAAATAAAATAAAAAAAAAAAAAAAAAAAACGAGATAACACAAAACAAAACAAAAAAAAATAAATCATATTCAGGGGTAGGGGTGTAAAGTCTTTAGTCGTGGAATTAAGACATGAGGCACTCAAAGCAAAAGTCATAGCACTCGAAGTAGAAGCAAGACGTCTGCTGGCTGTCTTAGTTTATGATACATGCTGAAACAAATGGGCCTGAATGGACAGTCAAGGATAAAAACACTTAATAATTTGTGAAACTGCTAGAAAGTTCTCGTGCTAGCTGTGGAACAACCGCAATGGGCAATCAAGTTTAGGACAATAACTTTCTACAAAAGTGTTACTTGCATAACCGCCCCAAGCTGGTAGACTGCATAAAATAGTGAATGAACAGCCAGGCAGGAATTTCGAGAAAGGTGGAACGGGTTCAATAACACATGGGATGACAAATGTAAATTTAGCATCTATGTAAATAAAAAGGACGTCAACCCTTATGAAAGTGGAGATGAACATGTAAAAGACAAACGAGTGAACAAAGACTTCAGATATGATAGTAGGTGAACAATTACAGTTCTTTTTTCTAGATAATCCTTGTTCAGCAGACTATTTCTAAAACAATATTCAATCTAAATTATTTTTAAAAAAAAAGGATTTATAAGTAGTTCTTAAATCATCATCAAGTACCATGCCTGGTGGCGTAGGTAATCTTGTCTACACTCATCAGCATCATCAGCTGCCATCTCCACAATGAAGGTTGACTGTACTGGATCTCCAACGTCTTCTGTCTCTTGTCTTGGTGGTGCACTCTGATAGACTCTTTCCTGTCCATCTCTTGATGTTATCTTCCCACTTGTAGCGCTGTCTTCCCCTTGCACGTTTGCCTTCACCTCTCCCTTCTATTATGGTCTTCTGCACGGTGTTATACCTTTTTATGTGGCCAAAGTATTTTAGCTGCCGAACTTTGATCTCCCTCATTAGTTCTCTTTTCATACCTAGATTTTCTAGGACCTCCTTATTTGTTTTCTTCTCGTTCCATGAGATACGCCCCATTCTTCAATATATCCACATTTCAAGAGCCTCAATTTTTTCTTGCAATTGCTTATTCATCGTCCATGTTTCTGCACCATACAGAAATGCAGAATATATATAACACTTTATGGTTCTACACGACTATTTATCAATTGTGTTGTTGACTTCTTTCCATGCCATGACGTCAAAATGTCCAGAAACTTCTCTCTTTGTTGTCCTCTATCTCTTTTCCCTTCTATCTTTCCCGGTGTCACGATGTACTCCAGCTTTCTTCTTCTCACAACACGCCCAAAGAAAGTGATTTGCTTCTTTCTAACCTGAGGAATAATCTTCATTTGCGCATTTGCTTCTTTTAGAACACCCTCATTACTCTTCTTCTTGAAATATATCGTCTATATCTGCAATGTTGTTTCTTGTATAAACTTCACTGTCTTTTGTAGTTCATACAGAGGTCCGTATAGTTTTGCTTCCAGTGTTGTTTCTCTGGGACAGTGGGTTTGCCTCAATATATCATATTCGGGGCAATCTTGAAGTGCGTGCTCCGCAGTCTGGGGTGCCTGTCCACATGTACACATGGCCGAATTGCCAATCTTGAATTTTGTATACATGTGGCTGCGGAGTCGGTTGTGTCCTGTTCTAAGGCGCAGAATGACAATTTGTTCTGATCTGTTCATAGCTTCTGATTGATTTGATCCTCATTTTAGCTGTCAATTGGGTTTTTAACATTCTTCTACAAAACCACATCTCTGTGGCCTCCAGTACTATTCTTACTTGTTTACTAATCGTCCTTGACTCACTTACATATTTCAGGATTGGTTCCATAAAACACAGAAGAACTCTTCTTTCTTATTTACATTAACCAAAAATTGTTGCTTATCTAATTACTCTTTATTTTAAAGAATGCTGTTTTTGCCTGAGCTATTCTACTCTTCAGTTCTGAGAAGCATCTTGCATCCGATGTTATTGTCGTGAAACATTCTAAATCCACATATATAAATTAAAAGGTAAATGTAAAGCCTAACACATAAATTCAATAAAAGGAAAGAGAAATGGTAAAAGTACAGTGCTGTCACAATGGCGTACAAAAATCCCCCTTGTTTTCTACTTCGTCTGCAAATTGTAACGTTTCACGTTGATAGTAAAGCCTACTGCATCACTACACGCTTTCTACAATAAAACGTGTACGGTATTTCTAAGAAAACCTTGAGCTAGGCACACTGCGTAATGACCTAAATTAATACTTCCATTAATTTCATTTTAAACACTACGTTAACATAAACGGAAAGACAGATGAACTTAGGATAGAGAGAGGGAGGGCTGAAAGCAGGAACGTATGCAACACGAACACGCGTCTCGCGATATACAATTAATGCCACCCTCCCCGCGCGAAAGGCCAGAGGCACTAACTTTTTTTTTCAAATAGACCGTGATAAAAAACACTACAACTACGAGAGTTAGGTTTAAAAACCTGAAAAACGCTTATTAGGAAACATGACATTATACTGGTTTACGCTTGAAAGCCTGACAGTACAGCAGACACCCTAAAAGTTTGGAAGTGAGGAGGTGGTAACAGCACGACTATCCTAGAAGAAAATACATATTTTGAACGCCGCCACTTAGCTCCCTTAAAACTTATATATTTGGGTTCCTTAGGACTTGCTGACAAAGAATATATTAAGTGTTACGCAAATAGTCTAGGAATTAACAAATTATAGCCAAAAGAAAATAGTGAGGGTGTCAGACAACACAACAAAAATAATCGCACAGTGGCATGTTTTGAAACCACTATTTTACGGGAAATGGGCCACCATGTAAAATCCTATTTGATTGGATAGAAGTAAATGTAAGGCTAAACACGATTAGTCGGACTACAAATACTAATCTTTGTTGTTAGGGGAAACGGTAGTAAGGGTACTTTTTTTGAAAAGCTGTGTAAACATGGCCCGATTGGTTAGACCCGCCAATATAGTCAATTAAGAGCGTCAGTTCAGTGCCACATTTTAAAATAAACTTATTAAGAAACAGTGCGTTGAGAGCCAGATCATATTTTTCTAAATAAAAGTCTGGGACAGAGGCAGATCGGAATTTGTGCCATTATTCATCGCCAGTCAACGTATCTGTGTATTATTTCCATGAATTGTGGTAAGCTTGAAATGAAAATTGAATGTAAATTGATAATTTATGTCTGTATATGTGCGTGGTTCAGTAGCAAACATGAGGCAAGGCCTAGATACTGCTCCAACCTGAACATGACGTGTCGGAGAAAAGTAAAACTGCATGGAATTGCCAAACAGTACACTGACACCTATCTTATTGACTAGATAGAACTAATGCTGGAATTGCAGAGGCGTAGTAACCATTTAGGAGGAGAATACTGGTGTAAATTGTTCCAGATGAAGCTAGCAGTTGGCCTACCGCTCTGAACTCAGTGTTTGTTATGTATTGCGTTCAGTGTGGAAATAGATTATAATTAGTTATGAAGTAGGAGGTACCGCCTTCTTGTTTCAGGGACTGTGGTCCTAGTTATTGAAGCAGCACCTGGTCTGAGTTTTGCTGAAATCCAGAGGCTGACAGCATACTCCTTGGTCCAGATAGCGATCAGTGAGGTGTCTCCAGAACACAGGAAGCAATCGAGCAGAGGAGTCTTTTCCTGCCGCCATCACGAAAGATAAGCTTCTGTGGCCAGAGTAGCTCAACATTATGTGCCCCCTCAAAAATTGACATTTTGTTAAACACAGAGGGACAATTAATTGGTTCAAATGACAGGAACTGTGAACTTTTCCCAATACTATTTCCCCGATAATCAAACACTTGAAGTCATGATGAAAAACAACAACCAAGCTTGAACAAAACCAGTATTACCTCATATTACTACTGCACAAATTACACACATAGAATAATAATAATAAACTATGTCAATACAAAGTTCATATATATAAACTGTGTAAATAATACTTGTAATTACATTTGATTGTGATTCCTGGTTCATTGTGTAGTTGATTCAGGATACCCATTATTGAAAGAATTAATACATATATTTTTAAACTTAAACACTTGACTCATTTAAGATAGTCTTATAGAGTGTTATATGTGTGTGAGTGTCACAGTGTTGTAAGTGTTGTGGAATAAATTAAATTGTTTATCTGTCTGTTGTTGTTGTGACTTACACTTCATCATTTTCATAACCCTAGACATTTAACGTAGTCATCACAATATTCCAGAATAATTCTGACTGAGGTATAAATGTGGTAGCAAGTAAGGTCATCTGTAATACACCACACTTATTAGATACAGATAACTTCACAGCTGATCTCAGTCAGTACACTAAGTCCCCTATAAATATTTATAACATTCCACTTTACCACATACATTGGGGTCCTGTCCGGGATTTTGAATCTTTCCCTATTATAAATATTGGGGGTA
This sequence comes from Oreohelix idahoensis, assembly GCA_024509875.1. Taxonomy (NCBI): domain Eukaryota; kingdom Metazoa; phylum Mollusca; class Gastropoda; order Stylommatophora; family Oreohelicidae; genus Oreohelix; species Oreohelix idahoensis. The sequence goes on along the minus strand of JAMPIV010007139.1, from coordinate 180,371 downwards.
ATTCACTTCAGGGAATAATAAAAATTTAAAAGGTATCCTTGGGTGAAAATAAATAACGTTGAGCTCTCAGTGCCTGTGGTTGTCATTGGATATTTAGTTAGAGATTGAATTGTTTAGTTAGATATTGTTTACATTTACCTGTTAGAAAATGGCGGACCTGGCCAAATTTCGATCTGCTGCTGTGCAGACTGCGAAAGAGTTAGGAATGGACGGGCAAATTATGATTGCTTATGTCACTGCTGAATGTGACAAATATATTGAACGTGAGGAAAGAAGATTTGAGGCTGAAAGAAAGTTAGAGGCTGAAAAAGAAATTAAGAGGTTGCAGATTGAGGCTGAGGCTAAGAGGTTGCAGATTGAAGCTGACAAAGAGGCTAAAGCATTGGAGGCAGATAGGGAGATTAAGATGCTCCAGTTGGAAGAGAAAAAGGCAGAAAGGGAAGCCGAAGAAAAAAGATTAGCTGCAGAAAGGGAAGCCGAAGAAAAAAGATTGACTGCCGAAAGGGAAGACAAGAGATTAGCTGCAGAGAGGGAAGCAGAAAAGGAGGAGAAAAGATTACATGGGGAACATGAGTTACGACTAAAGGAGTTTGAGTTTCAAGGCCATGCTCCTGAAAATGGTGCCAGTCCCTTTACCTCCGATGCTACTGCTAGTCAGGGAGCCTCAACCTCAGCTATGAATTTTCATTTAGATCATTTTGTTGAGAAAGAAGATGATATCGAGAGCTATCTAAATAGATATGAACTATTAGCTACCACTTATGGGTTAGAGAGAGAAAGGTGGAGCTTAAAGTTATCTCAAGGGCTTCGTGGGGCAGCTTATGAAGTTTTTGCCAAAATGAGCAGAGGTGATCAAGAAAATTATGACATGTAAAGCAGGCTCTTTTGTTAAGATATGAAAAGAACGCAGAATTTTATAGGAAAAAATTTAGGAATGCTAAACTACTGTCAGGTGAAACCTATCACCAGTTCTCTGCACGGTTAGAGACATACTTGGAGAAATGGACTTCTCTGGGGAAAACCCAAGATCTTAAGGAAATGGTCCTTATAGAACAATTAAGAGAGTCCATGGCTCCAGACCTGAGAAAGTTTCTCATGGAACAAGGTGCAGAGAGGCTGGGTGAGTTGCTAAATTTTGCTGAAAGGTATCAAGCAGCTCAGGCAGAGGTATCAGGTAATAAAAAGAAACAGGTAGAAAATTTTAGGGCACCACAGAACTTTAAAAATTTGATCCTAGAGATCAAAACAAAGGTAAGCACCAGTTTGATAGGCCACGGTATGACAATAAAAATAAAACCCCACAATTCGATGAAAGGAAATATGATGAAAGGAAATCTTTCAGCCAAGGAAGGAGGTGGTGTAAGAATTGTCAGATGAACAATCATGACACTGACCGTTGCAGAAGGAAACCTGTGTATATGGCCACCCTTCAGGTCAGGTCGACCTCAAGAAAGGAGGAGGATATTATGTTAAATACCACTCCAGAAGAGATGAGGAAGGCACGGGCTGGGGATAAGACCCTCAAGCCTTGTTTCAGGAAATTGTCAACTTGTCATACAACTCCAGGCAAGGGAGATTTTTACATGAAAAACAAGTTGATTTACAGGAAGGCCGGAACTAGATCCAATGGTCACGGACAGTTGGTTCTTCCAAAGGCATATAGGGCAGACTTAATAAGGAGCCTACATGTGAAACAAGATGGGGACCATGAGAAAATTGGTACCATCATCCAAAAGGTGGCTCACAATTATTATTGGCCCAAGGCAAGATGGGACATTGAGAATTTTGTAGAAAGGTGTAGCATAGCACATGAGGGAACACCCACAAGTGGGAACATTGATCAGGATCTGGACACGCCATGGGGCAAACTTAGGCCTGACAATAGAAAGAAAAATAAATTTGATAAAGTGGACCAAATGGAATGGGAAGCCCCTTTTCACGGACAAGCTTCAATTAACTGTTTTACAATGGCCACTATGCAGAGAGTGCAAAAAGATGTCTTACCCCAGGATAAGCCGAAAATCCCTCAATCGGACTTAAACAAACTGGAGGAAGAGGATGTAGAGAGGAAATCTCTCATCAAGAATTCTAAGTGGGGAGAAAGCCCCAAGAGAAGAATTGGTAGCGGTCGTTTTGTGCATGATAATTCTGGGAAGAAAAATCATCACTATAGCGCTTCGAGTGGAAGAGACCATACCGGTGCATGGACAAATAGGTCCACAAAATTAAAGGTCCATATGTAACGCTGTTAAGAACGTGGACTTATGAAAAGGCAGAGGAAAATATTACATCCTCATACCAATATGTGAATGAGCTGACCACTCGTTTAAAAACTGGATGGAAACTTGCCAATGAAAATTTGAGACAAGCCAGGAAGAAACATGCTGCCTATTTCAACAGGAAGGCTAAAGACAGAGATTTGGCTGTGGGAGAGAAGGTACTGCTTCTTCTACCCGGTAGTCAGAATAAGTTACAAATTGGATGGCAAGGTCCATATACAGTTCTAGAGAAGGTGTCTAGAACCAATTATAAGATAGATAAGAAGGGGAAAGAAAAAATATATCATGTGAATCTCCTGAAGAAATATTTGGAAAGAGAACATCAGGAAGAGACACACTTGTTGACCTTGTCCATTGCCATGGAGATGAAAAAGGAACCACTTTCATCATTTGAATATCCATTACACCCCTGTGAGACAGCGGCACAGGTGAAAATCAGTACACATTTAACGAAAAATCAGAAAGAGAGAGTGCAACAGGTTCTAGATAATCATACAGAGGTGTTAACGGACAGACCGGGGCATACAAACTTATTGGAATATGATATGAAACTGATAGACCCCACACCTGTCTGTATGAAACCCTATTCGATTCCTTTTGCTAAGGAGAAAGCTTTGAAGGAAAAGATAGACTATTTGTTGAAGGAAGGAATTATTTCACACAGTGAATCTTCATATAGTTCCAGTGTTGTGCTCTTAAGGAAACCCTCTGGAGAACATAGACTCTGTATAGATTAAGGAGACTGAATGCTATTACAGAAGGACAGGTGGATCCATTGCCGGATACAAATCAGTTGTTTGCCAGGCTAAATAAAGCTAAATATTTCTCAAAAGTGGATCTGAGTAAAGGATACTATCAGATTCCAGTAAAGCCTGAGGTTAGACCATACCTAGCTTTTAGTACCTCAGAGGGACACTATGAGTTTAACAGATTGCCATTTGGATTGAAGAATGCGCCTAGTGTCTTCTCTAGAATGATGAGAAAATTATTGGACCCTCTGAATAATCCATGCATCACAAATTTCATGGATGATATCCTTATAGCAACAGAAACATTTGAGGAACACATTGACTCTCTGAACATGCTGTTTAATCGACTTAGAGAAGCAAATTTAACAGCCCGACCAACCAAATGTTGTATTGGATGTAAAGAATTAGAATTCTTGGGACACACAGTCCATCAGGGAAACATGACCCCTGACCCCAAGAATTTAGAGAAACTAAAGAAAGCCCCGAGATCACAAACCAAGAAAGACGTGAGATCCTTTGTCTCATTATGTGGTTTCTACCAAAAGTATATCAAAAACTTTAATTCCATATGTGCACCGTTAACTGATTTGACCCGTAAAGGAAATCCAGATCGAATTACATTTACACCACAATGTGAATTAGCTTACCAGGAATTGAAGGAAAAGCTCACAAGTAAACCTATTTTGAAATTACCTGACTTAAGTCAAGAATTCATTGTAAGGACGGATGCCAGTAATATTGGGTTAGGTGCGACTCTGCTACAGAAATCAGATGCATTGGATGGGGAATTGAGCCCAGTGGCATATGCTAGCAGAAAGTTGAATAAAGCTGAAACCAACTACTCAACTAGCGAAAAAGAATGTCTTGCAGTAATATGGGCGATAAAGAAATTCAATATTTATCTGTATGGGAAGGCATTTAAGTTGCAGACGGATCACAAACCCTTGTCGTTTCTAGCGCAGGCTAGACATGAAAATTCTAGTTTACTCCGTTGGTCATTACTGATGCAGCCATTTGAGTTTAGCATAGAGTATATATCTGGAAAGACAAATCTGGGAGCAGATTTTTTAAGCCGCCATCCGTGTGATGATAATCACCGTAAGCCCCAGAACTAATAATAAATTTCTCTATGTGTATATAGAATTATAGACTGACATATAACGTCTGTTTTAAGAGGGGAGAACTTGTCGTGAAACATTCTAAATCCACATATATAAATTAAAAGGTAAATGTAAAGCCTAACACATAAATTCAATAAAAGGAAAGAGAAATGGTAAAAGTACAGTGCTGTCACAATGGCGTACAAAAATCCCCCTTGTTTTCTACTTCGTCTGCAAATTGTAACGTTTCACGTTGATAGTAAAGCCTACTGCATCACTACACGCTTTCTACAATAAAACGTGTACGGTATTTCTAAGAAAACCTTGAGCTAGGCACACTGCGTAATGACCTAAATTAATACTTCCATTAATTTCATTTTATACACTACGTTAACATAAACGGAAAGACAGATGAACTTAGGATAGAGAGAGGGAGGGCTGAAAGCAGGAACGTATGCAACACGAACACGCGTCTCGCGATATACAATTAATGCCACCCTCCCCGCGCGAAAGGCCAGAGGCACTAACTTTTTTTTTCAAATAGACCGTGATAAAAAACACTACAACTACGAGAGTTAGGTTTAAAAACCTGAAAAACGCTTATTAGGAAACATGACATTATACTGGTTTACGTTTGAAAGCCTGACAGTACAGCAGACACCCTAAAAGTTTGGAAGTGAGGAGGTGGTAACAGCACGACTATCCTAGAAGAAAATACATATTTTGAACGCCGCCACTTAGCTCCCTTAAAACTTATATATTTGGGTTCCTTAGGACTTGCTGACAAAGAATATATTAAGTGTTACGCAAATAGTCTAGGAATTAACAAATTATAGCCAAAAGAAAATAGTGAGGGTGTCAGACAACACAACAAAAATAATCGCACAGTGGCATGTTTTGAAACCACTATTTTACGGGAAATGGGCCACCATGTAAAATCCTATTTGATTGGATAGAAGTAAATGTAAGGCTAAACACGATTAGTCGGACTACAAATACTAATCTTTGTTGTTAGGGGAAACGGTAGTAAGGGTACTTTTTTTGAAAAGCTGTGTAAACATGGCCCGATTGGTTAGACCCGCCAATATAGTCAATTAAGAGCGTCAGTTCAGTGCCACATTTTAAAATAAACTTACTAAGAAACAGTGCGTTGAGAGCCAGATCATATTTTTCTAAATAAAAGTCTGGGACAGAGGCAGATCGGAATTTGTGCCATTATTCATCGCCAGTCAACGTATCTGTGTATTATTTCCATGAATTGTGGTAAGCTTGATATATTCGATATCTTTTTAATGAAAATTGAATGTAAATTGATAATTTATGTCTGTATATGTGCGTGGTTCAGTAGCAAACATGAGGCAAGGCCTAGATACTGCTCCAACCTGAACATGACGTGTCGGAGAAAAGTAAAACTGCATGGAATTGCCAAACAGTACACTGACACCTATCTTATTGACTAGATAGAACTAATGCTGGAATTGCAGAGGCGTAGTAACCATTTAGGAGGAGAATACTGGTGTAAATTGTTCCAGATGAAGCTAGCAGTTGGCCTACCGCTCTGAACTCAGTGTTTGTTATGTATTGCGTTCAGTGTGGAAATAGATTATAAATTAGTTATGAAGTAGGAGGTACCACCTTCTTGTTTCAGGGACTGTGGTCCTAGTTATTGAAGCAGCACCTGGTCTGAGTTTTGCTGAAATCCAGAGGCTGACAGCATACTCCTTGGTCCAGATAGCGACCAGTGAGGTGTCTCCAGAACACAGGAAGCAATCGAGCAGAGGAGTCTTTTCCTGCCGCCATCACGAAAGATAAGCTTCTGTGGCCAGAGTAGCTCAACATTATGTGCCCCCTCAAAAATTGACATTTTGTTAAACACAGAGGGACAATTAATTGGTTCAAATGACAGGAACTGTGAACTTTTCCCAATACTATTTCCCCGATAATCAAACACTTGAAGTCATGATGAAAAACAACAACCAAGCTTGAACAAAACCAGTATTACCTCATATTACTACTGCACAAATTACACACATAGAATAATAATAATAATAAACTATGTCAATACAAAGTTCATATATATAAAACTGTGTACATAATACTTGTAATTACATTTGATTGTGATTCCTGGTTCACTGTGTAGTTGAATCAGGATACCCATTATTGAAAGAATTAATACATATATTTTTAAACTTAAACACTTGACTCATTTAAGATAGTCTTATAGAGTGTTATATGTGTGTGAGTGTCACAGTGTTGTAAGTGTTGTGGAATAAATTAAATTGTTTATCTGTCTGTTGTTGTTGTGACTTACACTTCATCATTTTCATAACCCTAGACATTTAACGTAGTCATCACAATATTCCAGAATAATTCTGACTGAGGTATAAATGTGGTAGCAAGTAAGGTCATATGTAATACACCACACTTATTAGATACAGATACCTTCACAGCTGATCTCAGTCAGTACACTAAGTCCCCTATAAATATTTATAACATCCCACTTTACCACAGTTATTAAGGTGCCCAAGTATTTCCTCCTTCCTCCTCGTTCGTCCTGAAAAGGGCGTTGGTTGCGTTGTGTCAGTTTACAGCAAAGCTGCGATATTTGCAACTTTCGGCCGACACATCCGACTTCAGCACGCAATTTTTTGGGGACCGGGTTTGCCTTCCCACTTCGATCCTTACTCTCTCAGCCAGACCTCAGTGATGCAGCCTGTTTCCAGGACCACCTCTTGGGGGTAAAGTAGGGTCTTGGTCAGCTCTGGTTCGCTGACCCTGACGCAAGCAGTCAAGCCATGGGTCGCTGACTGCATTCATCTCTCTAGCTGCGTCTTCGGTCCCATGCCCAAGTATTTAAAATTATTGATTTGTTTTAAAACTGTTCCATTTACTTTGATAGTGCATTTCGGAAAAGTCGTTTTCTTCGAGATGACCATTATTTCTGTCTTTCTGCTATTAAGACTAAGGCTTTATATTTTCACTTTCCATCACTATTATACCAATCATTTCCAGTTCTTAAATGCACATGTATTTTCTGTTTTCACTATTTTGTCCACAAAGGATGAGAAAACATAAAATATACCATAAAGTCTAATTACAAATCACTATTTTAATAAAAAATCAGAAAAATAATAATAATCTCTAATTGAATTCAAAGAATTTGTAACGTGGTGGGTGGGGGGGGGGGGGGGGGGGGGGGGGGGGGGAGAGAAGGGAAGCTCTAGTCCCCAAGTATCAAGCCAGCACCAAGCATTCGCATGCCCCCGCAGCGGTGATTTCTGTAGCAATTTGTATTTACATAAAGAGTTCCGACTCCATGCACAACTTCATATTAGTTGCCTTATACGACATGCCTGAGTGTGCAATAGGCATATTCTGTCTTTGTCTCTTCAGGGATCTCCAATGTGATTAATTTTTATTTTGTTTTGATTCGTTACTATAACACTATGCAAAAAGAAGCCATATTTAGTAAGTTTAACTTTTGCAATCAACCCACAGTACAAAGTAAAGCGGAAAAAAAAAATCTCTCTTGGAATTCGGAACATAAACTGACGCCGTCGATAAAGGTGAAAGACACGTCTACAATGGATCCACTTTATTTGGCGTACAGTTACTTTAGACGACGAAAATTTAAGGAAAGCGTCGATATTTGCACAAAGATCCTTGAGAAAAATCCATATGATCAGGTTTGTAAATTCACTAAAATTATTATTTTCAATTTCTGCCCACCAAGCTCTGTTAACTCAAATGCAATAGCCTAGGCTACTTATAACACCTAGTGTGGCTTGTGGTTGTGCCTTACTGCCGTCCGTGATTTTTGAAAATTTGATTTATATTAAATGCATATTCGTTTAATTGATAATTTCTATGGTAATGGACTCTTTTAATTTTTCGATCATTTCAATTATCGTTAGTGTAATATTTCGTTTTTAGCGTCCTAGGTTACGGTTGTTAATTACCTCCCTTATTAAACCCGGCTTACGTGAACGGGAAACAAAAAGAGCAGCACTGAATCGAACCAGACAGATGAGCAGACTAATGTGTAAATAGAGCTATAACACTATAAAAGATAAAGGGGTACTGGTCTAGAAAGCTTCCTGTTACACGCCAATTGAGGCATATTGGGAATATGGTGTTAGGCCCATATTTTCATGACCATCGGCACACTAGGTGTGATGTAGCCAGTCAGCATTACGCCGATAACGCTTAGGCCTATAAGAGAAAATAAAAAAAACAAACATTTTATTTATAATTTTATTATAACTGTGGTAAGATAGTCCCATATCAGATCCTGGGAAGTGTTACAGAATTAGTGTTGACCCAAATAGAACAGTCCCAACTAAGATGGTTTGGCCATGTCTGCAGAATGGGAGAAGATCGGCTACCATGACAAGCATGGGAAACAAAGAGCCAGGGATCCAGACCTCCAGGACGACCCAGAGTCCGCTGGGAGGACAACATTAGACAATCTTTGAAGGACTGAGGACTAGAATGGAACCAGGCCAGGAAGAAGACAGCTGATAGAATGGTCTGGCGCTCTCTCTTCCAAACCTCTACACCTCACGGTAGAAGGGGAACGACTAAGTAAGTAAGTAAGTATGAAGAACTCCGGGACAAATGCCTGATTTTGCCCAATGTCTATCAATCTAGCAGCCATTTAAGCCACCCACATCGATGCAGCCTTAAATAAGAATTCTAGAGACACAGTAATAAGGGATAAGGTTTAGGCTTGAGTTAAAATCCTTAACCCTAAATCCTAGCCCTAAAGACGTGGGCAACTTAATTGGCCACCAGATTGATAGACATTTGGGCAAAATCAGACAATGCCCCACTCTTCTTTATTTCATCCAAGGCTCAGACTAGACCTCAGCTTTATGAGATAAGGTGACCAATGCTCTTCCCTCCTTTAGTGTCCACTTATGTTGTTCAGACATATTACCAGCTTTGTAGAGACAGTCAAAACAAACATGAGAGCAGATCCCATAAACGCAATATCAACAGCTACGCCAATATTTACTGCACACAAGCTACCAATTTGGAAACAAGTGCTTCCCTGAAATGATAGAAAACGTTCCTGGTATTGAGAGAAAGAACAGCCAAAATGAAACAGAAAGGAGAGTCCTAACCACAAAATATATAGAGTAACATTACCCAAGCAACACCTGGATCCATGCATACACAGATGGATCGGTAACAAATGCAACAGATGATGGGGGTGGAGGAGTCTTCCTGAGCTTAAGCAATGGCACACAAAAAAAGATAGCAGTCGCAACAGGGAAATTTTCAAGTAACTTCAGAGCAGAGGCAGAGGCCCTAAAAACTGCATCAGAAATTCTAATGACAGAAGAAAGCTCAGAGTGACCAGTAGCTATCTTCTCAGATGCACTGTCAGTGATTACAACGCTGAAAAGTCAAAGTAATGTTGAACTGGATGACCTAAGAGTAACACTTCACAGACTATGTCAGCAATACAAAAGAGTCGTTATACAGTGGATCCCTTCTCACTGCAACATCCCTGGAAATGAAGAGGCTGATAGATTGGCAAAGGAAGGGGGAAAGCTTCCTCAACTTGACACAAACATAACTTATGAGGAGGCCAAGAGTTTTATCAAGCGCAGATACAGGCACAAGTGGGAAGAAGAGCATTCAGGCCACACAAAAAATGATCCGTATTACCAGCTCATCAGAAGTGAACAAGTGGTAATCTTCAAACTTCGCACAGGTCATAACTGATTGAGATACCATCTATTCAACAAATCAAAGATAGGAACTACTGATGAGTGTGACTGTGGCACTGATAAAATGACTGCCGAACATCTGCTTCAAAGGTGCCCAACATATGAGGAACAGAAAAAACGCATATGGCCATCACCAGTACCATTCCTGGAGAAAATCTACGGAGATATCAACAGTCTCAGGCTGACCACTGCTTTCTTTGAACTCATTCAAGTTGACATCTGAGCGTGAACAAAGAAGAAGAAGAATCTATTATATTCGACCCCCAATGTTCAGTCGTAAATGTTATTTATTTATTAATTCATTAAAGTACAATACTCTACAACATTGTCATGGCACACCAGGCAGAATACACCATATAATTGTATACAAAATGATGTCATGAAAGAATTATATGTAATGAATATTACGAAAGAATCTCACACATACAATTTTAAAAATAATAAGTTGAGTTATCATCATCCACCAATCCAGCACAAACAATTTGACTGTCTCTACAAAGTTGCTTCGCTTCAGTCTTCCCCTTCCAAGTCCATTTATTCTCTGGTGCATTGGGTGGTCTATCAGCCTCCTGAATTTCTCGGCTTGTTGTTGGGCTCTGCTATCTCTTCAATCCTACATAGGCTGGAGGTGAGTAATCTTTTCCAACTCTTCAATGGATGTTGACTTCATGCCCCCTGTTATGATTTTCAATGCTTGGTTTTGGGTTCTGTTTATTTTGTCAAAGTTCGACTTAGCTGCCGTTGACCATGCTGCAATGCCATATTCTAAGACTGGTCTCACTCACCCAGTATATAGCTTCTTTAGTACTCTCTCATCTGCTCCCCAACCCATGCCAGCAAGTTTTTTCATGATTGCCATTCTCTGCCTTGCTCTTGTCCTGTTTTTTTCAATCTGGGTTTTCCAAGTCAAGCGGCGATCAAAGGTAATGCCTAGGTAATATAATAGATTAATTTCGTAGGACTAATGGGATGCCCATCATAAGTACAGCTGGTCGTAAGTCGCACATGTCTTAAGTCGAGGACAGTCTGTATATTCAGAAAGTAAATATAATAATAGTAATAACAATAAAAACATTAAACATGATAAAATAATGTTCTTCTTTTTTTTCAACCCTTTACTTTCTAAAGAGTTCTAGTACATATTTGTGCATTGTGAAAGATGTCCGGAAATGAAGGATCTCTAGCAGGGGTCGACATTAAAGAAGATCTATGGATAGGTCAACAGGGCATGATGATTTGGTAGATCTCTAGGTGGAGGAAAGGGGGAAAAGAGAATAAATTTTAAAGATAAAGAAATTTTGGACTAACTCTCCCCGCCAGCAATTAAAAGCGCGGTCTGCCCAAGATTAAAGGCATTTTTTCTGCATTCCCAGTGAAAACTCATGAGCTAGCTAAAAAATATTCACTTTAATTGTGAACTGTCCAAGATAGGAAGGTGAACTTTTCTGTGAAGTGAAGTTAACATTCAATAAAATGTCATTTAGTTGAAATTTTACACTGCTCTCTTGACGGAAATGCAGGAAGGAGATCGGCCGACAGAGCTAAAATTGACGTACAGGCTGCACTTATTCCAAATACTCTGAAACCTGAAAACAAACTTGTTTTTATCAGGGTAGATCTTCAGAGAGCTCAGCGTTTTCCAAAGTAGAATACCAAAGCTCCTGGGTTGTCTGCTGCTGGTCTAGATCTTTTCAAAAAAAAACTCTATGCAACGCTTGCTTTGAATTACATGTTAAAAATTCCAGTAACTGCACATTCTCATTTAATACTGCCATTTCTTGAGTAGCTTAACATGAATATTTAACATGATTTCTTAACCTTTTTTATGCCATGGGCCCCTTTGATTGTCTAGTGAAGGTTATGGACCCTATCTTGGAAAAAATGTACATGAAGCGAAATAAAAAAAACTTTACATTTTCAATTTAAGTTATGCACACAGACCCATAGAATCCATTAATGGGTTCCCAAGGGATCCGTGGACCATAGATTAAGAAACCCTGATCTATGAGAATGTAATATAGATTTTAGAAAAAAAAACTTAATTTTGTGTTGTTAGAGTATTAGGATTCTTCGAGTGGCAGAGTGGTTAGAGCACTTTCTCCTTGAGACAAAGTTACCGGGTTCAAAACCTGGTAACGTCATGCTCCAGTCAACCCAGTTTTGTAAATGGGTACCTGACTCTGCTCTTGAGTTAGGGAAGACAAGGGCCGCAGGAAAGGGAACTGGCCACCTCACCTCATAAAACTGAGACCTAGAGAAGTGAAGTCTCTAACACTTCACTCCCTATGGCAGTATCTGCAATGGGACTGCCTTTACTTTTTTAATATTAGATATGCAGGGTGTCCTTCAAGTCCTTGTGCAACTTTAAACCTTAATAACTTTGGATATACAGGTATACCTCGGAGATATTGCGGGTTCAGTTCCAGACCACCGCAATAAAGCGAATATTGCAATAAAGTGGGTCATAACCAATTTTTTTTTTGCTTCCCAGTGCATATAAAAGCCTAAATTCATGTTTACACTATGTCTATTAAGTGCGCAATAGCGCTAGGTCTTAAAAAAAAAAAACCAGTGTATTGTAAAATTAAAAATACTTTACTGCTAAAAAAAAATGCTAATATTCATCATCTGAGCCATCAGCACATCATAATTTTTTTGCTGGTGGAGAGCCAAAATCTATCAGAAGAAGAAGGCACGTTCTAATAAATAAACATGAATAATTTGAAAAAAAAGCGCAATATTTGCAAAGCGCTATAAAGTGTGGTATACCTGTACACATAACAGAAGCACACTGTAAGCAGCATTTAAAAAAAAATAATTTTATCAAGTTTTAACACAATACAGTTCAACCTTTTAGGCTTCAACATAGCTGCCATCTTCCGTAACATATCATTCAGTCCGATTTTCACACACACAGTTAACCTTTTCTTTTACTGTCACCATTTTCAATTGGTTATAATAATAGCCCCTTCATAGTCATAACTGACTATGGGAAAGTACCCCTGAGGTGACAGCCCTCAACTGTGTTTTCTTCGACGTTTTCTCCTCTCTTCTGCTTGCTGTGAGAGCATCTTTTTGCCCAATCTGAGGTGGCGCCATAGAGAGCATCGCCACTTGGTGCAGTTGGCAGCTTCATCCTACTAGGCTGCTGGATTTATGCCGAGTGCCCTCATGTCTCTCTTGCACACATCTCAGTTGTGGTCACCCAACCGTTCTTTTGCCATCTGCCAGTTGTCCGTAGAAGATATCTTTTGGGATGCGACCAGCTTACAGGATATTAAAAAACAAAATTGATAACACACTTAAAAAATGCATAAATTATGCTTTTGTATGCTGTTTATATTGCACTTATGTCATGTCTGATACAGAGTTATTAAAGTTTAAGGTGGCACAAGGACTTTAGGGACATCCTGTACTTTTATAACGTAATTGATCAGGTCCAGATTTATAATTTCATGCTCAGGCTGCTTGGCACTTGAAGACTAGGGCCTTGACCAGCCAAGTCTATGTGGATGAAGTGGATGTAGATGAGGAAGGCATTGCCGAGATTCTAATGGATGACAATGTTATTGCAAATATTGCTCGACCAGGGACTTCTCTTCGGAAACCAGACACTGCTCAGAGTGGGCCAAGTCAAGGAGTGAGGTGAGTCGGTTTCCTTGAGTGTAGATGCTGGGAGATGAGAGACAAGGAGAGGGTGAGAGAATATTACATAAATTCCTTTTTTTTTTGAGAGAGAGAGAGAGAGAGAGAGAGAGAGAGAGAGAGAGAGAGAGAGAGAGAGAGAGAGAGAGAGAGAGAGAGAGAGAGAGAGTAATGCAGCTGTTGAAAATTTGTTTTCACTATTAATGTCCTAGTAATCCATAAATATTTTACAAGGGGCTTGACATAAGTCTTGGTCACAGGAGGAAGATGAAACCTGGCACAGTTAAAGTTCATCATATTTGCACTGAATGTGTGAAGTACGCGTTTGTTTCTTCAATGGGTTTTCCCGCTACGGTGCACGGCGCAATGTACCCTATTGACCGGATCTGCTGCTCCAAAGATTTGACAAAACAATGGAAAAGAAGGAGGCCAGAGCTGTGATAAAATGTCTGATGTTTCAGGAAAAAACACCTACAGAAATACACAGGTAGATGGAACCAGTGTTTCGTGATTCTTGTCCTTCATATACTTCGGTAAAAAACTGGTGTCAACAGTTTAAGTGCGGCCGCTCAAATGTTGCTGATCTGCCAAGATCTGGTAGACCAGCCTCAGAGCGCAACGATGAAAATGCAACAAGAGTGAAGAAAATCATTGACCAGGATCGAAAAATGACTTGTGGAGATAGCTAGTAGAGTAAAACTGAATGAAAGAACAGTTTATAGAATTTTATACAACAGGAAAGTTGTGACCAGGAAACGAGGGATAACGTGCACTCAAAATCTTCCTTTGCTGCAAGACAACGCGCCCTCTCACAAAGCACGATTTGAATATTGAAATTCTTCCACACCCACCATATTCACCAGATTTGGCTCCATCAGACTTTTTTCTATTCCCAAATCTTAAAAAACAGCTAAAAGGAAATCATTTTGACAGCAATGAAGAAGTTATACTGGCATGTGATGACTGGTTTAGTTTGAAAAATAGGGAGTTTTACTCCCAAGGTCTTTTCAAGGTCAAGCAGAGATGGCAGAAGTGTGTCAATTCAGACGGTGGCTATATTGAAAAGGAATAAACACTATACAAAATTTCAGATCTCTGTGACATGTCCTTCATGGTCAGGCCCCGACTTATGTCAAGCCCCTTGTATTTCTTATGAAGTGAGTTTTCTCCTAATTTTACTGGAACATGTATGTTTTGAATTTTTGTCACGTTTGTATACCATGTTGTCTTGAAGGCGTTGTATATTTCTATTTTGGGGTGCATCTCATGGAAAGAGAAGAAAATAAATAAAGAGGTCCTAGAAAACCTAGGAATGAAAAGATAATTAATGAAGGAGATCAAAATTAAACAGCTAAAATATTTTGGCCATGTAAAAAGACATAACACTTTACTGATGACCGTAATAGAAGGAAGAGCTGAAAGCAAACGTACAAGAGGAAGACAGAGCTATAAGTGGGAAGACAACATCAAGAGTTTAACAGCAAAGAATCTATCAGTATACCATCAAGACATGAGACAGAAGACATTGTAGATCTGTTGCAGCCGACCGCAGTCGTAATGATGATATTGCCTTAGAGCTCCATATTTTTAAGGGTATCCAAAGTATCAGCTTTGGTCAGCTTGAGAGTCTGGATTATTGTTCTTGATTTTAGAGATTGGATGAACAGTTATATATATGTGGGTTTAGATGACTTTGGGTAATACTTTCAATAACATATAGTAGCCAGGACCAATGTTATCTAAAAAATTTTAATGGCTAGTCTACAAAAAATTTCAAATTGTGTAATTTTTTTTTTTCCCGATGACAAAAGCTTGTGCGCATTAAATTGAGTGTATGAAGTTATTTTTCATCAGTATAATAATTCTCATAGCAACTTTGATATTTGCTTGTTTTAACAGAAAATTTGTTGTGAAGCTTTGACTGTGTGGTCAACAGACATTACTTGAAAGACTTCAAATAGAGTGTTAAAAGTCTTTAGTATCCATAATGAAGTTATGGATAAATCAGAGGCACATCTCCAATCCAACCCAAGTCTGGAAGGAAGAGCTGGAGAAGAGAGGGATTGTCATAAGCAGCTCTAAAACAAAATCCATGGTGATATCATGAGAAGAAAGAAGACATCAGATTAAGCTGGGAGAACAGATCCTGGAGCGTGTTGACCACTTTAAATATCTCGGAGCTATTATAGACCAAAAGGGAGGCATCAAAGAAGAGTTGGCCACTCGAAAAGCAGCAGATGGGAGACTTTTTCAGGCCGTAAATCGAGGATTCCTCAGCAAGAGAGAGGTTGGTAAGAAAACAAAGATGGCTGTATACTGCTCCACCTATGTCCCAGTCTTGACATATGGATTCGAGTCATGGGCAATGACTAAACCCACAAAAGCCAGATCCAAACCTCAGAAATGAGGTATCTGAGGAAGGTGGTTGAAGTAACAAGAAGAGACATGGTCTGCAACCAGACGATATGTCAAGGCCTTAAATCCCACCTCCTGCAGACCCAAGTAGAACAGTCCCAACTAAGATGGTTTGGCCATGTCTGCAGAATGGGAGATCGGCTACCACGACAAGCATGGGAAACAAAGAGCCAGGGATCCAGACCCCCAGGATGACCCAGAGTCCGCTGGGAGGACAACATTAGACAGTCTTTGAAGGACTGAGGACTAGAATGGAACCAGGCCAGAAGGAAGACAGCCTCTACACCTCACGGTAGAAGGGGAACGACTAAGTAAGTATCCATAATAATGCACACAGCTAGGTTGGGTCCCTTAAAACCAGTCTCATGTGGTAATTTTCATTTTTTTTTCAATGGACAACCATGTTTGTTTGATTAATATCAAATTTTTCTGGAACTTAATTTTTGTGTGCAAAGCTCAGTTTCCTGTGCGTGCTGATTTCATAACTTAAGTATGCGTGCACAGTTTAGAGGGAATATTGACCAGGACCTAGTATTCTCTTCAAGGCGGGAAAACTATGACCACTGCCCACCTTCCAGAAGAAATATTGCACATGATCACTAATTACACTGACTAACAAAAAAAAACTTTTTTTTTCTTTCTCTAACATTTCTATGTTTTTCTGGTCAATTTTAATGCGCTGTTTTTAAATCTGCAAACCGTTTTTCTCTATCAGGTTGGGATCTCTAGAAATACGCAATTGAAGTTTTTTAACAACGCATACAGTATTACAACATCATTCGTACAAGAAGTATAACAGTTATGTAGGCTTGAATTTCTTTGCAGTCGACTTTCGTCGGTGAATGGCATGTGGTACATCGTGATGAAGCATCCAACAATAATCGGCAAGCATGGTCACACTCCACCGTCCTTGATAACGTGACTCCATTACGGCGATATCTTGATGGAATCGTTCTCCATGTTCATCACTGACTTCGCCAAGGTTGTCAGGGAAAAAGTCAAGATGCGAATCGAGCAAATGGATTTTGAGGGACATGTTACAGCCCATAATTCTGTATGCATCTATGCACTGCTTAACAATATGCAACATAGTCGACAGATTTGTGATTTCCCAGAAAGTTATCGACGATCGATTTGAATGCCATCCATGCGCGAAGTTCACTACCATGTAACAAGTTCTCGAATTGTTTGTCTGCAATAACTTTCCTAATCTGAGGTCCTACAAAGATACCTTCCTTTATCTTTGCATCGCTAACTTGCGGAAACTTTTCTCGAAGATAAGTGAAAGCTTTGCTCGTTTTATCTAACGCTTTTACAAAATTCTTCATGAGCCCCAACTTTATATGTAACAGTGGTAAAATGAAGCTGTCTTTGTTAACTAATGGCTCGTGTATTACATTTTTATGCCCGAGCTGCATACGATCCCGGATAGGCCACACCTTTCTTGCATAATGTTCCTGTCTGTTGCGGCTGTCCCATTCACATCAGAAGCAACAAAATTTAGTATACCCAGTCTGCATGCCCGTGAGAATTGCAATGACCTTTAGGTCTCCACAAATCCGCCATTGGTAGTCATTGTACTTTATTTTTTCCAAACGTATAGCCATATTGTCATAAGTTCCTTTCATATGAACAGAGTAGGCGACTGGAATTGATGAAAATAAATTTCTGTTATGCAATAACACGGCTTTTAGACTAGTCTTGGAAGAATCGATGAAAAATCGCCATTCGTTGACTATGTGCTCATGACCGTTTACATTTTTGCAATAGCAAATGTCATCATCCATCTCAAAGTATTGAACAAGTTCTCTGTGTCTATGACGAAATTTAGATATCGGAGTATTGGGCGCTAAAAGATTCCATTCTTTGAGTCGCGAACCGAGTAATTCCGCTTGTCCTTTGGTAAGAGCGAGATCACGTATTAGATCTGAAAGTTCTGAATGGTTAATTAAGTAAACACCATCATTCACCGGTATGTAATCTGAGTCAGAATTAGTTTCTAAAGCAAGTAAACTATCACTTTCTGATGGTTCATTCACGTCCAACAGATATTGTTCTGGTGGTACTTGGATCGGACACGTGATTGGATCATGAGGCACTGGTTTCGAAACCAATTCAATATTTGAATAAACCACAGACTTTCTAGTTTTAAAAGTGAAACCATGGATATTTGTCAAGCAGAAGTAACAATCAGTAGTGTGATTTGTATGTTCACGCCATATTACTGGCACTCCAAAAGGCATCGACTTATGCTTCGGCGATTTTCGTAACCAACCTGCCAATGTATCGAACAAACTGCATTTGGCTTTCAAGATTTATTTGCATCATCAACTTTCAAATCGAAATAAAGTTCATATGCTTTCTTTAGTAATGGTGTAAAGTTTTTCTGGTCAACACGATCGGTAAAATATCCGTACACGTAACAGAGCAGATCAGTCGAATTTCTACAACTTCTAGAAGCCATATTTTGCTCAGAATTATTTCAAAATACAGTAACTATTAGAAAAATCGCGTAACATATGTCATGCATCTTTTAGCAGTATAAAAAGTAGAATTATGTTGCTTTTTATTAATTTTTAATAAGTTATATAGTAAAAATGAAATGGAGCAAATAACGGTTTCCCAAAAATATATTTATTCAAAAATATCTTAAGAACCCGACGTGATAGAGATAAACGGATTTCAGATTTGAAATCAGCGCAAGAAACTGACCTAAGAACACTTATTCTTATATAAGAAAGAAAAATGTTGTTTGTCAGTGTTATTGCGCCTGTAGAGCACCTCAATAGAGCTAACGGCTTTGGTTGATTAGAGTTCAGTGGCGTGATCTGTGTCTGAACAAGAAGTTGAGAAATCCCGGGTTTGAATCGAACTGAGCTGCCTTCTCTTCCCCTTAGTTCTTTTTTCTTTTCTTTGCTTTAAGATTCTTGTCCTACCGTTCTCAGTGTGGAATAAATGCTCTTAAAATGCAGTACAAAGATTTGATAAATTCCCTGAACTTTTTTTCAGACCTACAAGTCAGGGTGGACGTCCTCTGTCCGGATTTGTTCATCCAGGCTCGCAGTCTGGCCGCCCGGGCACAGTTGAGCAGGCGCTGCGAACACCGCGTACTGCACATACAGCTAGACCAGTCACAAGTGCATCAGGGAGATTTGTTAGACTGGGAACTGTGAGATATCATTGCTCTTGTCTTTTAATTTTTTGTTATGAATCTTTATTTTTTCATTAGCATATTAAGCATAGTCCTGTGTAGTGTTCTTGGGGGTCTCTGATGAGACAAAGAAAGTTCTTGGGGGGTCTCTGATGAGACAAAGAAAGTTCTTAGGGGTCTTTGATGAGACAAAGAAAGTTCTTGGGAGTCTCTGATGAGACAAAGAAAGTTCTTAGGGGTCTTTGATGAGACAAAGAAAGTTCTTGGGAGTCTCTGATGAGACAAAGAAAGTTCTTAGGGGTCTTTGATGAGACAAAGAAAGTTCTTGGGGGTCTCTGATGAGACAAAGAAAGTTCTTGGGGGTCTCTGATGAGACAAAGAAAGTTCTTGGGGGGTCTCTGATGAGACAAAGAAAGTTCTTGGGGGGTCTCTGATGAGACAAAGAAAGTTCTTAGGGGTCTCTGATGAGACAAAGAAAGTTCTTAGGGGTCTCTGATGAGACAAAGAAAGTTCTTGGGGGGTCTCTGATGAGACAAAGAAAGCTCTTAGGGGTTCTCTGATGAGACAAAGAAAGTTCTTGGGGGGTCTCTGATGAGACAAAGAAAGTTCTTAGGGGTCTCTGATGAGACAGAGAAAGTTCTTAGGGGTCTCTGATGAGACAAAGAAAGTTCTTGGGGGGTCTCTGATGAGACAAAGAAAGTTCTTAGGGGTTCTCTGATGAGACAAAGAAAGTTCTTGGGGGGTCTCTGATGAGACAAAGAAAGTTCTTGGGGGTCTATGATGAGACAAAGAAAGTTCTTGGGGGGTCTCTGATGAGACAAAGAAAGTTCTTAGGGGTCTCTGATGAGACAAAGAAAGTTCTTAGGGGTCTCTGATGAGACAAAGAAAGTTCTTCGGGGGTCTCTGATGAGACAAAGAAAGTTCTTGGGGGGGTCTCTGATGAGACAAAGAAAGAATAGAACTACTGCTGCCTCAGGCATGCTGTAAAAGGCTCCTATTATGAGGTTGTGTATGGGTCTGGCAATTTCATCGCGTAAAGCAAATTGCTACAGAAGCCACTTCTGGAAGAGCATGTGGATGCTTAATGCAGGCTTCCTGCATTGGGACCAGTTGCAGTGGTGGCTGTATGCTCCATAAGAGATGAGAAGATGATGGCTGCTGATGGACAGGACATGCAGTGAGGAAACCTGTTGAGAGCATTACATGGCAGTCCTTATTATGGAATCCCCTGGGTAAGAGGGGCAGAGGTAGACAGAAAAACACATGAGAACTGTAAACAGAATGAAAAATGGTTAGGAAGACATGGCAAGACCTTCAGCTGATGACATGTGACAGGAAGACATGGCAAGACCTTCAGCTGATGACATGTGACAGGAAGACATAGCAAGACCTTGAGCTGATGACATGTGACAGGAAGACTTGGCAAGACCTTCAGCTGATGACATGTGACATGATGACTTGGCATGCCTTTCTTGAAGCCTGTGCTCCTTGGGTAGCTGAAGGGTCATGAAGGAATAAATGAATCAATATTTGCTCCATAAGTAAAAAAAAAATGATGATATTAAGCATAGGAGCATTTCACTGGCAGAGTGGTTAGCGTGCTTGCCTCTCATGGCAAAGTTACTGGGTTCCAGGTTCAAAACCTGTTAGTGTACCACTCCAGTCTACCCAGCTGTAAATGGGTGCCTGGCTGTGCTCTTTGCCCATGTGTTACTGCTGCTGGAAAGGGGAGCAAAACAATAGTAATACTGTAACCTACTATGCATGTATTAAAAAGCGGCTATGCTGTTTAGCTAGAGCTGCTGAACTTCTCACTCTTTTGCAGCCAGTACCAAGTTAAAGACTTCTTGGTATTATCTACACTGTAGATCTAGGCTTTTCCTGTGGCTTTTCTGCCATTCAGAAATGTGTTGAGTTGAAGTTATAAGCTCCAGTTTCTCCAGCTTGACTTGCATTTAAAGGATCATCATATCTGGTGTCAAGCTAGAAGGAAGAATGTAACATAATGTGCATTCCTTGCCATCCAAGGAGGCTCTCCAAATATGCAAAGCTAAAATACTGTGCTCTGGTTCTGGGCTCTCTCAAGGAATTGTCACGTCTCACACAGAGCCACTTCTCATCTCCCCCTGCCTATCATGGGTCCATAGTGAGACCTCCTACATGCAGCCAACCAGATAAAAGCCAGAGTTCTGTCTGGGGTTCAAGTGACTCCTCCAAGCTTAGTGTGCAATGCTGGGTTCTCAACAAGTTTCACCACAGGGGGAATCCCTAAAAAAAGTGACTAAAGAGGCTTGGGCATGGGACCAGCTGCCCCACCCTGTACAAACTTTACGCCCTAAAAACTTTAACAAACAATATAGAGAAATCAACTGCAGAAAATAAAACTCAGCCATCCAGGAGCACAGGTCTTCTGGGAAGGAGTCGCATGACCCAATCTAGAAAAAGCTGAAAGCAGTCTGGGTTACTGTCTCACGTTTTGTCTTTTAGGGAACTCAAAAACTAATAGAGAAGAGAACTGGAGACAGAAATAAAAATGATAAGTAAGACTTGAAAATACCTTGAGCTGACGGCATATAACAAAAAACTTGGCCTGAGTTTGTTGAAGGTCTCCTCGCCTAGAAGAGCTAACGAGTAGTGAATGACTTAATTAAATAGAAAAACATGTCTTTGAAGCACATTGGGGAAAGAAAAAAAAAGTAAACCTGTTTTACTTGCATCTTCTTTAGGCTTCAATGCTGTCAAATCCTGATGGGCCATTCATTAACATAGCCAGACTAAACTTTGATCCTGTTTTCTGGTCTTATGTTAAACAATAAGTGTTATTAAAATCTGCCCTGTTAACCAGGATTTATTTAAATCTGCCCTGTTAACCAGGATGTATTAAAATCTGCCCTGTTAACCAGGATTTATTTAAATCTGCCCTGTTAACCAGGATGTATTAAAATCTGCAATGTTAACCAAAATGTGTTAATATGTGCCCTGTTAACCAGGATTCATTAAAATCTGCCGTGTCAACAAAAATTTATTAAAACCTAGTTATAAATGAGGCATTTTCAGAGTACTGTTTCCTAATGGGGTTTACCTGATTGGCTTCTTATTGTGACATCTTTTCTAATTTTCGTATGGTGAGGTTTCTTTGACCCCTTGGCAGTATTATGACAGTATGCATTGTCATTATTTTAGTGATGGTCATTGCAGATTAATGATGATCATATTGGACTATTGAGTCCATGCCATGGTAGTTGTCAAAGAGAAAAGTGAGTTAAACAATAACACAATAATAGCATAAAAATTAAAAAAAAACAGCTAATATGTGTCATATTAATACATTTGTTTTGGTCATAATGAATTGGACTTTGAAAATGGGTTGTAATTTTTTTTTTTTTTCAAGTAACGATTAATCTTAAACCTCTCCTCAGGCATTGGAGCTGGCAGCATTGGCCACAGAGGCAAGTCAGTTCAGTGATTGGTGGTGGAAAGTAGCCCTGGCGAAATGTTACTACAGGTAGTTATCATTTGTAGCAAGCTGTTAACAGTTGAATGGTGCCCCATAATCACCAATGTGAGAATGATGACAAGAACCAGACAAGTGGCAGTGGAACAAGAAATGAGAAGAAGACACTAGTGATGAATGACATACATTGAGGAAACCATGTTGATAGCATTACAAAGCACCTGTATCTAAATATTTATAGAATGTGTGATTCCTGTATACACATATTTGGATCCTTGCTGGTGCTATGGAGTTCGTGCACTGTGCTGAGATTCTCCTTGTGTGATCTAAGGGAGGAGATTGGAGCACTGATGATGTGCAATGAAGATGGTCCACCAAACCAAACCTGTATCTAGCCCTAGTACTTTGTGAGGTTCCGACTGGCTAGGCAGTTATAGCACTTTCCTCTAACGACACAGTAATTGGGTTCTGGGATCAAAACACAGTAACATCGCACTGCAGTCTACCCAGCTGTAAACGGTGCCTGACTCTGCGCTCTGGAGTCAAAAGGCAGTTAGAAATGGGAACAGGTCACCCTGTCTTATTAAAAAAAGCTGAATCTAGTATTGTGAAGTCTCTAACACTTCACACCCCAATGGCAGTTTCTGCTATGGGACTACCTTCCTTGTTATGGAATTCCCAGGGTAAGAGATTCCCAGGGTAAGAGAAGCACAGATACACACACACACACACACACACACAAATGGAGAAGAGAACTGTAGACAATTGAAACTGATAAGGAAGACATGGAAACACCTTGAGGTGATGGAACAGCACAGGATGACATGGAAACACCTTGAGGTGATGGAACAGCACAGGAAGACATGGAAACACCTTGAGGTGATGGAACAGCACAGGATGACTAGGCACCCATTTCTTGAAAGTTTATGCTCCTTGGGGAGCTGAAGGGGAATGGATATTTGCTATAATTCCTTGAGATACTAATTCCACTGTAATATACAGGGTGGCCCCAAAAAAGTGAGAACATCTCGTAGCAAAGGGTTATTTAATATAATTGAATTAATATAATGTTTTGTCATTTACAGTTGTATGCCAAGTAATTACGCTAATCAGAAAACATGTTCAATGTGTCCCCCCCTGCTTCTCAACAACTTTTTGTTAGCGTTGGCGCCACTCGTTTATGCTTCTGTCAATAAAGTGCTGCCCTAGATTTCTCCATTCCTCGATTATTGCCAACTTGAGCTGCTCAACTGTGGTAAATTTTAGCCAGACGGTAGACTTTTTCTTGCAATGCACCCCATATGGCATAATCGACTGGGTATAAATCAGGACTGTGCGGTGGCCACATGTTTGGCTCGATAAAGGTAACATTCTCCTGATGAAGAAAGTTTATCGTATTTCTGGCTGTGTGTGATGGAGCTCCGTCCTGCTGTAATGTCCAGTTATGGCGACCGGAAATTGTCGTAATAATAACGTCATATAGTTAAATAGCTAAGTTAGTAAATCAGTAAACTATTTAAGCTATTATGGATACAGTTAAACAAATTTTGATGTAATTATATTACATTGTACGAGATGTTCTCACTTTTTTGGGGCCACCCTGTAGTCAAACACTCTTAATTATCTCTGTTATTTCTCCACTTAAGCCTTAGGTCTTGTACTTAATACAGAATTTGTTCACTTACACTCTCATATTTATTGCACAATAGCCCCTTCAGTCATAACTGACTATGGGAATGCGCCCCTGAGATGACAACCCACAGCTGCTTATTTTCCTGATGTTCCTTTCCATGTTATCTCCTGCTTGCTGTGAGAGCTTCTTTTCGCCCAATCTGAGATGGTGCCGTAGAGTGCATCACCACTTGGTGCCATCTGCAGCTTCATCCTCCCAGGCTGCTAGATTTATGTCCAGTTCCCTCATGTCTCTCTTGCACACATCTTTGAACCTCAGCTTTGGTCACCTAACTGTTCTTTTGCCAGTTGTCCGTAGAAGATATCTTTTGGGATGTGACCATCTTCCAAGTGGTGGACATGGCCAAGCCAGCGTAGTCTGTACTGTCTAAGCTGTGTATACATGCTTTGTAGGCCAACACATGACAACACATTGACATTTGTCACTTTGAGTGTTTTTTGTTGTTGTTCATTTATTGCATTAACGACCAGAATTGCATTTCTTTTTTTTTAAAAACAAAAAAAAAAATATATGAAATTGACTTACTTAGTCGTTCCCCTTCTACCGTGAGGTGTAGAGGTTTGGAAGAGAGAGCGCCAGACTATCCTATCGGCTGTCTTCCTCCTGGCCTGGTTCCATTCTAGTCCTCGGTCCTTCAAAGATTGTCTAATGTTGTCCTCCCAGCGGACTCTGGGTCATCCTGGGGGTCTGGATCCCTGGCTCTTTGTTTCCCATGCTTGTCGTGGTAGCCAATCTTCTCCCATTCTGCAGACATGGCCAAACCATCTTAGTTGGGACTGTTCTACTTGGGTCTGCAGGGGGTGGGATTTAAGGCCTTGACGTATCGTCTTATCGTCTAGTTGCGGACCATTTCTCTTCTTGTTACTTCAACCATCTTCCTCAGATACCTCATTTCTGAAGTTTGGATCTGGTTTTTGTAGGTTGTAGTCATTGCCCATGACTCGCATCCATATGTCAAGACTGGGACATAGGTGGAGTGGTATACAGCCATCTTCGTTGTCAATTTGACAAATTTTTTGCAAGGATGAAATGCATATGTGGAAATGACATTTATTTTGTATGATAAAATTATTTCAGACTGGGTATGTACAGAGATGCAGAGAAACAACTTCGTTCAGCCCTAAAGACAGACGAAGTAATAGTTGCTTACCTCCACTTGGCCAAGGTCTACTGTAGGTTGGACCAGCCCTTGGCAGCGATTGAGGTGTACAAACAGGCCTTGAATCAATTTCCAGGAGAAACCACTCTGCTTACAGGCATTGCCAGAATACATGAGGTTTGTTGAGAAGGTTATTCATTATCATCACCTTTCAGCTCCCTGAGGAGCATAGAGCTAACATTTGTATGGCAAGTCTTCCTGTCCCATGCCGTCAGCTCAAGGTCTTTTCAAGTCTTCTTCATCCCCTTCTTCAGGAGGACTTGGCATGTGTTTGTTGAAGGCCTATGCTCCTTTGGGAATGGAGGGTTATGAATTCATGCCCTTCATGTCTTGTCTCCAGTTCTCTTCTCCATGTGCTCTTTGGTCTCCCTCTACCTCTCTTACCCTGGGGATTCCACAACAATGGCTGCCTTGTTATACTATCAACAGGTTTCTGCAATATGGGTCATATTCATCGCCAGCATCTTCTTCTTGACTTGTCTTTTGAATCAAGGTTATTCGTGCCAAGCAGATAATCCACTAACCAAGATTTTAATACTTTGGTGTTTCTTGTGTTTGCAAAAAATAGATAGATAAGATTTATTGTGTAAAGTTCCTACGTGTGGTATCATCCCCCAAGTTTTCCCATATCCAGACAAGACACTCTTTATTTTTGTAGGTGGAAAAATGGAAATATGCTATTGAGTTTTAGGTTCCAAGTATCAGGAAAATTCCTGGTGTTGGTTGGAGTGGCTGTTTGTTCAGCATATCTGTGGGTCGTAGTGGCTAAGAGGTATGGCATCCACCTCTAATTCAAAAGAAACTGGGTTTGCTCCCAGCACAGGGAATTATATTGATGGAAATTATTTTCACACCCAGGGTTTTCTAATGACATCATACTCCCCCCTGATCTCCTGGGTAGTGAGATCAGATGCATAGTTTTCTTGGATAAGGGCAAAAAAAATAGGAGGTCCTGTGTGCAAGTTGCACATATTAAAAATCCCTTGGCAGTATGAAATCGTAAAGAGTAGGATATACAACCGCTGCCCTGACAAAATTTAAAAATTAGGAAACCTACCTGCCACACAAAAAATTTATAGAGTGTGATTCCTGTATACACAAATTGGGATGCTCGCCGGTGCTAAAAAGTTCATGCACTGTGCTGAGATCCTTGTGTGATCTACTGGAGGAGATTGGAGCACTTATGGAGTTGTTCATGTGCAATGAAGATGGTCCTTAAAAACCGAATGAATCAGCATATCTTCATTCCCACTGCAGTACGTTTGATTGCTGTATCATTCTGCAACAGTTTAGCTAGTTCAGCATTAGCTAGTTCAACATTAGCTAGTTCAACATTAGCTAGTTCAACATTAGCTAGTTCAACATTAGCTAGTTCAACATTAGATAGTTCTACATTAGCTAGTTCAACATTAGCTAGTTCAGCATTAGCTAGTTTCACATTAGCTAGTTCTACATTAGCTAGTTCTACATTAGCTAGTTCAACATTAGCTAGTTTCACATTAGCTAGTTCAACATTAGATAGTTCTACATTAGCTAGTTCTACATTAGCTAGTTCAGCATTAGCTAGTTCAACATTAGCTAGTTCAGCATTAGCTAGTTCAACATTAGATAGTTCAACATTAGCTAGTTCAGCATTAGCTAGTTCAGCATTAGCTAGTTTCACATTAGCTAGTTCAGCATTAGCTAGTTTCACATTAGCCTAGTTCAGCATTAGCTAGTTCAGCATTAGCTAGTTCAAAGGAGCGTCATCATCACCATTTCCCTTCAGCTTCCCAAGGAGCTAGCCTCATATTAGTTGCCTTTTATGACATGCCTGATATAGCAGTAGTCCTGTTCTGTCTGTGCCTCTTCAGAGACCTCACCACAAACTACACAGACCAAACATGTATGTGCTGCATAGTGACTTTCTAGTGACAGTATTGTTAACCCTTTGAACCCTGGCCACCCAGCCCGTAAAACCCCATTCCCCTGGGCTCCTGAGCAAAAAACGCACAAAAAAAGACCCATAATCAAAACCATGTGGTCAGTTTTAATTAATCTATCTCAAATTGACTGACCTGATCATCTCCAATATTCCTGCTTATTGTGCCAGTCCTCCCAGCCACAGTAGCATAGTGGTTAGTGCACTGGCTTCCTAGCTCAGTGGTCTATGGTTCGATCCCCAGATGATGTGGGATTTTTTTAGGCCGCAAACGGCTCCTGGGTTGACCCAGCCCCAATTGGGTACCAGAACAACTCTGGGAATGTTAAGGTGGCTGGCGTGATGCTGACATCACCCCTAGTGTACCGATGGTCAAGAAAATATGGGCCTAACACCATATTCTCTTACCAACGGGCTGATCACCCGTTTGCCAGTCACTTCGATTACGGAAACAGCAGCAGATGGATTGATTTGCCGTTGCCCTAAAGACGCCAATAGGCGTGATGGGAAACAATGGCAAAGAAAACCTATCTGCTGTTGCCCTAAGATGCCACTAGGTGTAATGGCCACTGACTGCTTTGACGGTCGGTGGCTAAGGACGGAAGAAGAAGAAGACCATATTCCCAATATGCCTCAATGGGCGTGTAACGGGATCCTTTACCTTCCTTTTACCCTCCCAGCATGTAGACCCTTCCTTTAGGCACAGATAACTTTCACAATATTTGCACCAGAATTTAGTCTTCACTTTTTTTAATGGTCTGGACCAGTAATCTTCGTAATGTGGTTTACTCACACTGTGCTCCATTTGAAGGCACAGTCCAAAGAATGCTTTTATCTCTGGCACTGTTACATCTTTATAATTTTTAGCATAGTATCTGGTTGGCTTTTTGCTAGCTCAGCACGTCTGTTTGTCTGCTCACACAAATTGTGCCAGAAATTACTGTCGAGGAAAAGTTCCAAAAATTCAACGGCTTTACTCTCGGGATAAATAAATTTTGGAATATTCTTGGGGCCTATTTGTTCCACAAATGTTGTGTCTACTGTAGACGTAGGTCTGAATATATTTGCAGGAGACCAACCTGTATCAAATTTACTTGATACATTATGTGGG
This sequence comes from Oreohelix idahoensis, assembly GCA_024509875.1. Classification (NCBI taxonomy): domain Eukaryota; kingdom Metazoa; phylum Mollusca; class Gastropoda; order Stylommatophora; family Oreohelicidae; genus Oreohelix; species Oreohelix idahoensis. The sequence goes on along the minus strand of JAMPIV010007139.1, from coordinate 151,956 downwards.
ATACGCCCCTTTCCACGCCCCTTTACAAAGGGACCAGGAACAGGACTAGAACTAGCTTGATCATAATCTGATTCACACATTTCGTCGCTCAATTCAATTTCGATGTCAGTTTCAGAATAATCACCATCTAAATCTAATTCATCAGCCTCCGAATCATTAACACAAGTTCAACAGCTTGTTCCATTGTTAGCCTTTTAGAATGGCTATTTCCTGGATTGTCAACACGCCTGTTCATTATGAAAACAATTAAAAAAATTGCAAAATATTTTCACTTCGTGGACGCCGCCATTTTAGTGTAACATTCCACAAAACATGTGTACTTCCTGACGTCATTATTTTGCACACATTTCCATTCCGGCCCCACCGATCTAAGCTAGGTGTGCCAGACCAAGGTAGCGGTCGCTGGGGGATGTATTATTTACACAGGGACCAAAATTTCGGGACCTCGGGTTCAAAAGGTTAAAGGAGATAGAAATTCAGCTTTCTTCACCATGTTTTATCAGTAAGATGAGATATGAATTCAGCTTTCTTCACCATGATGAGATAGCAACAGTGGCGTACTAAGGAGGGTGCGAGGGGGGGGCGGTCCGCCCCTGGGCACAGCCAGGAAAGAGGTGCCATTGGACACTATTATAATAGTACTTAATGTTAAAAATATGCTTGCAAGTGTTTTTCTTTATGCCATGAGGGTGCCAGAGGTAGGATCCACCCCTGGTGCTAAATATTTTAGGGACAACTCTGGATAGCAATTAGCTTTCTTCACCTTGTTTTATCAGTAAGATGAGATATGAATTCAGCTTTCTTCACCTTGTTTTATCAGTAAGATGAGATATGAATTCAGCTTTCTTCACCATGTTTTGTCAGTAAGATGAGATATTAATTCAGCTTTCTTCACCATTTTTTATCAGTAAGATGAGATATGAATTCAGCTTTCTTCACCATGTTTTGTCAGTAAGATGAGATATGAATTCAGCTTTCTTCACCATGCTTTGTCAGTAAGATGAGATATGAATTCAGCTTTCTTCACCTTGTTTTATCAGTAAGATGAGATATGAATTCAGCTTTCTTCACCATGTTTTGTCAGTAAGATGAGATATGAATTCAGCTTTCTTCACCATGTTTTATCAGTAAGATGAGATATGAATTCAGCTTTCTTCACCATGTTATATTAGTAAGATGAGATAGTAATTAAGCTGTCTTCACCATGTTTTATTAGTAAGCAGACTTCATTATATTGATTAATGGTTGTTCTCATGGGATGTCTGGTTTATATCCAGGGGATGGACCAAATGGAGGAAGCTGTAAAGTTTTACAAGGAGGTGTTGACGTTTGATAGCATGCATGTAGAAGCCATTGCTTGTATTGCTACCCATCACTTCTACTCTGACCAACCAGAAGTAGCCCTCAAGTTTTACAGGTAGATGGTTTTATTGTTGTTGTGAAGCAGGTGGCATGTTTTATTGGTAGTTGTTATCTGCACTGACCAGGACCAATCTGCAACTGTATTCATTTTTACAGATAATTTCAGTGTTAATATAAAGTCTGCTGTGTGTCATGCTTGACAATCTTGTCTTCGTTGTCAGGTTCCATTGCTGATTAGTTTAGGCAGTCATATTTTTCTACAGCTTTCTGTCTCAAGTGCTATTTATCATTTTTGTTACTGATGCATTTTCATTGAACTGTCTAGCAGTTTTCCACAAAACAGATCCTGCACAGACCAGATGAACAAAGTTTGGATTTGAACTCACCTCTTTACAGTGGATTATATGAAGGCATTTGGCAGTGTAGACATAGAATCACCTTGAAAACTGGTCAAGCATTATGGAGTCCTCATGAAGATCATTAACTTAGTAAAGAAAACATGTGAAGACATGTCGTGCAGAATTCTTCATGAAGGACAGTTTACAGTCATTCGAGAAAAGAACTGGAATGAAATAGGGATATCTCTAGTCACCAATTCTCTTCTTACTGACTATAGATTGGGTTATGATGTTAATGTTCCCAAGGGCTATGTTGACAGGTACCTTGGGCTTCCTGACAGGCTCACAGATCTTGGAGGAAAGGCGAGATAAAAATAGCTCTACAGGGCCAACCCCATTTAAAAAAAAAAAAAAGAAAGAAACTGCAACCACAGCATATAGAACCATTAGATTCAGATAAATAAAATAAAAGAATCCTCACACGTTTATACCGCAATATGATGAGTTGGAGATTTTTGTTATGTGGATATGGATAGGACATGCCATCAGGAACTGGACATGCCCTATACTGGAATTCAGAGGGGAAGATAAGGGTGAGAGTGCTTTTCTACCTTTGGGTGAAGAGGTTTGCCAGAGAGAGTACCATACTATCCTATCAGCTGTCCTCCTCCTGGCCTGGTGCCAGTCTAGTCTTTGGTCTTCCAGAGATTGTCTAATGTTGTCCTCCCAGTGAACTCTGGGTCATCCTGGAGGTCTTGATCCCTGACTCTTAGTTTCCCATATTTGTCATGGTAGTTGATCTTCTCACATTCTGCAGACATGACCAAACCATTCTAAATGGGACTGTTCTACTCAGGTCCACAAGGGTTGTGTTTTGAGGCCATAATGTATCCTGTGGTTGCGGACCATGTCTCTTCTTGTTACTTGAACCACCATCCTCAGATACGTCATTTCTGAGGTTTGGCGTTGGCTTTTGTGGGTTGTAGTCATTGCCCATGACTCACATCCATAAGTCAAGACTGGAACATAGGTGGAGCAGTACGCAGCCATCTTCATCTTCTTGCCAATTTCTCTTTTGCTAAGGAATCCTTGATTTATGGCATGAAAAAGTCACCCAGCTGCTTCTCTTCAGGTAACCAACTCTTCAAAGAAGAAGATATGTGCACATGAGACCACAAAATATTTGTTCATCAAACCACCAAATAAATATAGGTCCAAAAACAAATCACCAAACATGAAAACCAAATGTTTCTCTGTTAAATCACTAAATGTTTCTCCATCAAATCACCAAATATTTGTCTATCCAGTTGCCAAATGTTAGATTACCAAATGTTTCTCCATCAATCCGTCAAATGTTTTTTCATCAAACCACCCAACTTTTTTCACCAAGTAACCAAGCATGTGCCCATTATATAGTAAATCAAATGTTTATTGTACACAGTTTACAGTTAAATACCTACATTTTGTTCTCAAACAAATGCATCAACAAACATGTTAACACAAGCTGGTTATTAACACTTAGAGACACCTACACACTTAGATGTCAAGTGAGAAAGAGAAAAGATGTTTTTTATTATACAGTTTCTTCAGTAATAAATAATTTAAACTTTTTTTTGCAGACGGCTGCTCCAAATGGGTGTGCATAACTCTGAATTGTTCAACAACCTTGGTCTCTGCTGCTTCTATGCACAGCAATATGATATGACCCTGACGTGTTTTGAGCGTGCCCTGGCACTAGCTGAAGATGACATGGTCTTAGGAGACGTTTGGTTCAATATTGGTCATGTTGCCCTGGTAAGCTGAAAGCTATATTCATGCTAACATTATTTCTTACATTTTCCCTTTGCACCTTTGGCTTTATTATAACAGAAGACATGTTTTAGTTTTACCTGAATGAATAGAGTATCCAGAAAGTTCAAACAACCAATTTTTTAAACTGTTTTAATTTTTTTGTTTGAAAGCATTTTCTACATACTTTGCAGTCCATTTAGCTCAAACTCACTTGAGCCTATTTTCACTTACTTCAAAGCAGTTGTGGAGGTCATGGCCAATAGCCTTTTTTGCCTTTGTTAAAAAATCTGGTTAAATTGATTTCTCTGAACAAGGATTTGGTTTGGTTTGGTTTGAAGGACTATCTTCATTGCACACGTCAACTCCATCATTGCTCTGATCTCCTCCCTTAGATCACACAAGGAGAATCTCAGCACAGTGCACAAATTCCGTAGCACTGGCTAAAATCCCAATGTGTGTATATAGGAATCACACATTCTATAAATAATTTTGTGGTGGATAGGTTTCTAATTTTTAAATTTTGCCAGGGCAGTGGCCTTATGGCCCACTCTTTACGATTTTCAACTGCTGTGGGATTTTTAACATGCACAACTTGCACACGGGACCTCCTATTTTTTCACGCTTATCCAAGAAGGCTAGGCATCTGATGTCACTACCCAGGAGACCAGGGGGGAGTATGACATCATTAGGACTACTGGTTCTGAAATAAAATTTCCATAAATTATATTCCCTTTACTGGGAATCGAACCTGGTACCTTCAGAATTTGAGGTGGACGCCATACCCCTAAACAGAGAAAAGATTATGGGTCTGTTTAATGTCATGACAGGAAAAGAAGTCAACAACAGAATTAATAAACAGCACTGTTGACAGGAAGTTGAGGATAGACATTATCGCCTACACCAGGTGGCACAGCACGTGAAGAATTAAAAAAAAAGAATAATTCATGTAAAAGTGACTTCTTTAAGTACAAAATGTCTCATTATCTAAAAATACCATCATAGCTTGGTATGGTGGTCAAGTGTCACATTTGTTACATGCAGGATTGGCGAGACAAGTGTTTCCACTAGTACTGTAAAACTGGCCAGAGCTTTGTTCAAGATGCGCTCAAAGTTTTATGATAACAAACAGGAAACAAGGCTGTATTGTGAAGTTGAACCAGAAGGGAAGACGCCACTTAACAAATTAACATAGGAAATGTAAAAGGAAGTCACGCCAGATTTTTGTTGTTGAAGAACTAAAGTAGTTATTGTCTACCTTTTTTTATAAGATACCATTATAAGATGCCAGATAGTATGATTAATCTTACACATTTACAAGTTTACTTTTGGGTTCCGTTTTTCATTTAAGAAGAAAATTCGTATTATAAAAATATATAAATTTTAAATACATCAAAAGATGTCGTTGATGTTGAAAACCATAGTGAGTGTAACTAGGGTTATGGTAAATTAGCATGAGGACAAACATTCATGAAGAGGATGTTGAGTGTAGTTCCCCCGGGAGTCTCTGAGGAGACAAAGAAAGAAAAGGGCTACTGTTCCTTCAGGCAGGTCATACAAGATGACTAATATGACTTGTGGCTTATCATGTACAAAAATTGCTTTACAATATCCAACACATATCAAGTGCTCCAACAGACAGAAGATGTAGCAAATACAGAAGACTACTGACAACAGATATGGAATGCAACATATGTAAGTACTGGGAAAAGAAGCACAAATCATGGACAATGACAATAACATAAACTATCATTCAGAAAAACAGAAAGAAAAGAAACAAGAAAGCAGATTTAAACAGAAGCAAAACCAGAAGTTCTAGAGCCAGACCTCATTAAGTGTACACAGAAGCGAACAAAGAGATAAGAAGAAACATCACAAGAGGCAAGAGGAAATATATTGATGAGTTGGCAAGAGAGGAAGCTGCAACCAAAGGAAATATGAGGGAACTGTACACCAGCACAAAGAAGCTAACAGGAAATATAAGCAAGCAAATTGCTTAGCTCTATACAAGAGCAAAGAAAGAGACGGACAGAACATTTTGAGGAACTTCTCAATAGACCAGTTGCACTAAATCTCCCAGACATCCAGCCACCAGAAGAGCTACAAGTCAACTGTGAAAAACCAAATATGGAGGAAATAAACAAAGCCATAAAGCTCATAAAATATGGAATAGATGCAGGCCCATGTGGCATTCCTGCAGAGGCCATATAAGCAGATATTGACACCTCACAGGGTTATTATACAAATTACTTGGTAAGGTCTGGGAGAGAGAAGAAAGACCAGCAGAATGGAAAGAAGGATACCTGGTCAAGTGGCCTGAGAAGAGAGATTAACAGGAGTGCAAAAGTCACATAGAAATAATATTACTATCAGTGCCATGACAAATATTAAATAGGGTCATCCTTGAGAGTTTAAAGAGCCCATAGGTAGGCAACTGAGAGATGAACAAGTAGGTTTTAAAAAAAAATAGATCCTGTGCAGACCAGATAGCCACATTGAGAATAATAGTTGAAAAGACTCTTGACAGTGTAGACAGAGAATCACTTTGAAAATTGATGAAGCATTATAGTGTCCCCCTGAAGATCATTAACTTAATTAAGAAAACATATGAAGACATGACATGCTAAGTTCTTCATGAATGATGACTTACAGAACTGTTTGGGATAAGAAATGGGGTGCGAAAGGGACGCCTCTTGTCTCCATTTCTTTTCTTACTAGCAATAGATTGAATAATGAAAACATCAACGACACACAACAGAGATGGAATCCAGTGGAATCTGACTTAAACAGCTTGATGATCTAGATTTTGCAGATGGCTTGGCTCTTCTGTGCCATAAGGGTAATCAGATGCAAGACAAAATTAAAATACTCAGTGAGAGGTCTCAGCAAGTAGGTCTGAAATTCCACAGGTAAAAGACAGATAGATAATAAGAACAAATGCAAGAAATTATAACATGGTCGAACTTGAAGAAAACCACGACAAGATGTAGAATCATACACATATCTTGGCAGCAGTATAGACAAAATTGGAGGGACAGACAGTGATATCAAAATAAGAATATAAAAAGCAAGAGGAGCTTTCATTTCATTGGGAAAGATGTGGAGATCAAGAGAAATCAAGTCCATACATGCCACATGCTATGGTTTACCCATAATCTGTACAAGGTGTTTGCATTTTTTGATATTTACACCCTGTACATAATTAATGTACAGGTTTTCTAACCCATTCCCCTTATTACTGTGTCTCAGAGTTCTTTTATAAGGTCCTATTGAACACAGGATTTCCCAGTCTGTTAATGATAATTAAACACATAAATAGACTAAATGATGACACTATCACTTTATTTTTGCAGTGTAAAATAAACTCAGACATTTATTGTTTGGGTGAAGACCTGCTTTAAAAGGCAAAGTCCCCATGCCTCATTTATAATGCAGCCCACTGTAATTGAAAATATTTTTACACGAATTAACTCTTTTGATATGTTTTTTTCAGGTTTTGAGGGTCTGTGTACAGGGTTTTGGATTTTTTTGTACAGGTTTTTTATCTCCGAGGTGTGGCATGTATGCAAGTCCAACACAAAAATAAGAATCTTTAACTCAAATGTTAAGTCAGTCCTATTGTATGGCTCTGAAAGATGGAGAACAACAAAAACAACAACCAAAAAGCTAGAGACTTTCATAAATGGATGCTAGCATAGAATAGAGGGATTTAAGTTGTATGACAAGATCACGAATATGGAACTCTCCAGAGTGCCAGCTATGTAACTACCCCTATGAAACTTTTGACCACCACCTCTTTGAGTGCCCAGCACTCGATGAATTTAGGAAAATGCTCCTTCCTCCATGACCAGATAAGTGGAACACCTTGTACGTAGAAACAAAACAACTTGCGAAGACATGCAGATATCACTATATGGCACTGGGCCAAAGGATGAGAGCCCAAGCGCCGCTGGATCAATAACAACAACAACGGACCAATAACAACTGAAATGTGATTTCACCAGGATGGTGAGTTGTTATCTGTGGCACTCCACAGGAGCAGCAGATTATGAAGAACATCACAAACGAACCATGTTGCTAGGGCTAACAGTCATGTGGTGATGGACTGTCTTAACAATTAATATCACTCTGTTTCCTCAGGGTATATGTGACATGAAGCTGGCATTCCAATGTTTCCGCCTGGCCCTCTCACATAACAACGACCACGCCGAGGCCTACAATAACCTGGGTGTCTTAGAGCTGAGGAGAAACCATGTTGATGCTGTAAGTACAGAACAGATGTGATCAGAATAAACTTGCACTAGAGATCATTACAAGGTTCTTCTTCTTCTTAGGCACTAGTGGTTCTGTCCTGCAAATATCATGCAGACTGACACAGTGAACCATTACTCACTATAACTTCCTGTCTCTGTTACTGTTTGTCATTTCTGTTGTTAACTTTTTTTGCCCATGCTGTTGTGTTACGTTTGTCCTGTGTGCTCCCTTTTTACCATTAAAATGTCCACTATTCTCAGTCCTTGTCATCCACTGTCTAATTTTCTATTAATTTTGCATGTTGCCACAATATACTTGAACTCTCCTGTTGTGACATGACCATACAAGTTGCGCTGCTATCATGTTTCTTATGACAAAGACACATAACTGATAGATATTTATACAGATTCTAATAATGAGGACTGTGCTTTTTGTCTGTTACCTGTATCCAAGTACACAGGAACATTTTCTTTACACAAACAATAACAGTTGTACAAAGCACTGGTTTGAAAAAAAAATATTGTCACATACATTTCTTTAAGACGAGTGATAAGAGTTTAGTTTTTCATTACGATTAAATGAAGTTAAACATACATCTGTTTATATTTACACATGTAATATCAAATTGCTATTGCTGGTTTTGAATTGCCGACATTTCCATGCCCTGTTGACGGTCACTACCAAATTTAACATAGTTCTACCTTACTAACTTACTCGTTCCTCTTCTACCGTGAGGTGTAGAGGTTTGGAAGAGAGAGCGCCATACTATCCTATCAGCTGTCTTCCTCCTGCCCTAGTTCCATTCTAGTCCTCGGTCCTTCAGAGATTGTCTAATGTTGTCCTCCCAGCGGACTCTGGGTTGACCTGGAAGTCTGGATCCTTGGCTCTTAGGCTCCCATATCTGCCATAGCAGCTGATCTTCTCCCATTCTGCAGACATGGCCAAACCATCTTAGTTGGGACTGTTCTTTTTCAGTCTGCAGGGGTTGGGTTTTTAGGCTTTGATGTATTGTCTTGTTGCCGACCATGTCTCTTCTTGTTACTTCAACCACCTTTCTCAGATACCTCATTTCTGAGGTTTAGGTCTGGCTTTTGTGGGTTGTAGTCATTGCCCATGACTCACATCCATACGTCAAGACTGGGACATAGGTGGAGCGGTATACAGCCATCTTCGTTTTCTTGCCAACTTCTCTTTTGCTGAGGAATCCTCGATTTATGGCCTGAAAATGTCTACCAGCTGCTGCTCTTAGGGTAGCCAAATCTCTTTGATGCCTCCCTTTCAGCCTATGACAACTCCGAGGTATTTAAAGTGGTTATAGTTCTACCTATATATTAAATCTAGCATATCTGCTACATAAGGACGACAATTATAACGAATTATTGGCCTATTGCCTCATGTAGTTTATGGGGGTGGGTCTCTGAGGAGGCAAAGAAAGGGAAAACAAAACTACTGCTACCTCGGGTATGTCATAAGAGGTAACTAATATGAAGTCACACATGAAGCAAGCAACCTCATGCTATAAAATAAATTGCTACAGGGTCCATCACTGGAAGAGCACATTAATACTTGATCCAGACTTCTTACAAGAAGACTAGCAGCAGTTTTGAAAAACTCATTCATTACCCTTCAGCTGCCCAAGGAGCATAGGGCTTCAATTAACGTTGTTCCTCCTGTCTCGTACCCTCAGCTCAAGGTCTTTTCATGTTTTCCTCGTAATTTTCATTTCTGTCTCCTGTTCTCTTCTCCGTCCGTTTTATGGTCTTCTGCTTCACTTACCCTGGGGATTCCAGAGCAAAGACTGCCAGGTAATAATGTCAACAGGCTTCCTCGGTGTGCATCGCCAGCGTTTAACATTGTAATGTTAATGTTACAAACATGGCCTGAGTAGAATCTACTCGCATCTGTTGATGACTTCCGGAACATTTTATTATACGGAATATTTTCTGCAGCGACTGGTAAAACAAGGCTTTAACTTCTCGCTTTCTCGAAATGGCTTCTTTATCAGTGTTGCCACTCTGAATTTTGAAAAAAAAGAAAAACAACCTAGATGGTACCTTAAAAGACACTTAGATAAACCATGATTGGGCGATATGGGCTATTTTTTGGGCAGAAAAACGAAAGTTGATCTAGGTGGCGTTCTTCAACTAATGAAGGAAAATGACACATAGACAGGACAAAAAAACCTAGTTTTAAGGTGAATTCACCTAGGAGTGAAAACGCTGGAAGAACAACCTGATAACTTGGAAACCCTGTGGCTTAAATTCAAGGACATCATAAAGACAGCTGCTGCAGAAGCATGTGGTGAAGTCCGACTTGGGAACAAGAGAAAGAGGACACCTTGGTGGACAGAGGAAGTCAAAGAGAAAATAAGAGAGAAGAAAATGGCATGGAAACAATACTTAGGAGCTAAAAACACAGCAGGAAAAATAGAGAAATATAGAGAATATGTGAACAGAAGCAAAGAACAAGGTGCTAGCAGCAAAACAGAAGTCCTGGGAAGAATTTGGAGAAAAGCTAGAAAAAGACGCGCAAGAAAACCAGAAATTGTTCTATAAGACCCTAAAGAACATGAGGAAGGAAAAACAATGCCCTCTCAAATTTATAAAGGACAAGCAAGGCAAATTGCTTACTGCCCCGAAGGAAGTAATGAAAAGATGGAAAGAATATTTCTCAGAACTCCTTGATGGTGAGCAAGGTCAAGCATCAGAAATGATAACCACTAGCACAGAAGAGGAAACGAATGGTGATGAAGATGACATAAAGATGGAAGAACTGAAGGCAGCACTGGAGAAAATCAAGATGGGCAAAGCAGCAGGGCATAATGGTATAACACCAGAAATGGTTAAGTACATGGGAGCATCAGGCGACCTATTACTCTTAAGGGTCCTACAGGCAGCGTGGTGCAACAAGACCATACCAAAGGACTGGGAGATTGCCATCATAACACCAATTTTCAAAAAGGGTGACAATCGACAATGTGGAAACCATAGAGGCATATCTCTTCTTAGTGTCCCTGGTAAAATCTACTCTAGAATCCTAGAGCAGAGACTCCGACGCCTAGCTGAGCCACAATTGGATGAGGTCCAGTGCGGATTCCGAGCAAACCGAAGTACTCAAGATCCAATCTTCACACTCAGACAGCTGAGTGAAAAGGCCCTTGAGTATAAGAGTGAGATCCATCGTTGTTTCATAGATCTGGAAAAGGCATTTGACAGGGTCCCCTGGAGCAAACTTTGGGACTGTTTGGCAAGGAAGAACATTCCAGCACCTCTGATTCATGCTATACAGAGCTTCTACAAGTCTTGCAGAAATTATGTGAGGACAGCAAACCATAAGTCAGAAGAGTTCAGGACCACCACTGGTGTAAGACAAGGTGATATCCTGTCACTTTATCTTTTCATACTCCTCATGGACAATGTTATCAAGTCATTTAAGGAGAGAACAAGAAAGTATTCAGTGGGGTACTGGAAGATGAGACAGGTATGTATTTCAGAGCTGGCATTTGCTGATGATGTTGCCCTGATTGCTAAATCAGAGGCACATCTCCAATCCAACCTGCAAGTCTGGAAGGAAGAGCTGGAGAAGAGAAGGATGGTCATAAGTAGCTCTAAAACAAAATCCATGGTGATATCACGAGAAGAAAGAAGACATCAGCTGGGAGAACAGGTCCTGGAGCAGGTCGACCACTTTAAATATCTCAGAGCTATTATAGACCGAAAGGGAGGCATCAAAGAAGAGTTGGCTACTCAAAAAGCAGCAGCTGTGAGACTTTTTCAGGCCATAAATCGAGGATTCCTCAGCAAGAGAGAGGTTGGTAAGAAAACGAAGATGGCTGTATACCGCTCCACCTATGTCTCAGTCTTGACATATGGATGCGAGTCATGGGCAATGACTACAACCCATAAAAGCCAGATCCAAACCTCAGAAATGAGGTATCTGAGGAAGGTGGTTGAAGTAACAAGAAGAGACATGGTCCACAACCAGACGATACGTCAAGGCCTAAAATCCCACCCCTTGCAGACCCAAGTAGAACAGTCCCAACTAAGATGGTTTGGTAATGTCTGCAGAATGGGAGAAGATCGGCTACCACGACAAGCATGGGAAACAAAGAGCCAGGGATCCAGACCCCCAGGATGACCCAGAGTCCGCTGGGAGGACAACATTAGACAATCTTTGAAGGACCGAGGACTAGAATGGAACCAGGCCAGGAGGAAGACAGCCGATAGGATAGTCTGGCGCTCTCTCTTCCAAACCTCTACACCTCACGGTAGAAGGGGAATGACTAAGTAAGTAAGTAAGTGAAAACGCTGTACATCATAGAAGGGCAAATGCAGTGTTTCCTAAACTTTTTTATGTATCCGCCCCCTTGGCTTCCAGAGCACATCCTCAGCGTACCCACCATTTCCCTGCACTACATAAAAAACTATAAAGAGTGAAAGATAAGAGCAAATGCTAATTCAAAACAGTGACAACTAATTATTAAAAAAAAAAACTTTCTAAATTAAAACTACAGATGTGTTTACTTATTAATTTAACAATTTTTAAAAACAAAACTTAATTACATAATCCAGTATAACCAACTTTCACCAACAGTATAAGAGAGTACATAAGCAACTCACCACAAACCTATTTTGTCCTCACTAACACTGTTACACTATATTTAAAAAGGATAATTCAGTTAATTACCAAATATTCCCAGTACCCCATGGAAAGCTTCTCGTTCCCCTTGGTACGTGCACCCCCATGTTGGGAATCTCTGTTGTAAGGTGTATGAGAAACTGGGACGAGTGATGTTAGGGAGGCGCAGTGATGTTAGGGAGGCGCGGTGGGTGTGGGTTTGTTCAGGCTACGTTCTCCTTTTAAGCGCTTACGTCAGGGCCTTGTATAATCAAACCACTTTTACATGTAAGTTTTATATTTAGTTTTGGCATTTCTAAGAAAACCTTGAGCTAGGCACACTGCGTAATGACCTAAATTAATACTTCCATTAATTTCATTTTATACACGGCGTGATGAAAAGACAGATGGACTTAGGATAGAAAGAGAGAGTGAGGGCTGAAAGCAGGAACGCAGGCAACACTAACACGCATCTCGCGATATACAATTAATGCCACCCTCCCCACTTGAAAGGCCAGAAGCAATAACTTTTTTTCAGATAGACAGTGATAAAAAACACTACCCATACGAGAGTTAGGTTTAAAAACCTGAAAAACGCTTATTAGGAAACATGACATTATACTGGTTTACGTTTGAAAGCCTGACAGTACCCAGACACCACATCGTATTGAAGTGAACGGGAGGTAGAAGAAAATGCATATTTTGAACGCAGCCCCTTAGCCCCATAAAATTTATATAGTTGGGTTCCTTAGGACCTGCTGACAAAGAATATGTTAAGTGTTACGCAAATAGTCTAGGAATTAACAAATTATAGCCAAAAGAAAATAGTGAGGGTGTCAGACAACACCAAAAAATAATCGCACAGTGGCATGTTTTGAAACCACTATTTTACGGGAAATTGGCCACCATGTAAAATCCTATTTGATTGGATAGAAGTAAATGTAAGGCTAAACACGATTAGTCGGACTATAAATACTAATTCTTTGTTGTTAGGGGAAACGGTAGTAAGGGTACTTTTTTTGAAAAGCTGTGTAAACATGGCCCGATTGGTTAGACCCGCCAATATAGTCAATTAAGAGCGTCAGTTCAGTGCCACACTTTAAAATAAACTTACTAAGAAACAGTGCGTTGAGAGCCAGATCATATTTTTCTAAATAAAAGTCTGGGACAGAGGCAGATCGGAATTTGTGCCATTATTCATCGCCAGTCAACGTATCTGTGTATTATTTCCATGAATTGTGGTAAGCTTGATATATTCGATATCTTTTTAATGAAAATTGAATGTAAATTGATAATTTATGTCTGTATATGTTTGTGGTTCAGTAGCAAACATGAGGCAAGGCCTAAATATTGCTCCAACCTGAACAGGAGGTGTCGGAGAAAAGTAAAACTGCATGGAATTGCCAAACAGTACACTGACACCTATCTTATTGACTAGAAGGAACTAATGCTGGAATTGCAGAGGCGTAGTAACCATTTAGGAGGAGAATACTGGTGTAAATTGTTTCAGATGAAGCTAGCAGTTGGCCTATCGCTCTGAACTCAGTGTTTGTTATGTAATGTGTTCAGTGTGGAAATAGATTATAAATTAGATCTGAAGTAGGAGGTACAACCTTCTTGTTTCAGGGACTGTGGTCCTAGTTATTGAAGCAGCACCTGGTCTGAGTTTTGCTGAATCCAGAGGCTGACAGCATACTCCTTGGTCCAGATAGCGACCAGTGAGGTGTCTCCAGAACACAGTGAAGCAATCGAGCAGAGGAGTCTTTTCCTGCCGCCATCACGAAAGATAAGCTTCTGTGGCCAGAGTAGCTCAACATTATGTGCCCCCTCAAAAATTGACATTTTAGTAAACACAGAGGGACAATTAATTGGTTCAAATGACAGGAACTGTGAACTTTTCCCAATACTATTTCCAAGATAATCAAACACTTGAAGTCATGATGAAAAACAACAACCAAGCTTGAACAAACCAGTATTACCTCATATTACTACTGCACAAATTACACACATAGAATAATAATAATAAACTATGTCAATACAAAGTTCATATATATAAACTGTGTACATAATACTTGTAATTACATTTGATTGTGATTCCTGGTTCACTGTGTAGTTGAATCAGGATACCCATTATTGAAAGAATTAATACATATATTTTTAAACTTAAACACTTGACTCATTTAAGATAGTTTTATAGAGTGTTATATGTGTGTGAGTGTCACAGTGTTGTAAGTGTTGTGGAATAAATTAAATTGTTTATTTGTCTGTTGTTGTTGTGACTTACACTTCATCATTTTCATAACCCTAGACATTTAACGTAGTCATCACAATATTCCAGAATAATTCTGACTGAGGTATAAATGTGGTAGCAAGTAAGGTCATCTGTAATACACGACACTTATTAGATACAGATACCTTCACAGCTGATCTCAGTCAGTACACTAAGTCCCCTATAAATATTTATAACATCCCACTTTACCACACTCATCACAGTGCACGAACTCTGTAGCACCAGCGAGAATCCCAATGTGTGTATATAGGAATCACACATTCTAGAAATACTTTTGTGGTAGGTAGGTTTCGAATATTTAAATTTTGCCAGAGCTGCGGCCTGATAGGCCTACTCTTTATGATTTCCAACTGCCGTGGGATTTTTAACGTGCGCAACTTGCACACGGGACCTACTATATTTAGTAATATTGTTGAATTTAGCCTGCCAAATCCTTAACCATCCCTCTTACTACTGAACGCCCCCTATTGTCACATTTTCCCTTTTTGCCCCCTTGGATCCTCCCAGCACCCCGGAGGGCGATATCGGCCACTTTGGGAACCACTGGGCTAATGCATTTCCAAACACAGTATGATTCTGGTGATTTGTTGACAAGCAGATCTTATGGAGCAATGAAACTGGTAGATACGAGATTACTAAAGGGCATATATTTTCAGCGGTTTTTTGTTGTTGTTGTTGCTTTTTTAAACTAATCGAAACAAGGAAAAGGTGTACATGCGGCTACCATAAGCTCATACGGTATGGCTGAAAAGGGGGGGAACTAGTCTGTATGAGGTAAAAGCGATCATCAGCACATAAATACCTTATCCTGAAGATGATCCCTTTTTGTTTGTAGTACTCAGACACAAGATTTATGACCTTTATGTTCGTTTATGGCCCTGGCGTTAATGAGAACAGAACATTGCCGTACACATGAAATAAGGGCAAGTGGTTCTCGCGTAATCTTACCAGTGATTCTTAAAATGGACAAGATGGATATCCGTTGTAAAGAAGAAGAAAAGCAGAACATGGCGGTATTGTAGCCAAAACTACCACTAAGAGGAAAGTTGGCAATTCATATTGTTTCATTGTCAGTATGACTACCAAGCTATGAACAGGTCAGAACAAATGGTCATTCTGCGCCTCAGAACAGGACACAACCGACTCCGCAGCCACATGTATACAAAACTCAAGATTGGCAATTCAGCCATGTGTACATGTGGACAGGCACCCCAGACTGCGGAGCACGTACTTCAGGATTGCCCCGAATATGATATATTGAGGCAAACCCACTGGCCCACAGAAACAACACTGGAAGCAAAACTATACGGACCTCTGTATGAACTACAAAAGACAGTGAAGTTTATACAAGAAACAACATTGCAGATATAGACGATATATTTCAAGCGAACGAAAGAAGAAGAATTGTCAGTATTAAATGGTATTCCGTGCATCCCTTCAAGACAGAAGAAATAGTTTTAAACACGCCGCCTGGGTTCATTTTGGATCATGGTTTAACCAAAAAAAATCTGACAGATGTCTTAATTGCATATTTGTTTTATTTTATTGGAATTCATTGAGATAATTTTTTTCCTCCATTATTTGGACATTCATGAAAAAAGCCGGGAGCAAAAAAAGCTAGTTTATCACGAACAAAGATTGCACACATAAAGTGTAGCTACAACAAAATGAGACTAAATGTCATGTTCACTCCTCTCTGTGTTTAAAACATTGAGGATACCTGCTGATATCATGCATTACAAGGCAGTCCTTGTTCTGGAATCCTCATTGTCAGAGAAGTAGAGGGGAGGCTGAAAAAACATATAGAGAACAGAACTGAAGGCAGAAATCAAATGGATGAGGAAGACGTGGAAATAACTTGAAGTGATGGCACATGACAGGAGGACTTGGCATGAGATTGTTGAAAGTCTATGCTCCGCGGGGAGTGGAAGGGTGATGATGATGGTTATAACTGTTTAATAACTGATTCCGTACGTAATTATTTTCAGCTCTGGACGGAATTATTTTTAAGCCCCAAAAATATACACATACATAATTTACGTTTACTGACAATGTGTGTCTAATCATGAGTTAAGTATAACATATTATATATCAAATTAAAGTACATTGGATGAACAATATAGATCCATATGCCTTTCTGGCTAATTTTATGTTATGTTTATGTTATAACAGATAATATGTACACGGAAAAAAGATAACTTGAAATTTTGAACAAAAATTTTCGACTTACGTAAGGCTTGTAACATAAATTGTTATCACAATACAGTTTCACTGCTCTCTTTGTGCAGGTAATCCATTTAGAAACACAGAAAAAGTAAGAAAGTTATGGTTGATCACACAGTTTGTTCACTGTTTACATATTAGTAACATATCCTGTGTGTTTTCGGCCATTACGGCGATACGACAAAACACGATTAAAGATGAAGATAAATGTGAAAAAATCCCTTCAAACGCAAAGAAAAGACATTAAAGCTTGTTGAAATTTGCCCAGTTTTGAGTTTACTTCCGTTCGAGATAAATTCTGGGCAGTATAAAATATCAGAATAGAAAGAAACAACGAAATAAATCAGCGTCTTTTAAAAGATCTTGCGGCCACAGCGGTCGGCCATTGCGTCTTTTAATAGATCTTACGTACGGAATCAGTCATGGATCGACTTTTTAACTTCGGTGAAAATGTATGCATCCAGAAATACAGTGGTTCTCCCTGCCACGATGAAACCCCTTATAGACAAAGTGGAAAACATATTTCAGTATCTAGTTTGGGAAACAAAGAGCCAGGGATCCAGACCCCCAGGATAACCCAGAGTCCGCTGGGAGGACAACATTAGACAATCTTTGAAGGACCGAGGACTAGAATGGAACCAGAGCAGGAGAAAGACAGCCGATAGGATAGTCTGGCGCTCTCTCTTCCAAACCTTCTACATCTCACGGTAGAAGGGGAACGACTAAATAAGTAAGTTTGGTTGTCTCGTCTAGACCTTCCATTTTAGCCCCCTTTACCGTGGAATTTGAGCGTCCGATCGGCAAAGTAGTTAGAACGCTTGAATTCCGCGGCAAGGTTACCGAGTTCCGGTTTCAAAACCTTGTTGCGCCACGCTTGAGTCTAACCAACTGTAAATGGGTACCTGGCTCTGCTCTTGTGTTAGAAAAGACGAAGTTAGGGAGGAAGTGAACTGGTCATACCACCTCGTAACGCTGGACCTAGTAAAATGAAATCTCCAACACTTCACCACTCTACGGCAGTATATGCTCGGGGGGGGGGGGGGGGGGGGGGGGGGGGGGGGGGGGGGGGGGGGGGGGGGGGGGGGGGGGGGGGGGGGGGGGGGGGGGGGGGGGGGGGGGGGGGGGGGGGGGGGGGGGGGGGGGCGGGGGGGGGGGGCGGGTCTTTAGTATGTTCTCACAGGTAGAACTTCCTCTTTAGCCTTTTTTTTTCTACCCTGAAATTGATCGTGATTAAACTGTATCTAACTGAACTATTTCCACTCCTGTTTTTCTTTTGTCATGTGTTAGTTTTTCCTCACATTCATTCTGTTTTTATTTCTCCCCTTTTCTCTTTTCTTACACTTCATAAGATTGACACCCAGATATAAACTGAAGGCAGGTACTTAGATCCTAACCTGGGTGCTATCAGCAGTTGTCAGGAACAGGTGTACGTGGTGGTGGACGTCATGTGTGTTCAGGGATTTTCACGGACGGAAAGATAACGAAGGAGAAATTGAGAGTCGACCTGGGTAAAGACTTTCGAAAATAAAAAAAAAGGGGGGGGGGGGGGAAAGAAACGAAGCCAACGGAATGGTAGAACCAACAACATTGATCACCTGTTAGATTGCAAGCATCCCAAGCTCTCAGCAACAGATATGACTTCTGGAGAACGGGAGGTGGAAATGAAAATTGACAGGCCATTTTTTAAAGGAGTGTTTGCCATTCCCTAAACCCCTGTCTTCCCTAGAATTTACGTGTTTGATAGTATCATGTATTAGCACTCAAGAGTTGAGAGAAGGGTATAGGGACACGGTTACAAACTATATGTGCCAGAGATTGTGATGCTCAGTGAATGTCCCGCCCCGTATGTCGAGACAGTTTGTTTGTTTTTTCTTGGGGGGGGGGGGGGGGGGGGGGGTTCCATCTTTAAGAGACAGTGTAGCATGGTTTCCATGCGTCACGTAGCACAGTGCTTCGCAACCTTTTTGACTTCGCGGAACACTTAAAGTACCTTTCAACCTTACACGGCATACTGAAATATGTGGGTATGGTACATATTTGACATTCGATGCAATCATAAGATAACCCTCCCTAATTTTTTTTTGTGGTGGATTGGTGGATGATGATAAATCTGCTTATTATTTTGTAAAATTGTACGTGTGAGATTCTTTCGTAATATTTTACCATAACGTGTAATTTTGTATACGATTGATTATACGGTGTATTCTGACTGGTGTCCCGGCACACCAGTGAGACATGGGCGGCACACTAGTGTGCCGTGCAACAGGTTGCAGAGCACTGACGTAGGAGACAAGAGACAGTAGAATCAGTCACTCTTCCCTCACGCATGTCGTAAGAGGCTCCTAATGTGAGGTTCGGGTTCAGTTTGATTCAGACGAAATTGAATTCTGTCTAAAAGGTCATTCCATAGTAGATGCTGTCGTAGGGGTGTGAAGTGTTAGAGACTTAACTATACTAGGCCTAGCTTCAAGAGGTGGGGGGTGACCAGTTCCCTTCCTCGCTGCCTTTGCGTTCCCTAACTCAAAAGCAGAGTCGGGTACCCATTTACAGCTGGGTAGACTGGGCTGTGACGCCACCGTGTTTCGGTACCTTTGCCGCGAGAAGGCCAGCGCTCTAACCACTGTGCCAATTCGACCCTCGTATTTTATCTATTGGTAATAAAGTATTCTTGAACATCAAGCAGCTACATTTGTACATAAGAGTAGAAACGCCAAGAACACAGAACCCCGTGTCGTGGGGGGGGTGGGGGGGGGGGGGGTTCTCTGAAGAGGCAAAGAAATAAAGAGGACTAGATGTAGGAGTTTTTGAACGAACTGGCGCAATTGGAATCGGCCGTAAATTGAAATCATATGTAAGTCAGTAAGTTACGTTCCAGGCACCTAAACTAATTGACAAGCAATACAAATGCTGTTATACTTAAAAGCTCTGAAATAAAGTAAATAAAATTTAACAAAATAAAGTTAATTAAAACAATTATGTAAATAAAATAAAGTAAAGTAGATTCAATAAAAACGTACTTTGTACACTTACAACCAAAAACGTGCGTTAGGCAGCGGCTTTTGTTCTCTGACGAAGTCCTTGGTTGAGGACCGTCACGTGTGTTAAAAAGGGCATGCAGTGTTGACTGTCGTGATTTTCTCTTTTTTTTCCCTTCAAAATCTAGTAACAAGGGCTCACAGATGCCATTAGGCTCCTCTTCGCTGTAGCTGTCTGCACCCAGTCATGTGATCAGTCTCGCAGAGCTTATCACTGAGTTTCTCCACATCTGAAAGGAAGGCACTACAGATCGCCAGTCTTCATTTCTCATGTAAAAAGCTCTTGATTCTGTTTCCTTCCCTTCTTTTTGTTGGCTTAATCGTGCAGCCAATTCTTCAAAGTCTTTACGTAAAAGAGGTTCTACATAGCTTTCCAGCATCTCTGTGGCGTCTTCATATGTAACCGTCCAAGTCCACCTCCTGTGCCAGTCTTCTAACGTCTTTGATTTAATTATTTAACTTAATAATTATATCTCATGTTAATGTAATAAGAAGTTTTAAAGTATATATATTTTGCTACGTTTGATTTTTTTTTTTTTAACCTTCGGGTTTAAAAATCGTCGTTATTTTGAATCGGCGCAAATCGACAGGCGGTTGGTAAAAGACGACTAGTTTGAGATTTTTCAGGGAGTTAGCAACTTCATCATGTAAGACCAATTGAAACAGAAGCCACCACTGCAAAAGTACACGAATGCTTTTGTACAGGACTCCTGCAAGGGGCCTGGCTGGCTGCAGAAGTAGCTTCATACTTCACAGAGGGCGAAAATGAAAATGGTTTTGAGGAATGCTGTTGTTTAGAAAGAAGAAATGGCATGTAAAGGTCACGTACAAACTAGAAAATATCGGAACAGCATGTAGTGACTGGTAACCTTAAATTAACCACAAGGCCAACACCTGCGAGTGTACATGATCCACGAAACATTATAGTAAAGAGCGGACCCGACTAGTCGGCCCTTCATAAAAACAAGTGCCACTTATCCAGAAGTCAAGATTACTTCATGGGTTATGAAAGTTTTTATATTCCTGTAACTTTGTTTGTGTTTTGTCTCTTTGTTCATTTTTATTTTATTTATTTGTTTTGCATTCTGCATTTCCCCTTCCTGCAGGTGTGAAATAGGAGTTAATTGTGGTGCAGTCTTTATTTTCTTGTTGTGATTTTATACACTTAAAACAAAAATTTGATATGCGCGGTGTTTGGATGTTTCAAATCTTTTAGCCCTTGGTTCACTAGGTGTCATGACGCGGGGAGCTGCAATTTTGCATACGACCCTATGTCATGGTACATTTTAAGCTATCAAAATTTGAAGGAACCTGGAGTATATATCCGGGGCTTGCAATATAAAAAAATAAAGCAATTCTTTATCGCATTTTAAAATAAAAATGTGTAGCTTAAAACTTTCTTTTTAAATTACTTATTATATTATTTGTTAAAATCTGCCTTTTTATTCTCGTTTCCTACCACGAGAAAAATTTTATTTACAAAAAAAAAATTTGATGTCAACGGACATTTTTTTGTCACGTTAATAGAATTTCTTCCAGGCATCCTCATCATAGAAAATGCACTGCTACAGAAACCACCGCAGCAAGAGCACAAGCCTGCTTGGTGCAGGCTTCCTGTAAGGGGACCAGATAGCAGTGGTGGCTCCATGCTGCAAAAGGAATGAAAAGGAGATCTAAAGAAGTAGCCGTTCTTCTTCATGTGCTGTCCCCAGCCTGCGGCTTATAGGGGCCTCCATCTGTGTCTTGCATTATCTTTCTCGTATCAACCCTTCCACCTGTCCGGCTTGGAAGACCCCACTGGATAGCTATGTTGTTATCTCTGGCATGTCTCTCGGGGTTATGAGGGGTCACACAAGATGTCCCACCGCGAGAATGTGGAAACTTCTTCTTCGTTCACCCTCAAACATCAGCTTGAATATGTTCAAAGAAAGCCGTGAACCAGGGAGAGTTGTTGCTAACTGCAACTGAAAATAGAGCGCGGAGGAATCTACCTCGTACTGAGCAGCAATGCAAAGCTCAGTAGCAACAGGTGAATTTTCAACCCATTTCAAAGCAAAGGAAAAACACTCACTACTGCAACAGACATTCTAATAACGGAGGAAGCACTGAGAGAGCATAGTGTTCTTCACAAATGTGCTGTCAGCATTAACCGCACTTGTAGGTCAAAGAAGCAAAGACAGAAATGTCCCACGAGCAGCACTCTGAAAACTATGTTGGCAAGTCAAAAGGGATGTGATACAGTGGGTCCTATCTCATTGCTAACTCCCCGGGAATGAAGTGGTCGTTTGAACTCGCAAAGGGATTGGGGGGGGGGGGGGAAGAGGAGGCGGAGACTGCCTCTAACTGATTCAGGCATACGAGCTCATCAATATCAAATTCATGAACAGGTGAGAGACAGACGCTCAGGTCACCATGAAGAACATGCCTGTAACCATTTCAACAGAGAGACCAAGTACTAATCTTCAGACTCCGCACAAGCCACAACAGACAGTTATCATGTTCTATAAACTGAATATAAGAAATACAGATGTAGCACGGATACTATGACTGCCCAACATCTGCTGCATGAGTGCCCAACATACGAGGGAACAGAGAAACCGCAAAGTTTAGATCAGTTAAGAGTTTAATACTGGTTTACTACAGCGTACGGAGTGGATTCTGTCTTGTCATTTTCTAGGCTACTACCACGCGATCGATCCATCAGCTTCGGTGCTGTTCCATTTTCTCCATGGTGACTCTTTCTAAAGTCTCTAGTACACGTCACAACCAGCGTGTCTTATTTCGACATGTTCTGTCAACTTGATGGGTCGGATCTTGTCGTTGAAAGTGGTTCCAGCTGCAGTAGTATCATCAAACTCTTGAGAGCAGACGATCACGTATATTAGAACACAGCGGCGAACAAGAATCAGAACGATTGTAAAGACACTAGGAAGTAACCCATCAAGAAATGACAGCAAAGACGTATGGTGTGCGATTTCTGTCTCATATCCTGCGAACAGCACCATGTCTTCTGCATTTATTTTCTTCACTTCCATTTCCGTTTATCTGCTACCTTCCGCCGAGCATTTAAGCCCGTCAACGCACTCAGACACCTTGAAGCGGTAATTAAAAAAATTACACTTATAAAAAGTGACGTCAGAGGACTAATTTATTTACAGGGTGTTTCACAAAGAATATCGGTATTTTAGATGCATTTAACTTTGGTTATTGAACACTTAAAAATATACAGTTTGCACTAAAAGAAAGTAAAACTGTCAAAGTTTAATCTCTTACATTACAATCCCTCAGTGTGTGCCCCTCGTGTGACACGGCACACATCTAAACGGTAGTCCACTTCTCTCCACACTCGCTCCAGCTGATCCCTTGTTATTCTTTCCACAGCAGCCGTGATTCAATTCTTTAGTGTTCGGAGATCTCGGGGCAAAGGTGGCACGTAGACGATGTCTTTTACGTAACCCCACAAAAAAGAAATCACACGGTGAAAGATCCGGAGACCTGAGTGGCCAGCGGTATAGAGCAAGGTCATCTGCTCCAGCACGTCCTATCCATCGATGTGGGAGAACCTCATTCAGAGACTTCCGGACTTCATTATGAAAATCAAGGTGCCTCATCTTGCTGGAAAACGTAGTTTTCAGATTCCTCATTTAACTGAGGGAACAACCAGTTTTTTAGCATGTCCAAATACGACGTTCCGGTCACTGTCCTCTCAGCAAAAAAGGAATGGCCCATACACCTTTGTGCAAGAAATGGCACAGAAAACATTTACCTTTGGTGAATCCCGTTGGTGCTCAATGGTTATGTGTGGGTTTTCTGTGCCCCATATTCGTACATTGTGACGATTCACTTTACCACTTTAGTGAAAAGTTGCTTCATCAGAAAAAATGCAGGCGGGGTAAAAATGCTTCATCTTCCTCTAACATTTCTGTGCAGAAGTCGTTTCTTTTCTCCTTGTCTGCAGGATGAAGAGCTTGGAGTAACTGCAACTTATAGCTTTTCATTATCAATCGCTTTCGCAAAACGCGCCACACTGTTGTTTTAGGAATTCGTAATTCACGACTAGCTCGCATTGTTGACTTTCGCGGGCTCCACAGGTAAGCTTCTCTAACTCTCTGCACATTTTCTTCTGACGTTCTTGGTCGACTAGAGCTTTTTATACACCAGGGTAGTCCCCAATATAGTTAGTTAAAGGCTGCATGGATTTAAATGCATTTTGCTAAATAAACAAATTTTAGATAAACCGATAGAGATAAATTACCAGTATGATACTAACTTTACATGATTAAAATCGGTCCACCATTAAGAGAGATAATAGATATTAAAATTTCTGCACATTGATCGCGAAGGCAAAAAGACGTATTGGTTTGAGATTCTTAACACTGCTTTTACCCTTTCCATCCGCGAGGTACGATGCGATACTATATAAGACGTTGAACTTGGCTGAATTGAGGCCACAACATTTTCAAATACTACGCTGAACAAACGAAAGCGGCAAACGCTTGCTGTCAAATAATTTGCCGCTGTATCTATGTAGCAGACCTAGATACCCCTTTACAGCCTGTTATAGCTATTGTGTATTACCTGAGGGTAAGAGAAATAAATATATATATATATGAAAACTGGAAGGAAGTGGAGAGTGGAAGAAGCTGTTGATGCTGCCCAAGAGTCACTCAAACTGAGGGAGGTAATCGGATACACACAGACGAATAGACGGGGATTTGGTCATGGAGACATCCGCTGGTGGTCCAAGGCATCAAGCAGGGAGCGCAGAGACATGGTTGTTCATGAGATACGAGAGGCTGAGAATGATAAGAGGTTGCAAAAAGCAGTGCAGCAGGTCCAACAAGGCCAATGGACTACATGGGAAGGAGCCCTGCAGAGGTCCTTGACATGGAATGATATATGGCATATGGCACCTCTTAGGCTCAGCTTCGTTGTTAGATCAATGTATGACCTGCTGCCGTCGGCCATCAACCTTGTGAAATGGGGAAAGTCGGATGATGAGCAGTGCCCCCTGTGCCAGGGGAGGCAGACACTCGAACACGTGCTCTCAGCGTGTAAGGTGTCATTAGGGCAAGGGCGATACACCTGGCGCCATAACAAAGTGCTAAATGAGCTTGCTGCGACAATAGATCTAGCAAGGATGAAGGCGAACAGCAAACCCAGGCCGAGCACCGCAAATACATACTTTCTGAGGGCAGGAAAGTCAGCACACCCCAAACCGAGTAAACCAGGTAGCAGTTTACCATCTCTTCTTGATTGTGCAAATGACTGGGAGATGGCGGTAGACCTATCTGAACGAGGGGCATATCCAGAGAGTATCAGAAAATCGCGGAGACGGCCGGATATAGTGCTTCATTCTTCTTCAACGCTTCAGGTCATACTGATTGAACTGACCGTGCCATTTGAATCCAGATTAGACGAGCAACATTCGTTCAAAGCGGCCAAATATAGTGATCTGGCCGCGGATCTGAGACACGAGGGGTTCACTACAAGGGTCATGGCTGTTGAAGTGGGCGCAAGAGGGCTTGTGGCTGCATCAATGTATGATCTATTGAAACTGTTGGGGCTGAAGGGACAGGCGAGAACAAGGGCACTGAAGAGGCTTAGTGAAACTGCCGAAAAGGCATCAGGCTGGCTGTGGAACAACCGCAATGGGCAATGGAAATCGTGACAATAAACGCTGCGGTACAGAAAACACCAGGAATTTTTCTAAGTCCACAAAACGCTGAGTTTTGTGGTGTACTAGTGAGCGGGCTGTGACTGAGGGGCAACAGGCGATGTATATTATAGGAGGTGTCAGAGTCAGAATTTCAGTGGCTAGGCTCGGCAGCTTCGCGATGGTGTCTCAGTGTGTGCGACGGAACGAACGGAATAATTTGTCTTCTCTTTGTTACTTTCACAATTGCCTCCACGGCTGGCGGAGTTGTGGATTAAAGTTGCTACCATAAGTGAAATGGGTTCATTTTCGATACAAGACAACAGGAGGCTGAGACGCTTGGGAGTCATGACCCAAGTGGGCCCGCCCCCCTTAGAGTGTAAAGGAGTATACTGGGCCGAAACACTTGTCCGATGGGGGGACTTCTTCTGATGATCAGATTGCCTCCTGTTGTATCGCTCTGTAAAGAGTTTCCTATCATAGTTACATGGTCAAACCAGTGACGATCGGGAAAAGACCGATTGACTTCTGGAAAGACAGATGACACTGGGAAAGACTAGAAACCGGCTGACCGGGTTAGCACCCCGTAAGCTGTATTCAATTGCTACAGGACCCAAAAATGATAGATGCCCCCAGGATTCACCGAAAGGGGGGGAGAATGATGAATCCACAGGCGCCTCATTGGAATCGACCAGACCCGTTACACAGACTTCGAGCTCTGAACAACGGCTGGAATTTCCATGTGCCTGTGGTAGGGAGTTCTCTACTCAGAGAGGAATGAAAATCCACCGAACGAAAAAGGGGTGTGGGAGGTCATCTGGGGGAGATCAACAGCGCTCTGTCTCGACGGATAAGACGTTAGAAGAACGCAGCCAGGAGTCAATCCACAGTGCTGAGTACATTCAAGTTGATCTGCCTGATGATGATCTCACACACTTCTTGGACGGGAAGAGAGATGCAATCAAGTTTCCACCTGCCAGTGCAAAAGGGCTTTGGGAACAGCTGGACAAAGCCTTGGCAAAAGAGTTGGATAACAACCTGAAGCAGATAAGTTTGGAGAAGAAGCTGGAAATCTTCGGCGACATAATATATCTGCACTGTCGCAAAGTGTTCGGAGTGAGGGAGGCAAGGGAAAGTAACCCACCACGAAAAAGTAGAAGACAAATTAAAATAGAAGAAATCAGGAAACAGAAGAAGCATGCCCGAAAACTTTTCAAGAACGCAGTTGCCACAGAGAAGGAAGGGTTACGACAGGTTTGGGAGCACCTGAAAGGCCAACATAATGCCCTTTGTAGAGCAGAAAGGTTGTGCAGGAAGAGAAGGAAGACTCGAAGGGATAGGGAAAGATTCTTCAGGGAGCCCTTCAAGTTTGCCAAAGAACTGTTTGAGCAGCCACGGTCGGGTACGCTAAACATCAAGAAAGAAGACCTGGAAGAACACCTTAGAATGACATATTCAGATGGTCGCAGAGATGAGCCGCTCAGCAGCATGGCAGGCCTTAAATGGCCGAGTAAGCCAGGAGCTGAATTTAACACCAAGCCCCCAACGGTGCAAGAGGTAGAAAGCATTGTCCAGAAAGCTCGGTGCAAGTCAGCTCCAGGTCCTAATGGTGTTCCATATGTGGTGTATAAGAGATGCCCTGAAGTGCTCAAACGACTGCTCTGTTTACTAAAGAATGCGTGGAAAGCCCAGCTTGTAAGCAAGGAATGGAGAAAGGCGAATGGAGTCTACATCCCGAAGGAGCAAAATTCCACAGACATCAGTCAGTTCAGGCCAATCTCACTACTCAATGTGGAAGGGAAGATATTCTTCTCAGTGATGGCGAAAAGACTCACTACATACCTCCTGGCAAATGGGTACATTGACACTTGTTGCTGTCATTTTCGACGGAGTCATCTGTCAAGTTATTTGCTTATGTTTGTATCATAAGTATAATTGTGTCTTTACCTGCGATGTCAGGTTGATTAGGGGTTGTCTTCCCTTGTTTATTCATTCATTGTGTTTGACCTTTAGGGTCAGAGGTTGTCAGTTCGGGCGTAGGCCTATGGGAAGGTTTTTTTAAGCGGGAGTGAGATATACTTCCGGGAAGCCGGGAGGTCCTGTTTTTTCTGAAGGGACCAAGAGTCCATTGTTTTTCGGGGAGAATCTTCGAAGTAACTGCTATGGCAGTTTTCCCCAGTGAATCTCTGTGCGTCGGGATGACGACAGAATTCCTTGTGTAGTTCTGAGGATTCATTTACCAGGTAATACCGACCTTTATGCATTATTACGCTTTTCGGTGGCAGAACATGTAAAGGATTACCTAGGGTGAACAGCAGTTCACGGATCCGCCATTTCAGAACTTATATATTTGTGCTCGAGGTAGCCATCCAAGACTGTTAGTCTTATATTGTCCAGAAATCCAGTGACGAAGATATATTGTGGGAGCCGCAGATTGGCGGAACTTCTATCTACAATAAGTATTACTGCAGGGTTGATGATAACCTATTTAACAGAAGTACACGGCCGACGTCAGAACGAGGCCTGTGCTTCCGGCTAT
Source organism: Oreohelix idahoensis (assembly GCA_024509875.1). Classification (NCBI taxonomy): domain Eukaryota; kingdom Metazoa; phylum Mollusca; class Gastropoda; order Stylommatophora; family Oreohelicidae; genus Oreohelix; species Oreohelix idahoensis. The sequence continues at coordinate 123,854 of JAMPIV010007139.1, read as the reverse complement.
TATACTACAGCCTGATATGTGCAATTGGCAGGGAGTGCCAAGTTGCACCTGTGTGTCAAGGTAACTAAGGCATCTGACGCGTTTAGTCAGAGACGCCAAGGGCGACGCTACGAACTGTCATTATTGAAGAACTTTGCTATTGACCATGCACGTCTATTCTGATGTTTACCTTTTTGAATGCCAAATGTATACCTATCGATGTCAGGTCAGCATGACCCTGTTACACTGACTGCTCCTGTTGATATTATGTGTGTTCCCGTCAATAAATGTCTTGAAACATGCCTGCAGTGTCAAAGCATCCTTGATTACTGCATGTGAGAGTATGGGTTGCAGGATCTACATCTATACGAGCCTAAACACATTCGCGTCTTCATTCGCACCCACACTCAATTCATCATACGCTCGCACTACACATCTAACAACATGTATACTGTCTTGGGCCAGTGATCACCTCAACAAGAAAAAAAGACAGTTACATTTCTGGTGGACCAGTTACGTGGGCTCTTATGATACATTTCTTGTCGCCAATGTGGCCTAGAAACTTACATTTCGGATGGACCAGATCTGTGGGTTTAAAAAGAACAGAGCGAGCATTTGACATTATTGTTGACATTTATGGATCCAGAAATTTACATTCCTGGTTGGCTGTTACATGTATGATGTCTCCAGTTTTGTCGAGAAAGTTACAAGAAGGACAAGTACACATTACACTTCTGATCTGTGGGTCTAAGCTACACACGGGACAGCCGTAACACACAACGCTAATTCTACACTTGCAAGTTTTGGCTACAACAGGACAGAGATAGGTCATCAACAGTTGACCCAAATAAACAGTACGAGCATTTATATCATAATGCTACATAAACCATAACAAGACATGTACTGAAGTTAACATCTAGGCATTTGCTACGTGGACCATAACTGCATAGAAGGCGGGTTCCTATTGTAAACAGTACTGCGGGTTGTTACACGTTTCATTCAACAACAGACTTTTCTAGGTCAGAGCATTCAAGCTACATTGTTGGAGGTCAAGTGTCTGTAAACAGTACGTGAAATTGTAAACATTCAATGTGCAAGCCCTAATTTGAGAAGGTCATAGTAACTTTGGTTCGTGAATACTTTATGTTACAGTGGATTTGACGTTCAGTGCGCGTTTGACATTTCGTTTCTGTGTTCGCAAGGAGCAAGAAATTTATTTTAGTTTCAGCTGTGACTGAACTTGTTCTGCAACACATTGAAATTGATTGCTATATGTTTATGTCACTTCTACTGTTTTTGGTGTATTTTTCTGCGGGTTTTTCGGTTGGTGGGTCTTACGGTAAATATGCCACTTGATCGAGGCTTACTGTAAGCGGTCTGTAGGTGCAAATTTTCTTAATTTGGAAATTTGCTAGTGACAATTGGTCGCTATTGATGTTAGCTGTGATGTAATTGTACTTAACGTTGTTTTTGTAATATTTTGTCTGTTTTTCAGTTTTGATTTTCGATTTGTTTTGTTTGTATTCTGTAGGTCTCTCCTTTCTTGTGTATTTCTCTACACATTTTTGGTTAAAACAGTGTTGCCATTTGTATTGTTTTGTATTTTTGTCTTTGTTTTTTTTTTGTGGTTGTACTACATTACTGTCATGCACAGTCTACATACACATACTTGGTCATGTTTTGATATTATTGATAAGGTAGACTCTTCATATAGAGTTTGTTAAATAATATTATATAAGATATTTATACAAGTTCTTTGATAAAAGACTTGTTATCTACAAAGATTGAGACAAGGTAAATACATATTCAAGTTCTTTATAAAAAAAGACTTGTGCCCATAGTGAGTGGGATATAAGGGATTTTTTTTTTTTCCCACAGGTACTCAAGTGATTTTTTGGGTACATTATAAACAAGAGGAACATACAAAGTCTTTGTCTAAGACTAAGACAGTAAAATAAAGTGAAGTGAGTATACAAGTCTAGCATTTCAGACTTGTCTCCCATTGAAGTGGGATAAGGTAATTTATTTAATTTTTTTCAGGTTTCTGATCTCATTAGACAGAATGTCTACATTGGATTTCTTCATCCAGCAAGGGTTGACCCTTGGTAAGTCTGGTAAAGAATTGGAAGAATATTCATCTGCTCAATTCGCCATTGCATTAAAGTCAGAAGAAAAGAAACAAAAAGAGGAAATTAAATTGAAAGCAGAAGCTGAACTAAAGAAGCTAGAAGCTGAGAATAGAAGATTAGAACTTGAAGAAAGATCTAATGGACTTATTATTGCGAGATAAGGTTTTGTCATCTGTTAATGATTCTTTTCTTGCATTCCTTCATGAGCGTAAGCCTAAAAACTTAAAAGAAATGGAGGAATACTGTTGTCAGTATGCCACAGCACATCCCCATGCTACAGTTAGCAATTCTAAAGTGAAAGAAGGGTTGCCAGCTGCTTCGGCAACACCATATGGCCCTAATTTCAGAAAAAAATTTCAGGGTGCTCAACAAAATTGGAATAGGGGAAGTAATCAAAATTACACTCAGAAGCGGAGTAATCCAACACATGATGGTTCTTCGTCTATGCAGTGGAGACAAGATGGTAGTTCTCGTAATTTTAGTGGTAATAATTTGAGACACTTTCGTAAAGGCTATCCAAATAATAACTATTCAAATTTTCGAGGTAATCATTCTCGACGTCAAGATTATGACGATGGTGAATTTAGAAACCGGGATTCAAACCGGAATGATGATTACAATAGGCAATATGATAACAATTACAGGGGAAATGATAGTCGAAATAATTACAGGGGAAATGATAATCGAGGTAGACCTAGGTTTAACAAAAAAAGACCTTACCAACAGGCAAACTCTGCGCAACAAGAGTTTGATGGAGCCTGTAATACAGTAAATGATAGTGGTAACTCTAGGGCTATCACTGGTTGTGCTTTCGATTTTGGGAGAGCAACTGAATGCCCCCAATGCTTAACATTGTTTGACTCATCAACTGTATCTACGCTAAGTTGTGGTCACCCTCTTCCTGCTCTACCTGCTACAGTTGCGCATGATGGGAGAGGATCTCTCATCTTACATAAAGGTCTAATAAATGATAGGCTAGTCTCAGTACTTTTCGATTCGGGATGTACTACCGTCGGGGTTAAGGAGTCTCTAATAGATCCTTGCTGTGCCACTGGAAAAACAATCAAATGTGTTACATTTGGTGGTACTATGGAAAGCTATCCTACTGCTATTATTAGGATTGACACTCCTTTCTTCACAGGAGATGTCCATGCATGTCTTCTTCCTAATCCTATTGCGGATCTTATAATCGGTCGTATTCATGGGGTTAAGGAATGCACCCCGCAACAAATTTCTAGTTGGGAAGAAGAAAACATTCAAACGGTCAATGCAGTGGTGACAAGAGCTCAAGCTCTTAATCCCCCAACTTCATCTGATAATAGTAATGAAGTTGATAGCCAAGACGAGCACTTGGTGATTTCCCATGACTCGTTTGTTAAACGTCAAGAGAGGATCCTTCTTTGAAGAAATACTTCCTTCTTGCAAAGAAAGGGGATCCCAATCAAAATACGAATCACAAATCATATATCACTATGAAGAATGGTATATTGGTACGAATGGTACAACACTCGGACAAGTCTATGCACTCGCAAATTCTTGTGCCTAAGTGTATGAGAGCCTTAATTCTTCGGCATGCACACGATTCTCAGTGTGCGGGACACATGGGTTTTTCCAGAACTAAAACTAGAGTCCTTGCGTCATTCTTTTGGCCATTCGTGAATAAAGACATCCGAATTTATTGCCGATCTTGCAAAATTTGTCAAGAGGTCAAGTCTAGGGGTCCGAGACATGCTGCTCCTATTCAGGCTGCAGATATTCCGATTCGGCCGTTTCAGAAAATGGCTATAGACATCATTGGTCCGTTCAAAATTAAGTCAGCCAGAGGACACCAATTTATCCTCACTTGCGTGGACATGTGCACGCGTTGGCCAGAGGCTATTCCTCTGAAGAGCATATCAACTGTCGATATCGCTGATGCTCTTTGGCTCGTATTTTCTCGTCTGGGATTCCCCGGAGAAATACTGTCGGATCACGGCACTCAGTTAATTTCGGACGTTATGTCTCAGGTAATGGCTACGCTAGACATTAAAAGGTCTCTCAGTAGTATTTATCATCCAATGTCCAATGGATTGGTAGAACGTCTTAACAGGACACTAAAGAACTTACTTGGCAAGATAACGGAGGATCATCCTGAAGATTGGGACAGGGTTTTACCTGCAGTCCTCTTTGCCTATAGAGAGGTTCCCAACGAGCATACAGGGTTTTCTCCTTTCGAACTTGTCTTTGGCGCGCAACCGCGCGGGCCAATGTCCTTGTTACACGATTTGATAACTTCCGATAATATCGACGATGATACACAATCGTCATATGAATATGTTATAGCTCTTAGGGAAAAGATTATCGAATCGTGCAGGTTAGCAACTTCATCTTCCGAATTTGCGAAAGAAAAAGCTAGGCGATTTGCTAATAAGAAAAGACGCCTACGTCAACTTTGTCCTGGAGACAAAGCATATGTCTTACTGCCCTCAAGAGAGAATAGACTTCTCATTTCTTGGAAGGGTCCATACACTATAGTCTCGAAAATTTCTGATGTCGACTATATTGTCGATGTGGATGGAAGGCATAAAACCTTCCATATAAATATGCTAACAGAGTTTATTGAACGTCCAGACTATTTACAGCCTATTTTCCAGGCGACGGACGACTCTCCAGTTCAACATGGTCACATCTCATCCCTGTCCGTTATACAGGATGAGGAAACTATTTTTTCTGACGTGAACTTACCTCTTCCTGCGATTCCACTTACTTCAACGGAATCGTGGAGAGACGTTACAGTCTCTTCCAACTTGTCTTTTGAGGAACAGCGTCAAGTATCCTCTACGTTACAATCATATCAGGATGTCCTTACCGACATTCCTGGACACACAGATGTCATAGAACATGACATCATACTTACTGATCGTAATCCGATCAGAGTAAGACCATACCCAATACCTATTCATTTTCAAGCACAAGTCGAGAAAGAATTGGATGAAATGATTCAACTACAAATAATTGAACCATCCACTTCAGCTTATTCTTCGTCGATAGTTATTGTTCAAAAGAAAGACAATAACATACGTCTTTGCGTTGATTATCGCAAATTAAATCAAGTTACGAAGTTCGATGCTGAACCTATGCCGTTATTAGATGATCTACTTATTAGACTTTCTAAAGCTAAATTCTTTACTAAACTAGACTTGTCGAAAGGTTATTGGCAAGTCCCACTGGCGGAACACGCCAAACCTCTCACTGCTTTTTCGACACCTAGGGGTCTGTTTCAATGGAATTTTATGCCTTTCGGGCTTATGAACGCCCCAGCGACTTTCGTACGCATGATGCGACGAATTCTATCAGATCGTGCAGATGTCATTGCATATTTAGACGACATCTGTCTTTTCAGCGATACTTGGGAAGAACACTATGTGGGTCTGAAGGAATTGCTATCTACTCTACGTGAGCATAGATTGACTGCTAAACCCTCTAAAGCTTTTGTTGGGTTTAGTGAAATTTCCTTCCTAGGTCATCGAGTTGGTCATGGTCTGTTGAAGACAGAGGACCAAAACATTTCAAAGATATTAAATATCTCGGTTCCGAAGACAAAAAAGCAAGTGCGTAGTCTCTTGGGATTGATACAATTCTATGGAAGATTCATTGAGAATCTGTCCTCCATTATGGCACCACTTTCAACGTTATTGAAAAAAGGTTCTCCTAATATGGTGCGTTGGTCCCAAGAATGCCACTCTTCATTGGATCAGGTTAAGAATTTGTTCTCATCTCATCCTATCTTAAGACTACCGACGATTGATAAGACTTTTGTCCTTCGTAGTGATGCCTCTTCCACTGGCATTGGAGCGGCACTAATGCAGGAATATTCAGGAACTCTGCATCCTGTAATGTATATTTCTAGGAAGCTGAATGCGGCAGAAAGGAATTACTCGGTTTTGGACCGTGAATTGTTGGCTATGGTTTGGTCCATTCTTAAGCTACAAAGGTTCCTTCTGGGCGCGCATTTCTTTATGGAAACCGACCAAAAAGCTCTTACGGCTATGCAAAGTAAGGATTTGAAGAGCTCGAGATCTACTCGTTATGCTATTGCTCTTCAGCCTTTCCATTTCACGGTGCGAGCTATCCGTGGTTCGGATAATGTGATGGCGGACATATTGTCTAGATGCCCACATGATTCCAGTTAAATCTTGTGTCCTAGTTTTTCCTGATATATTTTCAGACTTAGGTCTGTCCTTAATATCATAATATGTTGTAATACAAATGTATTTGGATGATGTTTAGATAATTTAACAAATTTCATTTTGTCCATCCATCAGTGATATGTTGCTAAAATAGCATTGACATTTGTATATTGCTATGATTATATTATTTAGTAATGTTTGATATATGATTGGTATTGCCAGCAACTTAGGTTTCTTGAATGGTATCCCTTAGTTTGTTTGGTTTAAAGGAAATATTTTCTCTTATGTTGGGAGATGATTTGTACCCTCTTCTATTGTACCTGATATTAGGTTCATTGTTTGCATGAGCACAGAAGTGATACTGGTGCTATCTTGCTCATGAACATATTAAAAAAAAAAAAAATGCATTTTTTTTTTTACAGGGGGGTGGTAGTAATGTTGCTGTCATTTTCGACGGAGTCATCTGTCAAGTTATTTGCTTATGTTTGTATCATAAGTATAATTGTGTCTTTACCTGCGATGTCAGGTTGATTAGGGGTTGTCTTCCCTTGTTTATTCATTCATTGTGTTTGACCTTTAGGGTCAGAGGTTGTCAGTTCGGGCGTAGGCCTATGGGAAGGTTTTTTTAGCGGGAGTGAGATATACTTCCGGGAAGCCGGGAGGTCCTGTTTTTCTGAAGGGACCAAGAGTCCATTGTTTTTCGGGGAGAATCTTCGAAGTAACTGCTATGGCAGTTTTCCCCAGTGAATCTCTGTGCGTCGGGATGACGACAGAATTCCTTGTGTAGTTCTGAGGATTCATTTACCAGGTAATACCGACCTTTATGCATTATTACGCTTTTCGGTGGCAGAACATGTAAAGGATTACCTAGGGTGAACAGCAGTTCACGGATCCGCCATTTCAGAACTTATATATTTGTGCTCGAGGTAGCCATCCAAGACTGTTAGTCTTATATGTCCAGAAATCCAGTGACGAAGATATATTGTGGGAGCCGCAGATTGGCGGAACTTCTATCTACAATAAGTATTACTGCAGGGTTGATGATAACCTATTTAACAGAAGTACACGGCCGACGTCAGAACGAGGCCTGTGCTTCCGGCTATTATACTACAGCCTGATATGTGCAATTGGCAGGGAGTGCCAAGTTGCACCTGTGTGTCAAGGTAACTAAGGCATCTGACGCGTTTAGTCAGAGACGCCAAGGGCGACGCTACGAACTGTCATTATTGAAGAACTTTGCTATTGACCATGCACGTCTATTCTGATGTTTACCTTTTTGAATGCCAAATGTATACCTATCGATGTCAGGTCAGCATGACCCTGTTACACTGACTGTTCCTGTTGATATTATGTGTGTTCCCGTCAATAAATGTCTTGAAACATGCCTGCAGTGTCAAAGCATCCTTGATTACTGCATGTGAGAGTATGGGTTGCAGGATCTACATCTATACGAGCCTAAACACATTCGCGTCTTCATTCGCACCCACACTCAATTCATCATACGCTCGCACTACACATCTAACAACATGTATACTGTCTTGGGCCAGTGATCACCTCAACAAGAAAAAAAGACAGTTACAACACTACCATTCAGAAAGGAGGTATCCCAGGTACACCAGGATGTCTAGAGCATGCCACAATGATCTGGGAAGCAATCCAAAAGGCAAAGTCTGACAGAACAGACCTCCATGTAATCTGGTTGGATCTGGCGAATGCTTATGGATCCGTTCCACACCAGATGTTGTGGCAGGCCCTGGAAATGTATCATGTTCCACAAGAGATTGCAGCAATGCTGAAGCTGTATTTCGCAGGGTTTGCTGTCAGATTTTCAACCAGAGAGTACACAACGAAGTGGATTGGCCTTGAAGTTGGAATTGCAATGGGGTGTACCATCTCTCCGATACTATTCGTGATGGCTATGCAGGTAATCCTCAATGCGGCTGAAGGAATGGCTATAGGTCCAAAGCTCGGGGGAATGTGTCACATGCCACCGCTCAAAGCATTCATGGATGACACAACAATTCTGACATCAGATGAACATCAGGCCCGGAGGATGTTAAAACGCATGGATGAACTAGTCAGCTGGTGCAGAATGAGCTTCAAACCCAAGAAGTCGAGAAGCCTATCAGTCAGGAAAGGGAAGATAGCAGAAGACATATTCGTGGTTTCCAACCAAAGAATCCCTACTGTTATTGAGGAACCTGTTAAAAGTCTTGGCAGGGTGTACGATGCCTCATTAAAAGACTCGAAGGCAGTGCAACAGACAATAGAAATGGCAGACAGAGGGCTACAGATCATAGACCAAAGCAGACTCTTGGGAAAGTTCAAACTGTGGTGCCTCCAGTTCATGTTGATACCGAAGTTGCTGTGGCCACTGCTTATATATGAAATAAGCACAAGTACAGTCGAAGCTATAGAGCAGAAGGTCAACAAGTTCATGAGAAAGTGGCTAGGGGTACCACCAGGTCTGTCAGATGTAGCACTGTACTGCAAAAAGTCAAAACTTCTGCTTCCTTTCAAGTCAGTTGTTGAAGAGTACAAAGTTGGAAAGGCAAGGCTTGCAATGATGCTACGCGAGTCAGCTGATGACGTGGTTAAGTCCATTCAGCCCACACTGAAAACTGGAAGGAAGTGGAGAGTGGAAGAAGCTGTTGATGCTGCCCAAGAGTCACTCAAACTGAGGGAGGTAATCGGATACACACAGACGAATAGACGGGGATTTGGTCATGGAGACATCCGCTGGTGGTCCAAGGCATCAAGCAGGGAGCGCAGAGACATGGTTGTTCATGAGATACGAGAGGCTGAGAATGATAAGAGGTTGCAAAAAGCAGTGCAGCAGGTCCAACAAGGCCAATGGACTACATGGGAAGGAGCCCTGCAGAGGTCCTTGACATGGAATGATATATGGCATATGGCACCTCTTAGGCTCAGCTTCGTTGTTAGATCAATGTATGACCTGCTGCCGTCGGCCACCAACCTTGTGAAATGGGGAAAGTCGGATGATGAGCAGTGCCCCCTGTGCCAGGGGAGGCAGACACTCGAACACGTGCTCTCAGCGTGTAAGGTGTCATTAGGGCAAGGGCGATACACCTGGCGCCATAACAAAGTGCTAAATGAGCTTGCTGCGACAATAGATCTAGCAAGGATGAAGGCGAACAGCAAACCCAGGCCGAGCACCGCAAATACATACTTTCTGAGGGCAGGAAAGTCAGCACACCCCAAACCGAGTAAACCAGGTAGCAGTTTACCATCTCTTCTTGATTGTGCAAATGACTGGGAGATGGCGGTAGACCTACCTGAACGAGGGGCATATCCAGAGAGTATCAGAAAATCGCGGAGACGGCCGGATATAGTGCTTCATTCTTCTTCAACGCTTCAGGTCATACTGATTGAACTGACCGTGCCATTTGAATCCAGATTAGACGAGCAACATTCGTTCAAAGCGGCCAAATATAGTGATCTGGCCGCGGATCTGAGACACGAGGGGTTCACTACAATGGTCATGGCTGTTGAAGTGGGCGCAAGAGGGCTTGTGGCTGCATCAATGTATGATCTATTGAAACTGTTGGGGCTGAAGGGACAGGCGAGAACAAGGGCACTGAAGAGGCTTAGTGAAACTGCCGAAAAGGCATCAGGCTGGCTGTGGAACAACCGCAATGGGCAATGGAAATCGTGACAATAAACGCTGCGGTACAGAAAACACCAGGAATTTTTCTAAGTCCACAAAACGCTGAGTTTTGTGGTGTACTAGTGAGCGGGCTGTGACTGAGGGGCAACAGGCGATGTATATTATAGGAGGTGTCAGAGTCAGAATTTCAGTGGCTAGGCTCGGCAGCTTCGCGATGGTGTCTCAGTGTGTGCGACGGAACGAACGGAATAATTTGTCTTCTCTTTGTTACTTTCACAATTGCCTCCACGGCTGGCGGAGTTGTGGATTAAAGTTGCTACCATAAGTGAAATGGGTTCATTTTCGATACAAGACAACAGGAGGCTGAGACGCTTGGGAGTCATGACCCAAGTGGGCCCGCCCCCCTTAGAGTGTAAAGGAGTATACTGGGCCGAAACACTTGTCCGATGGGGGGACTTCTTCTGATGATCAGATTGCCTCCTGTTGTATCGCTCTGTAAAGAGTTTCCTATCTTATATATATATATATATATATATATATATATATATATATATATATATATATATATATATATATATATATATATATATATATATATATATAATTATGTACTTTTCCTGTGTATAATCCACTTGTGTGTTTGGTAGTGTGTTATATGTGTTAAGAAAACAACTACAGGACGAGTGTGCTGCCGGCATGAACGCAGGCATGTGTTGACGCTTAGGGACGAAAGCCAGCATTGGGAATGTGTAGGATAATTGAGAATTATGGCAGAATCTATGACTGTAAGTTTAATAATGTATTTGAAGGAGTATTTCATAAAGGAACTTCACACTGTTCAGGAACATAAGAAAGGATGTCAGGAATTGTTACCATGTATTAATCAAGGTGTCACTTACTAGTTGGTACAAAACCTAATCATTGTAAGGAAGCATATTATGAACAATGGATCGAACTTATGATTTATAAGGAAAATGTAATCACATCGAACTGGCTATAAGTGGTACTGAAGTAAAGTGTTATGTGCAACTGTTAGCACATGGTCTGAGATTGTTTGTAACGTTCATTGTGTGTGTGTGTGGATAAAATAGTGCTGGACCCTTCAAGGTTTGCGATTATTTGTATTTCCCAGGTTTTATCCTGAAATGACTAACAGTCTTCGAAACATTCAATTCTGAGGAACTCTGTTGGTGCGAAACGTTCTCAAGATACTTAGAGCAAGTCACCAAGTTGTTTCCCAGCCTGGAGATCCAGACACTGTGTGATCCTGGCTATAATGGATGTTTCACATTATAAAAGATAAGTGGACACATAACTCCACTGGTCGGCACATCCAGACTCAATTTGTTAAGAAATAAAACAATCAAACAAACAATCGAGTGATGACTCATGAAGGATTTAATACACTTCTACCAACTTTACAGTCCAGTGAAAATAACAAATATATATAAATATATATGAATAAAATAATTGACATTTGAAATATAACTATCATGTTTAACTATTGTGGGAATGAAAATTCCATACTTATTTATTTTCTATTATGTAAAAAGCATTTGAAGTTTATTATCATTTTCCTAACCGAAAAGAGAAACGGTATAGGATCAATAAATTGTAAATATTTTCACTCAGTCTTACTTAATTATTCAAGTTGAGTTAAGTTCTGTTTGGATATATATATATATATAAAACATATCTATTAAATTAATTAATCCCCTAGACAATTAGCCATAATACAAAATAAATATAATAACCATTATTCAGGGTGGGATCTGGAGAGGTAGTACTTAGACCTTCAGTAACATTCACTATCATCATACTTGAAGGTTTATACAGCTTGACCCTACCTTGATTGTCGATACACCCTTACTCTTTTCAGAGAAGGGGGTATTTCTTATAAGACCAGTCTCTTATCTGGCGCTATACTGGTATCCATCTTATTAAGTGGAGCAATGAAAACTGCATGCAAATAAATATCACTAAAACAAAATGTATGATAATATCAACTAGACAAAAATTACAAAACTCGCCGAAAACAACACTTCAGCTCTACATTGGAACCTCTTTAATTGAAAATGTAAATGAATATAAAACACTAGGACTCATAATTGACCAACATTTAAGTTGGAATTCGCATGTACAAGCACTGACCAAACAAACGGCACAAAAAGTTTACCAGTTAGCTAAAATCAAACATTTCCTAGATGAGGAGACACGAAAAATGTTCTATACATCCCAGATACAAACACATCTAGACTATTGTTCCACAATTTGGGATGGCTGCACCATGTCCAACACTAAAAGACTCTTTTCATTACAAAAACGTGCAGTGCGCCTAATTTCAGGCAAAAACCTCACACAGTGTGTAGACGCATATACATATCTTAACATATTACCACTAAGAAAGCGCCTTCTCTTCAACAAAGCCAAATTTATTCACAAAATCTTGTCACAGAATGCTCCAACATATCTGTGGCCTATTTTCAAATACAGCGGAAGACGCAGTCAACGCTTAAATAAATTACACATGCCCAAGCCTAGGCTCGACTTATTCAAGAAAAGTTTAGCTTTTTCTGCTGCTCATCTGTGGAATACTCTTCCACACGACTTAAAAAATACTCTTAGTCCATATTCATTCAATCACAGACTTTTCAAATACATCATGAGTGCAGATTATATGCCACCCTAATTTCGTTATGTTCTTAAATAATTACGCTGTCACCTCAGGGGCGCATTCCCATAGTCAGTTATGACTGAAGGGGCTATTATTATTATTATTATTATTACATAACATCATATGTAGGTTTTAAAGTTAATTTTGTCCTGTTTAGTATAAATTATGATACGCATCTGTAAATTTGTGTAACTGTTATTGTACTGTTACAATGTTGGGATTTTATTTTATTGTACTTTCTTGTTATTTTATTATTTAAGTAACATTTAGGATACGTGTGAGAATAAATAGATTAACTATGGAAGAAGAGAGAAAGGAAGGGCAGAATGTTAGACGGGCCTGCGTGACCAATTCTAAACCCTTTGAAAATAAAGTTCGTTCGTTCGTTCGTTCTATCTATCTATCTATCTATCTATCTATCTATCTATCTATCTATCTATCTATCTATCTATCTATCTATCTATCTATCTATCTATCTATCTAATTATCTATCTATCTATCTATCTATCTATCTATCTATCTATCTATCTCTGATAATGTTTGTACTTTTCAACATATGTTATGTCATGCTTATAAGTAATTAATGTTAATATGAGTGTGCTATATTATTATTTTACTTTACAACGTTGAATTCCTTGAATTTGATATGTAAAATGCATATGAGAATAAATGAATTCAGTATGAAAGGTGAGAGAAAGGAAGGGCAGAATGTCAGACGGGCCTGCGTGCCCAATTCTCAACCCTTTGAAAATAAAGTTCGTTCGTTCGTTCGTTCGTTCGTTCCTTAGATACATCTTTTTGTCTGGGATATCATATATTCTAATAACATCTGAACCTCTCGCGCCAGCTTTTTCCTTTACAAAGGCATCCTTTATGTTGGAACTGTCTATACCACCTGCGAATGTTGTTATCAGATGGTGGATCAATGTGAAATTATCTTCTAAACTCACGTTGCACTGTGATTACCGATTGTGACTTGGCAAACCGCAATACACAAAAGGACTTCTGCTGTGGCGTCGCCAATTTCCTTCCTTGCGCCGTCTAGCGGCTGAAATGAAAAACATTTTTTTTTTTTTTTTTTTAATCGGGTAGCTATCCAAACTCGGACAGTTTACCTATCGTTTGGTGCAAACCAAACATTTTTAAGTTTGCAATTACCAAAACTATACACCTTAAAAATACCGATTTTCTTTTTGAAATACCCTGTGTGTGTGTGTGTGTATATATATATATATATATATATATATATATACACACACACACACACATATACACACACACACACACGTGCTGGGAATCGAATGCAGAACACTTGCTTGGAAAGCTAACATTACAGCCACTAAGCCATGGTCGCACCTTGATATATGTGAGGTTTTTTTTTTTTTTAATTTGTAATAATCTGAAAGGGGGTAAAAGGGGTTGGAACTGAAAGAGGAGAGAAAGAGAGAGAGAGAGAGAGAGAGAGAGAGAGAGAGAGAGAGAGAGTCTGAATGAGCGAGACACAGAGTAAAACACATAGGAAGGAAAACTGATAGTGTGGAATGATTAAAGGAACGGCAGTGTGAGAAACGTTAAAAATGAGATGTAAAGGGAGGGGAATAGGGGAGAACTAAAAGGGAGAAACATAGACACGTCATTACTGTCCATTTACCAGGTGGGGAGGGGGGGGGGCTACAACATATCCAGAAAAGTCATAGAAGGGGGGGGGGGGCAGAACTAGCCCTAGTCTAAGAGAGCCTGTGGGTGGAGGAAGGTTGTGAACTAGCCCAACTCTACAGCCACCTGGGGGGGGGGGGGGGTTTGAACTAGCCCTAGTCTAAGGGAGCCTGTGGGTGGAGGAAGGTTGTGAACTAGCCCAACTCTACAGCCACCTACGGGTAACACCCGGCACATGGAACAATCAAATCAACATCGCGTTCTTCGAATATTAATCGTTAGATTAGCTGTTAAATAGGTTTGTCTTATATAAATTGGCACCTCGTTCGTCTTAACGTCCCTTGCCGACGTGGCATATTTGCTTCCAAAATATTCCAGAAAAGCTCCTCTGCTATCTGGACTGTAGGCGATGAGTAATTAATTTATTGGTTCCCAGCTGCCACTCATCTAGTCGTATTTCTGTCTTTCTTTTCCTTTCTTCTTTCTCATGTCTCTCGTTATTGCCAGTGTGAGTGTCACATAAATCGCTTTGGAATTAATGGCACGCCACAAAATAGAGATTAATGTATTTTACGGTAGCCTTACTAGTGTGACCGCGCCATCTTGTCAGCCATATTGTCTCCGTGGTTCACCCATCTTGTCAGCTTTATTGTCTCTGTGGTTTAGTGCCTTTTCACCACATTATCTTCAAGAAGAAGATTTATTACAAGGCCACAATAGTAGTATACAATGCGCAAAACAGGTCGAATTCTGGAGGAGCCGATGGCGGGATGACTTTTGTATAAGGAAAATCTGGAGGAGCGGCAGGAGGAGCATGACTTTTATATAGAGATATATTAGTTCGATAATGGTGTTGTTTATTTAGATAATAGGAAGACGACATATTTAGACAACAAGAAGACGATATATTTAGATAATAGGAAGACGATATTTAGACTTGAGACAACAGTTATACGATATTTATAGACATATAATAGGAAGACTTTTAGACAACAGTTATACGATATTTAGACATATATATTTTACAACAGTTATACGAACAGTTAGACGATATATTTAGACAACAGTTATATATAGGTAACAAAAAGAATTTTAGTTAATATAGTTTATTTTTTTCAAATAATATCAAGCTAAAGCACAAGTCTCAGCCGTTTGGTAGGTTTCTTCTTCGTCTTCGGTGGTGGATTAGAGACATCGGCCAAGTGGTTGTCTGTGGTGGTTGTACAAGGGTTGGTGTTATTAAACCAACTCGGTTCTGGGGCTATTGAACAACTAGAGTTCATGTATTCGTCAAACGTGTTACTGGGGGAGGTAGTAGGTCTCTGCGTCTTCGGTGGTAGATTGGTGACATCGGCCAGGTGGTTGTCTGTGGTGGTTGTACAAGGGTTAGGAAACCAACTCGGTTCTGGGGAAATCGGTTTGTAACAGCTGGAGTTGATGTAGTCGTCAAACATGTTACTGGTACAAGTAGTAGGATAGGTATCCGTGCGTGGTGACTGTAATCGGTCAAATTCGGCGAGGATTTCACTCTGTAAAGTCAACAAATGTTCAAACTCAGGGCGAGTTAACGTAATGCCGGTTTTGGTAGGAAACTTGAGGTAGGATTCACCAAAGTATCTTCTCACGTGTAGTAAAGGCTGGCCTCGGTAAACACATACAGACGCGGCCTTCAGACCACTAGCCAAAGGTTTCAGCATTTCATCACAGCTCTTGATGTAGACCCAGTTGGTGGGAGCAGTCATCTTCAATGAGGTGTAAGTATCTGTCGTTATCACGCCACTGCGTTAGTAAAGTATGAGTGTCTGGGTCTTCCAAGTGTCTGTTTATATGCAAGAATACCAGTTCAATCTGGTTTCTGAAACGTAGCCAATCTTGTGCTAGCCGAGACGTGATTAGTTGAAATATTAATCGATCGTTGTCGCTGTGACTAGATTCGTGTTGGCCAGGGCGTGATTCGTCGAAAAATCTAATCGATAGTTGACGCGGTTGCGTGCGACAAGTAGATGACTCATGGATGTATTGTCGTGAGGGAAAAAACGACAGAAAAAAATACACACGCGTGTCTATTGATCTCTTCCTTTGTCTATGAACGAAAAAGCAGTTTTGTGGTTCGCTAGCCAGGGTCTGACTAATCGACTAATTAATCGATCGTTGGCGTGTTGTCTAGCCGAATAAGGGTAGTAGGACGCGTTGCATAGTACCACCGCGAGCTTTGATCAAGATGAAATAAATGGCGTAGAGCCCACAAACGTTGGTGACTACATCTTGTAAATGTCTGGCGTTGTAGTTAACAGGCCGGGTAGAGTTTCTGGCAATAAAATTAACCAAGTCCGGGTGTATAGGTGGTAGTCCGAAAGAATCAAAATATTCAAAAGTACCAAGTCCATTATAATATAGAGCGACCCAGTGGTCACCGGGGCGATAGCTAGGGTCAGTGTTGATGACGAAAGCAGCCGTGTGGCTCGGGCTCGATGCGTAGAGGTAATTGGTCACGAGCTAAAACTTTAACGAGCCCAGTTCGTTTAACAAATATATCTGACAGGAGGATGGTCCGTATCTCGTCTGTATTCATCGTTTAAGTGGTGTAGTCTGTCAAAACTTGGCGCGATTTCGAGATCTCCAAGATCGAGTCTTGCTCGGCGTAGACGAGAACCTGTAATGGTTCGGGTGTGACCTCGGAGAATTTAAGTTCTACTGAGACAGGGCCTGACTTGGCCATCTCAAACTGGTCACCGTCCAGTAGACGGGGTGAGGTCAAAGGCGTATAAGGCGTACCCATTCTTAAAATGTCTGTACTCGAGGTCGTTGCCGGCGTCTTTGCCAATCAGTCCCTTAGCTAGATTCGTCCCGAAGAAGGCTCTCACGTACTGGTTGTGCTCATAAGAGTGTGGTGAAGTGGGATGTTATAAATATTTATAGGGGACTTATTGTACTGACTGAGATCAGCTGTGAAGGTATATATATATCTAATAAGAGTAGTGTATTATATATATCCTTACTTGCTGCCACATATGTATATCTCAGTCAGAATTATTCTGGAATAGTGTGATGACTACGTTATATGTCTAGGGTATGTGTATGATGAAGTGTAAGTCATAACAACAACAGACAGATGTTGCTGTCATTTTCGACGGAGTCATCTGTCAAGTTATTTGCTTATGTTTGTATCATAAGTATAATTGTGTCTTTACCTGCGATGTCAGGTTGATTAGGGGTTGTCTTCCCTTGTTTATTCATTCATTGTGTTTGAACTTTAGGGTCAGAGGTTGTCAGTTCGGGCGTAGGCCTATGGGAAGGTTTTTTAAGCGGGAGTGAGATATACTTCCGGGAAGCCGGGAGGTCCTGTTTTTCTGAAGGGACCAAGAGTCCATTGTTTTTCGGGGAGAATCTTCGAAGTAACTGCTATGGCAGTTTTCCCCAGTGAATCTCTGTGCGTCGGGATGACGACAGAATTCCTTGTGTAGTTCTGAGGATTCATTTACCAGGTAATACCGACCTTTATGCATTATTACGCTTTTCGGTGGCAGAACATGTAAAGGATTACCTAGGGTGAACAGCAGCTCACTGATCCGCCATTTCAGAACTTATATATATTTGTGCTCGAGGTAGCCATCCAAGACTGTTAGTCTTATATTGTCCAGAAATCCAGTGACGAAGATATATTGTGGGAGCCGCAGATTGGCGGAACTTCTACCTACAATAAGTATTACTGCAGGGTTGATGATAACCTATTTAACAGAAGTACACGGCCGACGTTAGGACGAGGCCTGTGCTTCCGGCTATTATACTACAGCCTGTTATGTGCAATTGGCAGGGAGTGCCAAGTTGCACCTGTGTGTCAAGGTAACTAAGGCATCTGACGCGTTTAGTCAGAGACGCCAAGGGCGACGCTACGAACTGTCATTACTGAAGAACTTTGCTATTGACCATGCACGTCTATCTGATGTTTACCTTTTTGAATGCCAAATGTATACCTATCGATGTCAGGTCAGCATGACCTTGTTACACTGACTGTTCCTGTTGATATTATGTGTGTTCCCGTCAATAAATGTCTTGAAACATGCCTGCAGTGTCAAAGCATCCTTGATTACTGCATGTGAGAGTATGGGTTGCAGGATCTACATCTATACGAGCCTAAACACATTCGCGTCTTCATTCGCACCCACACTCAATTCATCATACGCTCGCACTACACATCTAACAACATGTATACTGTCTTGGGCCAGTGATCACCTCAACAAGAAAAAAAAGACAGTTACATTTCTGGTGGACCAGTTACGTGGGCTCTTATGATACATTTCTTGTTGCCAATGTGGCCTAGAAACTTACATTTCTGATGGACCAGATCTGTGGGTTTAAAAAGAACAGAGCGAGCATTTGACATTATTGTTGACATTTATGGATCCAGAAATTTACATTCCTGGTTGGCTGTTACATGTATGATGTCTCCAGTTTTGTCGAGAAAGTTACAAGAAGGACAAGTACACATTACACTTCTGATCTGTGGGTCTAAGCTACACACGGGACAGCCGTAACACAGCACTAATTCTACACTTGCAAGTTTTGGCTACAACAGGACAGATATAGGTCATCAACGGTTGACACAAATAAACAGTACGAGCATTTATATTATAATGCTACATAAAGCATAACAAGACAAGTACTGAAGTGAACTACTAGGCATTTGCTACGTGGACCATAACTGCATAGAAGGCGGGTTCCTATTGTAAACAGTACTGCGGGTTGTGACACGTTTCATTCAACAACAGACTTTTCTAGGTCAGAGCATTCAAGCTACATTGTTGGAGGTCAAGTGTCTGTAAACAGTACGTGAAATTGTAAACATTCAATGTGCAAGCCCTAATTTGAGAAGGTCATAGTAACTTTGGTTCGTGAATACCACTTTATGTTACAGTGGATTTGACGTTCAGTGCGCGTTTGACATTTCGTTTCTGTGTTCGCAAGGAGCAAGAAATTTATTTTAGTTTCAGCTGTGACTGAACTTGTTCTGCAACACATTGAAATTGATTGCTATATGTTTATGTCACTTCTACTGTTTTTGGTGTATTTTTCTGCGGGTTTTTCGGTTGGTGGGTCTTACGGTAAATGTGCCACTTGATCGAGGCTTACTGTAAGCGGTCTGTAGGTGCAAATTTTCTTAATTGGGAAATTTGCTAGTGACAATTGGTCGCTATTGATGTTAGCTGTGATGTAATTGTACTTAACGTTGTTTTTGTAATATTTTGTCTGTTTTTTCAGTTTTGATTGTCGATTTGTTTTGTTTGTATTCTGTAGGTCTCTCCTTTCTTGTGTATTTCTCTACACATTTTTGGTTAAAACAGTGTTGCCATTTGTATTGTTTTGTATTTTTGTCTTTGTATTTTTTTTTGGTTGTACTACATTACTGTCATGCACAGTCTACATACACATACTTGGTCATGTTTTGATATTATTGATAAGGTAGACTCTTCATATAGAGTTTGTTAAATAATATTATATAAGATATTTATACAAGTTCTTTATAAAAAAGACTTGTGCCCATAGTGAGTGGGATATAAGGGAATTTTTTTTCCACAGGTACTCAAGTGATTTTTTGGGTACATTATAAACAAGAGGAACATACAAAGTCTTTGTCTAAGACTGAGACAGTAAAATAAAGTGAAGTGAGTATACAAGTCTATCATTTCAGACTTGTCTCCCATTGAAGTGGGATAAGGTAATTTATTTAATTTTTTTCAGGTTTCTGATCTCATTAGACAGAATGTCTACATTGGATTTCTTCATCCAGCAAGGGTTGACCCTTGGTAAGTCTGGTAAAGAATTGGAAGAATATTCATCTGCTCAATTCGCCATTGCATTAAAGTCAGAAGAAAAGAAACAAAAAGAGGAAATTAAATTGAAAGCAGAAGCTGAACTAAAGAAGCTAGAAGCTGAGAATAGAAGATTAGAACTTGAAGAAAGAAGGTATCAAAGAGAGGCTGAGGAGAGAAAAGCTCAAGCTGCTGCTGAGGAGAGGAAAGCTCAAGCTGCAGCTGATGAAAGAAAATTCCAGATGGAAATGGAAGACAAAAAAATTCAAGCTCAAGCTGCTGCAGAGGAAAAAAAACTTCAAGCTGCTGCAGAGGAAAAAAAAACTTCAAGCTGCTGCTGAGGCTGAAATTAGAAAAATGGAACATGAGGAAAGAAAACAGAAGATGGAACTTGATGAAAAACTCGCAATTTTGGAGTTAGAGAAATTGAAATTGGCGAGTACGGGTGCTCAACAAACAACTTCGAGTACGACAAAGGAGTTTGTTAGTAGGATTAAATTGCCTCATTTCAATCCTTTAAAGGATGACGTAGCAGATTATCTAGATAGATTCCAATTTTTGTGCGATACGCATAACATAAAAAAGGAAAAATATGTTGAACAACTGATGCCATTTTTTACAGGTGACACAGTGACTACTCTTATGACAATAGACGAACATGAGAGGACTAATTATGATGTTGTCAGGGCAGCATTGCTAAAAAAATACCAATTAAAACAAGAAGACTATCGTCTTCGTTTTAGGACAATGTTGCCAGAAAATGGAGTAGATTTCTCTGATTTTGTTACAAAGATACGTCGTACATTTACACGATGGGTTGAGTTGTCTCAGATTGAGAAAACATATGAAGGTCTAATGGACTTATTATTGCGAGATAAGGTTTTGTCATCTGTTAATGATTCTTTTCTTGCATTCCTTCATGAGCGTAAGCCTAAAAACTTAAAAGAAATGGAGGAATACTGTTGTCAGTATGCCACAGCACATCCCCATGCTACAGTTAGCAATTCTAAAGTGAAAGAAGGGTTGCCAGCTGCTTCGGCAACACCATATGGCCCTAATTTCAGAAAAAAATTTCAGGGTGCTCAACAAAATTGGAATAGGGGAAGTAATCAAAATTACACTCAGAAGCGGAGTAATCCAACACATGATGGTTCTTCGTCTATGCAGTGGAGACAAGATGGTAGTTCTCGTAATTTTAGTGGTAATAATTTGAGACACTTTCGTAAAGGCTATCCAAATAATAACTATTCAAATTTTCGAGGTAATCATTCTCGACGTCAAGATTATGACGATGGTGAATTTAGAAACCGGGATTCAAACCGGAATGATGATTACAATAGGCAATATGATAACAATTACAGGGGAAATGATAGTCGAAATAATTACAGGGGAAATGATAATCGAGGTAGACCTAGGTTTAACAAAAAAAGACCTTACCAACAGGCAAACTCTGCGCAACAAGAGTTTGATGGAGCCTGTAATACAGTAAATGATAGTGGTAACTCTAGGGCTATCACTGGTTGTGCTTTCGATTTTGGGAGAGCAACTGAATGCCCCCAATGCTTAACATTGTTTGACTCATCAACTGTATCTACGCTAAGTTGTGGTCACCCTCTACCTGCTCTACCTGCTACAGTTGCGCATGATGGGAGAGGATCTCTCATCTTACATAAAGGTCTAATAAATGATAGGCTAGTCTCAGTACTTTTCGATTCGGGATGTACTACCGTCGGGGTTAAGGAGTCTCTAATAGATCCTTGCTGTGCCACTGGAAAAACAATCAAATGTGTTACATTTGGTGGTACTATGGAAAGCTATCCTACTGCTATTATTAGGATTGACACTCCTTTCTTCACAGGAGATGTCCATGCATGTCTTCTTCCTAATCCTATTGCGGATCTTATAATCGGTCGTATTCATGGGGTTAAGGAATGCACCCCGCAACAAATTTCTAGTTGGGAAGAAAGAAACATTCAAACGGTCAATGCAGTGGTGACAAGAGCTCAAGCTCTTAATCCCCCAACTTCATCTGATGATAGTAATGAAGTTGATAGCCAAGACGAGCACTTGGTGATTTCCCATGACTCGTTTGTTAAACGTCAAGGAGAGGATCCTTCTTTGAAGAAATACTTCCTTCTTGCAAAGAAAGGGGATCCCAATCAAAATACGAATCACAAATCATATATCACTATGAAGAATGGTATATTGGTACGAATGGTACAACACTCGGACAAGTCTATGCACTCGCAAATTCTTGTGCCTAAGTGTATGAGAGCCTTAATT
This sequence comes from Oreohelix idahoensis, assembly GCA_024509875.1. Lineage (NCBI taxonomy): Eukaryota > Metazoa > Mollusca > Gastropoda > Stylommatophora > Oreohelicidae > Oreohelix > Oreohelix idahoensis. The sequence continues at coordinate 101,526 of JAMPIV010007139.1, read as the reverse complement.
CTTCGGCATGCACACGATTCTCAGTGTGCGGGACACATGGGTTTTTCCAGAACTAAAACTAGAGTCCTTGCGTCATTCTTTTGGCCATTCGTGAATAAAGACATCCGAATTTATTGCCGATCTTGCAAAATTTGTCAAGAGGTCAAGTCTAGGGGTCCGAGACATGCTGCTCCTATTCAGGCTGCAGATATTCCGATTCGGCCGTTTCAGAAAATGGCTATAGACATCATTGGTCCGTTCAAAATTAAGTCAGCCAGAGGACACCAATTTATCCTCACTTGCGTGGACATGTGCACGCGTTGGCCAGAGGCTATTCCTCTGAAGAGCATATCAACTGTCGATATCGCTGATGCTCTTTGGCTCGTATTTTCTCGTCTGGGATTCCCCGGAGAAATACTGTCGGATCACGGCACTCAGTTAATTTCGGACGTTATGTCTCAGGTAATGGCTACGCTAGACATTAAAAGGTCTCTCAGTAGTATTTATCATCCAATGTCCAATGGATTGGTAGAACGTCTTAACAGGACACTAAAGAACTTACTTGGCAAGATAACGGAGGATCATCCTGAAGATTGGGACAGGGTTTTACCTGCAGTCCTCTTTGCCTATAGAGAGGTTCCCAACGAGCATACAGGGTTTTCTCCTTTCGAACTTGTCTTTGGCGCGCAACCGCGCGGGCCGATGTCCTTGTTACACGATTTGATAACTTCCGATAATATTGACGATGATACACAATCGTCATATGAATATGTTATAGCTCTTAGAGAAAAGATTATCGAATCGTGCAGGTTAGCAACTTCATCTTCCGAATTTGCGAAAGAAAAAGCTAGGCGATTTGCTAATAAGAAAAGACGCCTACGTCAACTTTGTCCTGGAGACAAAGCATATGTCTTACTGCCCTCAAGAGAGAATAGACTTCTCATTTCTTGGAAGGGTCCATACACTATAGTCTCGAAAATTTCTGATGTCGACTATATTGTCGATGTGGATGGAAGGCATAAAACCTTCCATATAAATATGCTAACAGAGTTTATTGAACGTCCGGACTATTTACAGCCTATTTTCCAGGCGACGGACGACTCTCCAGTTCAACATGGTCACATCTCATCCCTGTCTGTTATACAGGATGAGGAAACTATTTTTTCTGACGTGAACTTACCTCTTCCTACGATTCCACTTACTTCAACGGAATCGTGGAGAGACGTTACAGTCTCTTCCAACTTGTCTTTTGAGGAACAACGTCAAGTATCCTCTACGTTACAATCATATCAGGATGTCCTTACCGACATTCCTGGACACACAGATGTCATAGAACATGACATCATACTTACTGATCGTAATCCGATCAGAGTAAGACCATACCCAATACCTATTCATTTTCAAGCACAAGTCGAGAAAGAATTGGATGAAATGATTCAACTACAAATAATTGAACCATCCACTTCAGCTTATTCTTCGTCGATAGTTATTGTTCGAAAGAAAAACAATAACATACGTCTTTGCGTTGATTATCGCAAATTAAATCAAGTTACGAAGTTCGATGCTGAACCTATGCCGTTATTAGATGATCTACTTATTAGACTTTCTAAAGCTAAATTCTTTACTAAACTAGACTTGTCGAAAGGTTATTGGCAAGTCCCACTGACGGAACACGCCAAACCTCTCACTGCTTTTTCGACACCTAGGGGTCTGTTTCAATGGAATTTTATGCCTTTCGGGCTTATGAACGCCCCAGCGACTTTCGTACGCATGATGCGACGAATTCTATCAGATCGTGCAGATGTCATTGCATATTTAGACGACATCTGTCTTTTCAGCGATACTTGGGAAGAACACTATGTGGGTCTGAAGGAATTGCTATCTACTCTACGTGAGCATAGTTTGACTGCTAAACCCTCTAAAGCTTTTGTTGGGTTTAGTGAAATTTTCCTTCCTAGGTCATCGAGTTGGTCATGGTCTGTTGAAGACAGAGGACCAAAACATTTCAAAGATATTAAATATCTCGGTTCCGAAGACAAAAAAGCAAGTGCGTAGTCTCTTGGGATTGATACAATTCTATGGAAGATTCATTGAGAATCTGTCCTCCATTATGGCACCACTTTCAACGTTATTGAAAAAAGGTTCTCCTAATATGGTGCGTTGGTCCCAAGAATGCCAAACTTCATTGGATCAGGTTAAGAATTTGTTCTCATCTCATCCTATCTTAAGACTACCGACGATTGATAAGACTTTTGTCCTTCGTAGTGATGCCTCTTCCACTGGCATTGGAGCGGCACTAATGCAGGAATATTCAGGAACTCTGCATCCTGTAATGTATATTTCTAGGAAGCTGAATGCGGCAGAAAGGAATTACTCGGTTTTGGGACCGTGAATTGTTGGCTATGGTTTGGTCCATTCTTAAGCTACAAAGGTTCCTTCTGGGCGCGCATTTCTTTATGGAAACCGACCAAAAAGCTCTTACGGCTATGCAAAGTAAGGATTTGAAGAGCTCGAGATCTACTCGTTATGCTATTGCTCTTCAGCCTTTCCATTTCACGGTGCGAGCTATCCGTGGTTCGGATAATGTGATGGCGGACATATTGTCTAGATGCCCACATGATTCCAGTTAAATCTTGTGTCCTAGTTTTTCCTGATATATTTTCAGACTTAGGTCTGTCCTTAATATCATAATATGTTGTAATACAAATGTATTTGGATGATGTTTAGATAATTTAACAAATTTCATTTTGTCCATCCATCAGTGATATGTTGCTAAAATAGCATTGACATTTGTATATTGCTATGGATTATATTATTTAGTAATGTTTGATATATGATTGGTATTGCCAGCAACTTAGGTTTCTTGAATGGTATCCCTTAGTTTGTTTGGCTTAAAGGAAATATTTTCTCCTATGTTGGGAGATGATTTGTACCCTCTTCTATTGTACCTGATATTAGGTTCATTGTTTGCATGAGCACAGAAGTGATACTGGTGCTATCTTGCTCATGAACATATTAAAAAAAAAAAAAATTGCATTTTTTTTTTTACAGGGGGGTGGTAGTAATGTTGCTGTCATTTTCGACGGAGTCATCTGTCAAGTTATTTGCTTATGTTTGTATCATAAGTATAATTGTGTCTTTACCTGCGATGTCAGGTTGATTAGGGGTTGTCTTCCCTTGTTTATTCATTCATTGTGTTTGAACTTTAGGGTCAGAGGTTGTCAGTTCGGGCGTAGGCCTATGGGAAGGTTTTTTAAGCGGGAGTGAGATATACTTCCGGGAAGCCGGGAGGTCCTGTTTTTCTGAAGGGACCAAGAGTCCATTGTTTTTCGGGGAGAATCTTCGAAGTAACTGCTATGGCAGTTTTCCCCAGTGAATCTCTGTGCGTCGGGATGACGACAGAATTCCTTGTGTAGTTCTGAGGATTCATTTACCAGGTAATACCGACCTTTATGCATTATTACGCTTTTCGGTGGCAGAACATGTAAAGGATTACCTAGGGTGAACAGCAGCTCACTGATCCGCCATTTCAGAACTTATATATATTTGTGCTCGAGGTAGCCATCCAAGACTGTTAGTCTTATATTGTCCAGAAATCCAGTGACGAAGATATATTGTGGGAGCCGCAGATTGGCGGAACTTCTACCTACAATAAGTATTACTGCAGGGTTGATGATAACCTATTTAACAGAAGTACACGGCCGACGTTAGGACGAGGCCTGTGCTTCCGGCTATTATACTACAGCCTGTTATGTGCAATTGGCAGGGAGTGCCAAGTTGCACCTGTGTGTCAAGGTAACTAAGGCATCTGACGCGTTTAGTCAGAGACGCCAAGGGCGACGCTACGAACTGTCATTACTGAAGAACTTTGCTATTGACCATGCACGTCTATCCTGATGTTTACCTTTTTGAATGCCAAATGTATACCTATCGATGTCAGGTCAGCATGACCTTGTTACACTGACTGTTCCTGTTGATATTATGTGTGTTCCCGTCAATAAATGTCTTGAAACATGCCTGCAGTGTCAAAGCATCCTTGATTACTGCATGTGAGAGTATGGGTTGCAGGATCTACATCTATACGAGCCTAAACACATTCGCGTCTTCATTCGCACCCACACTCAATTCATCATACGCTCGCACTACACATCTAACAACATGTATACTGTCTTGGGCCAGTGATCACCTCAACAAGAAAAAAAGACAGTTACAACAGATAAACAATTTAATTTATTCCACCACACTTGACAACACTGTGACACTCACATACATATAACACTCTAAAGGATATCTTAAAGGAGTCACTGATAACTTTTCAAATAACAATATGTATTCATTGCTGTCATGAATGTATATGTGTCCTGATTCAAATACAAATGGAACCAGGAATCACAATCAATTTTAATTACAAGTTATAAGTACAGAATTTATCAATATGAATATTGTAGTGACATATATTATTAAAAGTATCCTATGTGTGTCAGTTATGTAGTAGTAATATGAGGTAATACTGGTTTTGTTTTGTTCAAGCTCTGTTGGTATTTGTCATCATGACTTCAACAATTTGTCTTTATTGGAACTAGTATTGGAGATGTTCTCAGTTCCTGATATTAAAACAATTTAATTCCCCTCTTAATGTCATTTTTATAATGTCATTTTAAGATGGGGTACATAATGTTGAGCTCAGCTGGCCAGATCAGCTTATCTTGCGTGATGGCGGCAGGAAAAGACTCCTCTGCTCGATTTCTCCCCTGTGCTCTGGAGACACCTCACTGATAGCTAAATGGACCAAGGAGTATGCTGTCCGACTCTGGATTCAGCAAAGCTCTGACCAGGTGCTGCTCAATAACGTCAAGACCACGGTCCCACAATTTATGGAAATAAACACAGATACGTTGACTAGCAATGAATTCTGGCACAAATACTGGCACAAATTCCCATCTGCTTATGTTCCAGGCTTTTATTTAGCAAAAATATGAGCTGGCTTCAACGCACTGTTGCTTTATCAAGCTTATTTGAACTAGTGGTCTCGAACTAACGCTCCTAAGTGATTATATCAGCGAGTCTGGCCAATGGAGCCACGTTTCGACAAGTGTTTGAAAAAATTTTACCTTCCTACGTCTCCCCTAACAACCAAGGATAGCATTTATAGTCCGACTAATCGTGTTTAGCCTTACATATCATTCCAGCCAATCAGTTCAAATGTAACTTGTGGCCCATTTCCCGTACAATGGTGGTTTAAAAAAATCTACCACTGAGCGATTCTGATTTTGGGTGTTGTCTGACAGCACCATCATTTTATTTTGGCTATAACTTGTTAATTCCTAGACTATTTGCGTAACGTTTTACATATTCTTTGTCAGCAAGCCCTAAGGAACCCAAATATACAAATTTAAAAGAGCTAAGTGGCTGCGTTCAAAATATGCAATTTCTTCTACCTCCTGTTTCGAAGATGTGCTGTCTGGGTACTGTAATGTTTTCAAACGTAAACCCATCTAATGTCATCTTTTCTAATAAGAGTTTTTCAGGATTTTAAAACCTAACTCTGGGAAGGTTAGTGTTTTTTATCACTGTCCGTCCGAAAAAGTTAGTGCATGTGGCCTTACACGCGTGATAGTAGTAATTGTGTATCGCGTTACGCTTGTTGGGGTGGCATTAATAGCGAGACGCGTGTTCAATTTTGCATGCGTTCCTGATTTTCATTCGCCCCTCTCTCTTTCTATTTGAGTCCATCTGTTCGTTCGTTTTGGTAACGCAGTATAATTAATGTTAGGATTAATTTAGGTCATTACGCAGTGTGCCTCTCAATGTTTTTCTCAGAAATGCAATACCCGTTTTAATGTGTTGTGGAAACGCTTGTATTTATGCAGTGGCTTATATTTAACGTGGAAACGTTACAATTTGCAGACGAAGCATAAAACAAAGGGGGATTTCGAGTACATTCTTTGTGACAGCACTGTTATTTTACCATTGCTCTTTTCTTTATTAGAATTTATTTGTTAGGCTTTATATTTACCTGATAATTTATATATGTGGATTAGAATATTTCACGACAAAGAGGTACCACAAACCGCCCGCTTCGAGCTGTTGCCAGTGGAGAAAACTGAGGGAAATTCGTCAAGTTTAAGTCGTCACTGTCCCTTTGCTATTAAGCGGATTGTAATAAAATTTATATCACGATACTCTTTATCTTCTTCTCTTTTGAAATGTATTAATTAAAAAAAAATAAAAGCTATTGAAGTATTTTTTACTAATAAAAACAAACAGCAGCATTACGCGTAGTTTGCTACGGACTCTGAACGTTTTCGTCTCACCCCGCTTCATTCAAATGAGGGTCGCTCGACCGCCAAACCACTAATTTGCACACTGTTTTCACAACTTTTAGGGGGAAAAGTGTATCTTTAGTTTCATATATGGCAAACTGTAGAAAACAAAGTGTAAAACGTTGATATCTGGAAGTGAAGTTTAAATTTTACCAAATTTGACATTTTAAATGGTGTTATAAATCTTTGCCAGGTTTGAGAAGATTTGGGAGCCATTTTTCTTTATTCGTGTGAAATTTTATTGACTTCTGATATTTGGCGGTCGAGCTATTTGACTTTGAGTAAGTTCTGTATCGCTCAAGTTAGGCCTAGAAATTTTAGCGAAGGATGCAGAGCGAGGCTGTTCCATGGGCCGTGATAACTCCCGATGTCTATCAAGATCGGGACGCCACTTATATTGGCTCTTGTTCAAACATCATCACATCTTATGATTTGAGGTTGACTATACGTAAGTATATCACTTATTAACAATGTTTTGAACTTCAAATGTAAAATTTACAATAGTTTTAATATTATTTAGCAATTTAACACGATCGCACAGTTTTTGTGTAACAGCGTGGATTAAATTGTTATCACCACTTCAGACATTCACGCATCAATCTAATTATTTCACGAGCTTGAAAAGCTAAGAAAGTTACCAATCTGAATAAAAAATGCATGTTTTTATTAATGTGTAACTGAATGAAGGTTTATTTTGCAACATAATAGGGTGAATTATGATCTCAAAAGCGAAGGATATCGCAAGGCCTAAAGCCAATTGCCGACATATCGAGTCAAGGCTAGGAGACCGGACAATGTCATAATTAAAGTAGCTGATGCTGTACTGAAATGTCCGGACTCGCAGCCAATAGTTGATAGTCTTAAAATTCCCTGAAAAGAAGATATATAGCCTATATATATATTGTTTTTTTAAAATTAAGGATGAAAAATATCCCGTTCAACCTCTGATGGGTTATAATTAAGATACATATTGTTTTCAATTCCAAATAATATGAAGAAAAAAAACAATCAAGAAGAAACTCTGAACTAGAAAAAGCCAGTAATAGTACATGTAATTCTCTATAAATGTAAAAACAAAAAAAAATAACTTCTGGAATTTTATTGTTCCAAATGACTCCTACTACGATGCTATGAAAAACCATTTTTAATGACTGGGAAGGGTTGCCGTCCAAAGGTGCCAGCTGTCAATCTGACAAACAAGGTCCTTGCACAACTTTATTATCTGAAGGAGGATGGGAATGCAACATGGCTTGAGGTAGACTGCTTGTAGTTTTTTTTTTTTTTTTTCAAAAAGCTACAGACCACAAAGTAACACACTACAAACAGATAAAAAGTGAAATGGAGAAGAGGAAGGAGCAGATAAAATAAAAGTAGAGAATGCAAGAGTGACGACGAAGAACCCAAAACATAGACTGGAATGGAAAAAATGGAGTAAAGAGTCAGAGAGGGCAGTCAAAGAAAAAATTAAACAGCGAATAACTGACAACAATAAGAGGAAAAAAGAGAAAGATATTAAAAATGCAGAGAAGAAGTTAGAGTTATATAACACAATCATAAGCCAAGGGGGTCTGTGCACCACAAAGGAGGACGTAGATAAAATTTGTAAAGGACAAAATGCCCTTAGAAATCTTAAGGCTCAGTTAAGATACTTACTTACTTAGTCGTTCCCCTTCTACCATGAGGTGTAGAGGTAAGATACAGATAATTAATATTGAATGATAAGGACATTAATATTGAATGATAAGGACATTAAACTATCAGGAAATATCAAAGAATTCTATTTTGGACTTCTGAAGCATTTAGGTTTTGAGGCTTCATTGCCCTCTCGCAGGGAAAGAGTGCACCATGATCATTCTTCTCCAGTTAAAAAATGTCTTTTTAAATACTAATAACCAGTTGTTTTAACAAAATATAGCGTTTAGATGTTGCTAATTATTGTTTAGATGTTGTTAATTATTGCCTACAAATTTTTTTTAATGAAATATGGACAGTATCTGGAAAAAAAAATTTTTCTTCATTTTCACATTTTTTTCTTCCCCTGCGACAAATTGGCCTCTGGACACATTTTAAAAAATTATACAAGAACAAATAGATGTTTAAATCCTCTGAAAAAAAATTGAGATATATTTGTGTAGTATGCAGATTAATATGTACAAATTTAAAGCTTGTACCTTTTATACTTTTTGAAATATGATGTTGTGAATATTGACTTTCATTCAACAAACTATATTTTTCGGTAATGTGTTTTGCAGATTTGCAATTTTTGGTCTCAGATATATTGATAATTATTCATGATGTAGCCCTATAGTTTTCTTTGTGTGATCAGTATATTCCAGATTATATGCTGTTTGTCAGAGAAAGTTGTAAGATTATATTTAAGAAGACGGCAGTGTTCTGAAGTTGGTGTGATGTAACTTTTTCAATGTTGCGAAGTCCCCACACTTTTTAAAATGCTATAACTTTTTTATTTGTTGTCCTATTTTAAAAAATAAAGTACCAAATTTCATGATTTACCAAGGGCTTCAAAACTACATTGTTTTCTCTGGTGTTTCTGTGCAAACCAAAATCACTTTGTGGTACCTACATGAACAAAGGCTTGCCACTGACTGTTCTGCCGTCCGCGCTGACATTCAAATATATCAGACCAAAGGTAGCGAAATTGAACGGATTAGACGTATACGACCCGTTAAAAGCGGTCGAAGTGACTAGACCAATCACGATCCTTGTGGGTGTTTGACTGAGAAATAGATTATCCTGCATGTGCGATAGCATACCTCTAGGGATAGAGAAAGTTTTTAGCACAACTCGTTTCAAAGGGTACTTGGCATTACCTCGCACCAAGGCTTTCTCGTGGGCTAGAGAGACGGCGGGGTTTAATTTGGCTTTCCGGACAATCAAGGCCGCATAAGTTATAATAGATTTATAACCACCGGTGGGGTCGTGTCTCAGCACGTTGAAGTTATCTTTAGACGGCGTGAGTTTTACTTTAACGGTCACACCATTTAACAGGTAACGATCTTGAGCGAAGATATCTGAATGTAAACGACCCATCATATCAATGTCCTGAGAACCAGCCGCTATATGTCGACGCAGTCTTAACCCGTTGTTATTATCACCAATTGTGTCCGTAATAAAAATTTGGCGTCTTTGTAAAACAGAGCCGCTGTCAGATGGCCTCGTTTGGCTTCCTCCCCGTAATTCAGCGTGGCTTCCAGGTAAGCTCTATAAGGGTAGGTGTTCTCGCTGGATGTAATCAGCGTGTCGTTCAAGGAAACGTCGACTTGTGAGAATAAACTGTGCAGGTAATAGTTGATCGGGGCTACCTCTGCGTCAGCGGGTAATGCGCCGCCATTAGCTAACGTAATTTTGGCGCGCACGTGTAGAAAAGTATTGAACAAATCTAGATATTCTTCACCGTTTCCCGATATTACAAATTCCACCGGGGCTAAGGCGGCCAACGGATGTATCTCCACAAATTGTCCCTCTTCTACGGCTGTCTGCGTTGGTGGTACGTAAACAAATCTAGACCACTGTGAAGACACTCGCACGAGTTGGGGTGAATAAGCGCCATCATTCAAATATATCAGAGTACCGTCGCTTCTTCTGGTGAGAATGAGAAGGGCGAGCTCGGTTACTGCGTTTTATTCGTTTCGGCTCGCCAGGTGGGGCAGCTCTGGTTTATCTTTTTCTTCTAATACCGCTACCCGATTGGTTAGTGGTGAGGTGGTCAACGGCTCCCTGTAATAAACGTTGACCCGATTCTTTGGCTCGTTCACGAAATGACTCACCAATATTTCTGCCGGCTAACGCATCGCTCGCGACCTGTAGACCGGTGCCAAGCCCTTCTCTGAGTAAAGCTTTGCCTCCAGTTTTTAACCACGGGAGAACCATGCGACCGAGCCCACCGAAAAAACTACCCAAACCATGTCCTCTTTGACTTCTACCTCCGATAAACACTGGCATCCCGTGACCAGCTTGGTTGCAGTAAAACTCCTCATACATTTTGGGGTTTCGTCGGATGGGTACGTGTCTGACCATTTTTCTATTCAAAATCAAACCGTCTGTGAGTTCGGAAGTGGAGTGTCAACACCGAAGCTCCGTTAGTGAATGGGATAGTCTTACCCTGGTCGTTAGTTAAAAGGATTTCCACCGCGTCAAACGAAAAACGGCTCAGGGGTACGTAGTGTGGTTTGTCGTAAATCCTGAAAACCGACGCGGTAGTCCTATCCAAAATAGGAACAATCCGTAACAAAGGGACAGAGGCATCTCCAACCGGTCTCGCCGCTACGAGATCGCAGTACACGTATACATTTTTCATGTCGCTATCCATTTGTACTTCAGTCTTGCCTCGTAGTATTGGGTCGATATCTGTGGCGAGCGAGGCAGGAAAACCTAACATGTGTTTCAACGTCTTGCTAATTCTAACTTCAGCCTCCGGATCATACAGATTCAAGCTGGCTTTATTATTGTTAAAATGGAATCTAACTCGGGCTTTTTCATCCACATCCGTGTCTAAAAGCAAACGATTCAACTCATCGATCAGCGTGTCGGGCGACGTGTATAGACCGGCGGGTAACGTGAGTAGTATAGACTCATCTTCTTTGTTGGGAAAGTAATGTATCCATACGTCATCCTCTAACACGTTAAAATAACTTTTGGGAAATTGAATCTCAACCAAACCGACCTCGTAACGCGAAGTCAAGTCTATAGTCTGTGGCAATTTGACGAAAAAGTGACCGGCGTTATTGTTTGGGTATATTTTCATCGAGGCATTGCTGGGTAAAGTCACGTAAAAACTCATCCTATCTTAGGGTTAGGTAACATGTAACCCAGACAACTGCTCATTAAGGCGATCCAAAACTTGCCGTCTGGTCCCTCTGCGTTGCTCCGACTCAGATTGAATAACGAGACCCCGATGACGACATATATAACGATCATCTGACAGATGAAAACGATCTCTAGTCGCGGGACTAGTTTCCCAAAAAATGGCCAGACCGAGGTTCCCGTGGTCTTGGGAGGGGGTGACCGCAAAACTGGGGTGCTCACTTCTTCTTCAATCTCCATCAGTCTCGATATCTCGCTAGTTGTTTGGCGGAAATCCAGCTGTTGAATGACGAGTTATAACCGAACCATTTGACTAAATACTTTTTAACACCCCTGACACCTCGCCGTTCTTGCAAAATGGACTCGATTCGATAAACTATCTTGTCACCGACTCGCTGTAGCTCTTCTTGGTAAAAAGAACCTTTCAGTTCCTCACCCGAATCATCTTTAAGGATGTATGTGACCGGTCTTGTTTGGTTTAGTCGGCTAACCGTAAACAGTTCTTCTGTCCACGCCGGTGTATAACCCTTTTAAAAAGTTTGTCTGGCTTGGGCGATCCGCACGCGATCACCAGCTTTAAAATAGACTTTTCTGTCGATGACGTCAGGGGTCGAATACAACGTATGCCACACCTCTTCTTAATTGCTCGGGGTAACTTCCGCCTGTGCTATCTTAATACTCCGGTGATACGAGTAGTTGTAGTTGTGGACCAGTTGCTGTATCACATCGACGTAGCGAAGAGTGTTGGTTTTGGTAAAGTAATGCCACGTTTTTTCTTTGAGGGTTCGCTTAAACCTCTCGACAATAGCTGCCTTGGTATCCTCATTCTCCGTGGTGAAGAAATGGACACCCTCGTCTTTAAGAAACTTTAAGAATGTTTTGTTGACGAACTCACTGCCTTTGTCTGTTTGAAAATTTATCGGTTTGCGACTGGTAAAAATTGTTTTTACCGCTGCTACTAACGCTTTCCCAGTTTTGTTTTTTAGAGGAACAGCCCAAGCAAATTTACTAAATACGTCAATACACGTTACTAGATAGGAAAACCCATCGTTGAATTTTTTTAAACCTCGCAAGTCAACCTGGGAGAAAAATTTTGGGGGTCATCTTTGTTGAGTGGAAGAAAAGGATTCATTAAAGTTTGAAACTTGCAGGACAAAACGTAGATACCCGTTTGATAAGTGGAACAAATACTTAGTTACATTTATTTAATGTACTACATTTCTGTGATCGCCGCATATTTGAACAGCTTGCAAGACAATATAAAACCTATCACGAGATGTTGCCCGTATGAAAAAAGTGAAACCTTAAGTAGCGGGGATTCGAACACATGAACGAAGGAATGTTTCTTTTATAAGTTTCTACTATTGATCGATTGTGTTTTGCCCTAGTGACGTGAACAGAAATTTACACACGATGTTTTGTGCGGGCCATCAATCTGGTTCCAAAACAAGGGAGGGTACAACCATGTGCGTGTTGTGTTTTCTTAAAATGGCTGAAACTGACCTCGACATTGATTCAGTTACAGAGTGTAACAATAAGGACGTATCAAGTTGATGCCATAAGCTAGTCTGCCTGCGAGATATATCTCTACGGGTGTGTTCAATAAAACTATCTATTTGGTCTTGTTCAGCCTGGTCTTTGGCAGTATTTTTTATGTTGGAGACTACGGTTGTGTGCGGATCATTTACATAACACTAACTGAACATTGGGGTAAGTAGATTTATTACTCATGATAAAATATAAATAATAAAGAAAACTACCATGTGACCCACCGTCCATCTTAATATGTAGTTACATTCACCCAACAACGGGAATTCCCTATCATATTTTTTTTAAACATCACAACCATAGTTGCCTACGACACCACTTCACCTCTCAGCGTCTTATATTCTCATCACTAGCTACACACAACACAACACAAAACCAAAACCATCCCCACCACCCACCGATCGTTAGTCATCTTCCTCTATAACGTGTATTACTTTTTTATTTTATATTTTCCTCTTTATTCTATAGCGGGTAGGCAAAGGGGGATTCACTCAAGAGTGTTTATAAAAAAAACTCCTTCGTCTCAAGTCAAGTAGTAACATAGTTGCCTGAAGGTTTTGGAACAAATCGGTTGTTATATTCATGTAAACGGTAAAAAACACAACTCCTTCCAATAAAATGTTAAAGCTACTTCTAAATCAGCTTGATGTTTGTAACAAGACTACAACACATCCACATAGATAACAATGTTCTGATGAAATCCCTTTTGCGTAGTGTACCTATACCTAAACTTTCATGAAATACACACAAATCTCCTGTTATTGCTTATGAATTCACAATATTATAGAAATAATGGCTTAACAAAACTATTTAAAACATTACAGATAACCAATAGTGATTTTACACTGTGAAAGAGTCTATCAACCAAAGAAAGCTAACACTAATTATTTGTAATTCTCATCTATACCTATACACAAACGATGGGTGGGAGAAATGTAGTAATAGTCTCAATAAACATCACAATAAGTTAGACTTTTAGTTGTACTCACCCAACAACGGCAAATTCCCTGTTCTATTTTTTTTTTACATCACAAACGAGGTACCCGTCGGGAATTTCCTCGCTTCATAATAAATAATATAATAAATTTAGATATAAACAATTATTACGCGTCTGTGTTTATACATTACCTCGCTTCGGTTACATTTGTCTCCGCTCCACTTACAATACCAGCACACACACACACACACAATTTTTTTCACATCGGCAGCGGGTCAACTATTGATTAGTCTTCTGACTAAGCAACCTTCTGTTACCACGAATCGTGTCTGGACGCGTTTCACAAACCAGATTAACACTAGTTTTCCTTCATATAAATAGACACGAAATATGGACCAGCCTCCTGTCGGATATATTTGTTAAACGAACTGTGGGTCGTTAAAATTTTAGCTTGTGACTAATTACCTCCGCGGGTACACACACGCACACACACACACAACGACAGACGCGCGCACACACAACCACACAACGACACACACAACGACAGACACGCGCATACAAAACCACACATAACCAAAAGCAATACCATTCGCGCACGCGCATACACACAGTCACACGTGCACACACACAGATACCTAGGCAGGTATATACACAGACACAATTTAGACATCAATAAATAAATTAAATTAAACATAAAAATTAAACATATAACAAAACTAACCAGTAAAATAAATACCAGGCTTATAGACAGATAGGCAGACAGAAGCGCTCGTACAGACACATCATATCTAAAGTTACTACCAAAATCAATACCCTCCGCGCACGCAAACACACACATACACACACACGCACACAACCACAGCACACACACACATTGACAGACGCGCGCACACACAACCACACAAAAGCAATACCACGCATGCACACACACACACTTGCACACAACCACATGCGCACGCACACACAACCACACAACACCAAAAGCAATACCATCCGCGCACGCGCACACACAACCACACGCGCACACACACACGCACACATACACACACACAGACGTTATCACCCCCACCAGCCAAAGCCAATACCCAGCCCGCGCGTTCAAATAGCCAAGTCTCTAACACTTCGCGTCAACCTCTCACTACCGAACCTGGCATAATCATGTCTCTAACACCTCACTCCGTTGAAAATATTGAAACAAACACACCAACACATCACCACCCCAATACAACAACACACAAAAAAGCCCCCCCTAATCCACACTCGCCTGCTACATCGCAAAACGTACACACCCATGCGTCGTCACCAGCACAAAAAAACCTCCACTCACTTCAAAAACCCCTACTAATACAACATTATCGATTTTTTTCCCCCTTCATTATCGATTTTTTTATATTATAGCAACAACACGCCATTATCGAACTAATATATTACTATATAAAAATCAGTCTAAATATATATGTCTAACTAAATATATGTCTATATATGTCTATATATATATATATATATATATATATATATATATATATATATATATATATATATGTATAACTGGGAGCCGCGCTGGTGTAATGGCTTCGGTGTTGTACTGGCGACCAGGTGTTCATGGTTCAAACCCGGGCGTCGGCGTTTGAAGAAATGTTTACGGCCGGAAATTTGACTGAATAGCCTGAACGGCTCCTGTGATAAACCCTCTGTGGATGGGAAGGAGCGAAGCTAATGACCGGGTTGGAAGGAAAGTCCTCAGGTTCCCCAGCCTCGCAATGACATGTCATTGGGCCGAAGGGCTGAAAGCCCAAGTGCTGCTGGTTAAGGAAAAAAAAAAAAAAATATGTATAACTAAATGATGTAATATACATATTGTAGTATATGTATAACTGTTATCTAAATATTATCTGTAAAAACAAACAACGCGCCATTATCGACCTAATATATTACTATATAAAAGTCAGTCTTAATATATATGTCTAACTAAATATATGTCTAAATATATGTATAACTATTGTCTAAATATTATCTGTAACACAACACTCCATTATCGAACTAATATATATTACTATATAAAAGTCATCGGAGTATTTTCCTATACAGTATAAAAGTCAGTCTCAATATATATGTCTAACTAAATATATATCTAAATATATGTATAACTAAACATTGTAATAAACCACACATAGCAACAACACGCCATTATCGAACTAATATATTACTATATAACAGTCAGTCTAAATATATATATATATATATATATATATATATATATATATGTCTAACTAAATATATGTCTAAATATATCGTATAACTGTTGTCTAAATCTTCTTACTACAAAACAGTATTTTAAAAGAATAAAATATATTAACTAAAATTCTTTTTGTTACCTATATATATAACTGTTGTAAATATATATCTAAATATATCGTATAACTATTCTCGCAATATATGTCTATAAATATCGTCTTCTTGTTATCTAAATATACCGTCTTCCTATTGTCTCAAGTCTAAATATATCGGCTTCTTGTTGTCTAAATATAGCCCCTTCCTGTTGTCTAAATATATCTTCCTATTATCTAAATAAACAACACCATTATCTAAATATATCTCTATATAAGAGTCATGCTCCTCCTGCCACTCCTCCAGATTTTCCTTATACAAAAGTCATCCCGCCATCGGCTCCTCCATCGCTCCTCCATAGCTCCTCCAGAATTCGACCTGTTTTGCGCATTGTATACTACTCACAATAAAGCCTACAAATTAGTTGTGTTATATTTGTGTTTTTCGCTATTTCTAGAGCGATAATCGCGTGTGTTATTTGCGTGGCGCAATTAATACGCACAGCGGATTAAGTTGAGTGATTAGCCTAGAGCTTATAAAAGAGATAGCGAGCGGCAAACAGGCCTATTTTGAAGATTTAGTCCAGACAAGAGAAAACGAAGATACTAGGCGCCCTGTGTGGGTAGAACAGAGACATGACATGTGATTTTGATTTAAAAGTAGATTAGTTTATTTCCTAGTGAAATTACCATTATTCCGCTGTAGCTTTAGAATTATATTGAGCGTGTCTGTTTTAATGGTTAATGAAATAAATAGATTGATGTGTTTCCAGGACCTGATAATTTAGTCTTGAAATATAAATGAGTGATAGATTAAGGGATAGGTTTTATTAGGCACGATTAAGTCCAAATCACATATGTGAAAGTTTAAGAGCGATTATAAGTGTATTTCACGATAGCCTACTTATCATAATCCTACTGTTTATCTTTAGTGGTTACTTTGAAGTGAGGATAGTCATTTAGATTTCTGGTGAGATTAGAGCCACTCCTTTGTGCGTAAGGCACGTTGAGACAGGTGTTTCTCTGGTTGCTCCTTGTGGAGCATGGAAACACCAATGCGGCTGGTGTCCACCACAAGTCCACAAGAAGCATTTTTATGCTATTACAGTGGTTGTTTCTGTAACAATGTGTTTCATGCGATGAGTCCCCAATCTCATCAGGGGTCATATACGACACGCTTGTGGCCAGGCGCACCAGTCGTCACTTACGACATGTTCAGAGTACAGGAACGAGTATTGATGTGGGTCGGTTGAGAGGTAATAGTTTATTCTCATTATTGAGAGTATTTGTTGTACATGTAGTTGAAGAATATTATTTTATGTCCAGTTGTTTATTATTTAATGATTGTTATGTGAAGAATGGTTTGTGAGAGCACGTGGGCTCACTTGGAGATATATGTTTCTCTTCTCCGCTCCTGGGGGAGCATGGGGCCACCAGTGTGGTTTGCCTCCGCATGAAGCATTCAGATGCCCTTGCAGTAGTGGTTTCGGTAGCAACCTATGTTACACGGTGAGATTGCCAGCCTCATGCACAACACCATACTAGTATAGCTAGACGACATGCATGAGTGTGTGTGTGTGTGATAGTTGAGTGTGTGCTCTTGCAGTAGTGGTTTCGGTAGCAACCGATGTTACACGGTGAGATTGCCAGCCTCATGCACAACACCATACTAGTCTCATTGGGCGATATGCATGAGTGTGTGAGATAGTTGAGGGTATCAGGTGGGCGCATGTTTTCTGTATGGTGAGTGTTATTATCCATGCTATTGATTTTCGCTTAGACATTGTTTTATATATTGTTTCTTTCAGAAAGTCTATGAACACTGACTGGGTGTTTGGTGTTTGCTATGTTCGGTAGTATTAAATGTTGATCTGTATAAGGCTTTGTGTTGTTTGAATTGCTAAGTCTGCTGCTGAGAGGGTTGCAAGCAACCAATAATTGCAACCCCTGTCAAACGATCCTTAATAAATTTTCTTAGTGCATGGGTCTTGGGTGTGAGGTAGCTACATCGACATAAGTTCATCGCCACCACACCTAGCGCCCTGTCACACTAGGATCGTTCCAGTGAATGTTTTAGATGCAGCTTACAGTGGCATCGTTACTTCTGCTAATTTTCCGCTGCCGCCATGTTTCGATGCCGTCTACTTCTGACTTTAGCAGACGAGAGTTCTGACTTCTGTAAATTTTTAGAACAGAACACGCTTCGTTCAAGTAACAAAGTAGAACGGTGTCGCGAAACTGTTTTATGTTCAGCTCCACACTCGTTATTTATTTATGACATAAACATTGCATGTGAAGCAATATCGTCCTATCATTTCAACAGTTAAAAACAACCGAAACACAAGCTCTCTTAAAATACAAGGCAAACACATACAAACAGATCAGTGGAATTGTAACAACCACAGAAGTAGCTTGCTCAGACAATAGCATAAATTGATCACTGGAATTATAAAAACTACAAAACTAAATTACTTCAGCAGGAAATGCAGTCCAAAAAACTAAGCACTGGAATTATAACAAGCACAGAAGTAGTTTACGTGACCATTAAAATCAGTCGCAAAAATTGATCACTGGAATTATAAAAAATGCAGAAGTAAATTACTTAAACAGTAGAAGCAAACACAAAAACAGAAGGCTGGAATTTTAACAATCACAGAAGTAGCTTCATCATCTCAACCCGTAACCCGTCATGGGTCGTAGAGGTGCCATGGTGGAAGCATCAGCAGACAGGGTCCTCCACTGCTCTCTATCCTCAGCAATGCGTACAAGTGTGGAAAAACCGTGCCCTGCCCATTCTTTGATGTTATAAGCCCAGGATTTTCTTTGCCTTCCTCTTCTCCGTTTACCTTCGACTGTTCCCTGGAGGATCGTTTTCGAAAGGGAGTCATGACGAGTTACATGCCCAAACCAGGCGAGCTTTCGACGTTTCACTACTGACAAAAGTGGTTCTTGATGGCCTGCATAGGTGTTTATTTTCTCTCTAACATAGACATTTGTTTTGTGCTATTTATAGCAAATGCGCAAAATTCTTCAATAACATTTATACTCGAAAGCCTGAATCCTTCGCTCCGTATCTGCAGTGAGTGTCCAACCCTCACACCCATACAAGAGAATAGATAATACAAGTGATTTGTATAATTTGATCTTCACATGAAAACTGATGTTACTTTTCCAGAAGTAGCTTACTTAAACAATAAAATCAGTCACAGAAAATTGATCACTGGAATAATAACAACCACAGAAGTAGCTTACCTAAACAATAAAATCAATCACAGAAATTGATCACTGGAATAATAACAACTACAGAAGAAGCTGACTTAAACAATACGACAATTTCAGCTACAGGACTGCCTTTGCCTTTTATGACTGTAAGCAAGTCACCAAGCCAGACGTTTGGCAAAATGTATGTGTATATCCCTACGCCCCTCCCCCTTTTTACAAACAGTCAGATGTATGTGGCTTTGTCTGGAGGGAAAAGTTGTAATTCTACGAAAAAGTTTTGGTGAACACGTTTTTATAAACCATGTATTTAAAGTACTACTTTCACAGTAATGATGTTTATTGAACCGTTAATATTTTGCGATCTTTAATTCAGTAATGCTACATTCTCAGAGGCATGTAATATAATATTAGTGGTAATTGTGCCACGGTGCTAAATTACGCATGTACCTTCATTAGAACGTAATTGCAGCCAATGCAACAATCCGTATGGCAGAAATATGGTGCTGGTACCTGGCATATGAGATCAAAGCATTTCCTGACAGCAGATAGTTTGGGGGAGCACTGGTTTAGATTACCTGTTTGTTTATTTGATTTTGTGATGCCTTTGTCATGCAGATGTTTTTTTTTTTATCAGGAGTTTCGCCTCGTTTTCGCGAGGCGTGCTTCGTTCAACCTAGACTCAAGGCTCGACGGTTATATTAGGGCACATGTCCAGTTATAAAAAGGACTTTATGCTCTACCGAATTAATGTAGATGATGAATAGAAGCATATAATTTTCTTGGGCAGAGGACCATCCAACTCGTGCATTCACCCCTGTTTAAGATATATATATATATATATACTAGGAGGAATCAAAAAGTAACCTTAATATTTTGTTATTTACAGAATATGCACAAATAGGAATGAAAGCACTTAATCACTTTTCAACATAGTCCCCACCATGTTTAATGCAGGTGTGCCAGCGCTTCACTAATGCCTGGATTCCGTGAGAAAAAAACTCTTCTGACTGACTTCTTGCCACCGAGTGCCTCCTTGAGGGGTCCAAACACATGATAATCACTCGGTGCGAGGTCCGGTGAATGTGCAGGATGTAGAAGACACTCCAAACGCAGATTCGTGATGTTCGTTACTGTCGCACGTGCTGTGTGCGGCCGCGCGTTATCATGCTGTAACAACACACCAGAACTGAGCAAGCCGCGACGTTTTGACCTGATTGCAGGTTTCAAGTGGTTCTGAAGCAGATCACAGTATGATTCGCTGTTGATAGTGAGTCCCCTGGGCATGTAATGTTCCAGGATTGGGCCTTTACAGTCCCAGAAGAGCGTGAGCATCAATTTGCCGGCTGACCGCGTTGTACGGAACTTCTTTGCTTTCGGCGATGATGAATGTCGCCACTCCATGCTGGCTCGCTTAGTCTCTGGCTGGAAGTAGTGGACCCAGCATTCGTCACCAGTGACTATACGGTGTAGAAAGCCACCCCCTTCAGCTTCATAACATCGTAACAGTGTTTCACAAACATCCACACGACGTTCTTTCAGTTCGGGGGTGAGCTGTTTTGGTACCCACCTAGCGGAGACTCTGTGGTACTGCAGCACGTCGTGAATGATGTGGTGCGCCGAGCCATGGCTGATCTTCAATTCTCCAGCCACCTCGTCGATTGTTACCCGTCGGTTTTCCCGTATCACTCATTCCACTGCAGCGATAGCGTCAGGCGTAGTCGCAGTATGTCATTTACAGTTGACACCCCAATTTTAAACTTCCTGTGCCACACATAAATCTGCTGAAGCGACACACAAGAGTCCCTATACTGCCTCTTCATCCTCCGATGAATGTCTGCTTGTTTCTCACCCTCACTACCCCAAAGAAAAAACGGATAGCTGCACGCTGCTCTTCTCTCGTGCATGCTTCCAAGGGGGCGGCCATCTTGGCTATGGTTTGCTGACATCATACTTCCCATCAGGACGACGGGCTTGCGTGCATCGGTACCTCAAGCGGGAGGGTATAACATATCTGTAGTACAACCGTCTACTGCGTGATTTTGACTTTCTATTGCCATATTAAGGTTATTTTTTGACTCACCCTCGTACATTTATATGGATGGATGGGTGGGTGGGTGGATGGATGGATAGATGGATGGAAGATAGATATATAGTAATGCAGATCATATTGAACAGAATACATCCTAAAAAGGCGAAGACTACTGTTGTAGAGCAAGCTAGAAATCTTGCCGAATAACTTAAACAATAAGTATTTGAAAACGTATGTGTGAAATCTCGACATGTGTCCAATGAGAATATTTTTGCTTAATAGAATTCTGGGATGACTGGGCGAAAGAATGAATGGGTAAAACATCCTGGTGGTCTTTAAAGAGACAATAAAACAATAGGTCCACTGGTACCCTCATGCATGTCGTACGAGGCGACTAATATGAGGTTGTGCATGGGTGGCTGGTAACCGCACCATGTAAAATATATTACCCGAGGGAGCAGTTATCCTGTTCTTTCGTTGCCCCATCAGAGACCCCCGGGCTACTATATAGGGCAGAAATGCAGTTAGTAGCACCGAAAAGCGCTAAAGAGTCCATTCGAGCGTCAAAAGTGAAGGGGAAACGTAATCTTAAAAGGTAAAGGCAGTTCCATAGCAGATACTGCCGTAGGAGAGCGAAGTGTTAGAGACTTCACTATACTAGGTCCAGCATCGAGAGGTGGGGTGACCAGTTACCTTCCTCGCTGCCTTTTCCTTCCCTAACTCAAGTGCAAAGTCAGGTACCCATTTACAGCTGGGTAGACCGAAGCGTGTCGATACCGTGAATCGAACCCGGCACCTTTGCCGCGAGAGATTAGCGCTCTAACCATTTTGTCAATCGGACGCAAAAAAAAAAAAGGGGGGGGGGGGGGACAAAAATCATATAAAACACAACCACATAAAGGAACGTCGTGGTTACATACACTCCTTTAACAACATTCACAAACAGGTCACTGATTTGAACCATTCTGTCTTTTCTGTTTTTCTGTGCAGGCGAGATCATTTTTCCAAGCCTCATTTGTGATGGCACCACATCTGTATGAGCCTCATTACAATTTCGCCGTTCTGACAGACCAGGTGAGTATATGGTGTTTGTCAGTTGAAGTGTTAGTGTGTGTGTGTGTGTGTGTGTCACGGCGTTGTTTTGATGTCAGCTATCATTGGGATGTCAGTAAATCCTGCGGCTTCTTACATAACATAACGTAGTTTGTACTTCTCAGCAGTATACAATTTAAAACAACATGCCTGCATGAGATAAAACGATCTTATTTTTCCAAGCTTTCAGGCTTTTTCTTTCAGCTCCCCAAGGAGCATAGGCCTTCAACAAACTGATGCCAAGTTTAAAACTCTTACATGGAAATTCTGCATGAAATTCACTTTCGTTCATCACGCATCACCTTTCAGCTTCCAAAGGATCATAGGCCTTCAACAAACTTATGCCACGTCTGCCTGTCACGTGCCATCAGCTCTTACCATGTCTTTTTCATCCTCTTCATGCCTGTCTCCAGTTCTCTTCTCCATGTGTTCTTTGGTCTTCCTCTATCTTTCTTACCCTAGTGGTTCCAGAAGAAGGACTCACTTGTAAGGCTATCAACAGGTTTCCTCTCTGTGTGTCATATCCATCTTCAGCATCTTCTTCTCATCTCTTGTTCAACTGGCGCTTGTCTGGCTCTGGTGATACATTTACTTTACTTTTTTTTATTTTTTTTTTCTGGCCAAAGTTTTGTTTTGCACCAGGCCCAGCCAAAGTTTAGACAGACCCGCAGGCTGGTGGAGATCAAATGTGATATACAGTGTACATGAAAAGCGACAAGAGACTATTCCCCGTTTGGCCGCCAGCTTTTGGTCATTGTAAACGATACTCGAGGCCAGCGGGTATAATGTATAAATAATAATCTTCTGTTAGTTCACTCGTACCATTGATATCACGTGACTGATCTATCTTCTATATCCCTGTTAGGAAAAAATGTTCGTAGTTTTACCGTATCCATATATGTGTGTGTGTGTGTGCGCGCGCGCGTGCGTGTGTGTGCGCGCGCGCGTGCGTGTGTGTGAAACTGAAATGTGATGTGCTATTTCGTAAAGTATTGGGAAGCTGATCGTGTAGAAACTATCGTAAAATCGTTCAGAAAATGTGAGATTTTAGATGCAGTTGATGGAGAAGACGATGTGTTGTTGCGAGACAGCGACGTAGATTAGGAGGATGACAGCAAAAATACCGAAGACGAAGTCAGAACCTCCAGGGATTCGGACCCGTTATGCAGACCCGAAAGTCAGATGATAAACATCATTTACAGGATGATTTTGAAGGATTTAAAATGTGACTATACATGCTTTGTGCAGATCATATATTTACCCTCAGGAACATTGTAGAGCCGTGCTCAGAATGGCAGAGACAGCTGTACATTAATTTCGTTGGTTTTGAAAAGGCTTTTGACAGAATACATAGTGACAGTCTATGGAAAATACCGAGGGCTTGTGGAATTCCAAGCTGCATGGTGTCCATCATAAAAAGCCTCTATGCCAACTTTACATGTAGTGTTGGGCAGAGCAACCTAACTTTTGAGGTGAGGACAGGAGTACGACAGGGATGCCCCTTATCAACCACTTTATTTTTAACAGTCATAGACTGGGTGATGCGTCAGACAACAGAGGGCAGTCCAACAGGAATAAGATGGACTACGTTTTCTACATTGAAAGATCTGGAATATGCAGATGACATTGCACTACTCGCACATTCTCATCAATACATCCAGGAAAAAACGGATAGACTTAATAAAATAGCCAGCAGGTGGGTCTGAACATCAATCTAAAGAAGACAGAGGTCATGACGCTCAATGTGGGCAACCCTGAGCCCATAACAAAAAGGAATCAGAAACTGGAACAGACAGACACCTTCACATACCTAGGATGCATAGTAACACTAGACGGCGGAGCAAGCAAAGACATCAATAACAGAATGAACAAAGCAAGAACAGCCTTTGTTAGTCTAAACAACATCTAGAAGTCCTCTCAGTACAGCACAAACACAAAATTACTATTATATGAGAGTTGTGTACTTTCTGTGCTTCTCTATGGTGCGGAATGCTGGAGAGTAACAGAGAAGGAAATGTTGAAATTGTCCTCTTTCCATACAATCTGCCTAAGAAAAATTCTCCGAATCTTTTGGCCGAATACCATCACCAACCAAGAACTGCTTACTCGGAGCAACCAAGAGGACATGCACACCATCATAACTGGCAGACGCTGGAGTTGGGTTGGCCATGTCCTCAGAAGAGACCCCGATGCCATCACAAGAACAGCTATGCTATGGACCCCGGAAGGAAAACGAAAGAGAGGCCGACCAAAAATAACTTGGCGGAGAACTGTGGAGGCTGAGATGCAAAGAGTGAATCAGAGCTGGGGCACTGCACGAAGGATGGCTGCCGACCGAGCAAAGTGGAAGCAGTTTGTTGCCGCCCTACAAGACGCCACCAGGCGTGATGGCCACTGACTGCTTTGACGGTCGGCGGCTAAGGATCAAAGAAGACAAAGAAGAAAGATACATGCTTTAATTGTCAGTAAAATGTAACTTTAGAGCAAAATAAATCTCAGAGTTAAAATGTTACTCGTGTAAAAGTCGACCCATAGTTTTGGAGAGATTTGTTCAGTCTAAAAAAATATACCTGTGTGCGGCAATTTACGGTAAGTAAATTTAAAAGACCCAGCACGCCACACAAGAGGCAGAAGACGTCGGAGTTCCATTGATGAACTACTCTTTTTAACTGGCTTAGTCTTCATTCATTAATTCATTACCTGTCAGCTCCACGAGGAGCATATGTCTTCAACAAATACACTCCTAGCCGTCCTGCCATGTGCCGTACGTTCTGTACCTTTCCATGTCTGCCCCAAGTTCCTTCTCCAAATCTTGGTCTTCCTCTTTTCCTCGCACTGTGGGACTTCCAGAACAGCGACCTCTTATGTTGAATTAGTACATTATTTTCGCTCTAAAAGTACTTTCTCTCTTCATTCATCTTTATCGCCCATCTACTTAATTGTTGGAATGTTGCTTATTTTTCTCCCCTCTTCCATTATCACTAGTTAAACTGAAATTGTGAGACCCTAATTCAGTGTGACAGACGTGACATCGCATGCAGCCCTGTTGATTCTATCTACCCGGAAGCTTCATGAATCCTAGTTGACAGAGCCGTTTCATGTTGCAGACAGAGACATTGTTTTTTTCCTATTCCCCGTGCGAGGGATCAATACGGAAAGTTGCAGATTCAGGGCTTTGCCTCCCACAAGATGCCAATCATAGAAAATCTTTCAAAATAGCATTAACGGTTTTCCGTATTTCATGTGGAGGATAATGTTTTTATTACACCACAAATATTATAACGCAGTGTATGGAGTTCCGTATACGAACTTGAAGGACTCATCCTGTTATCTTTGTCTGTGAGCGGTTATTGTAGTTATTTGTGGGGAGGGCAGGTCTTCTACGCAGATCACACAGCTTTTTTTTTTGTTTTTTGTTTTTTTGCACTGTATGAGAGTGAAAATTATATGCGGCAATTGTAACACAACTCGTTTGAGTGTCACTGGTATATAATTTATTTCCTAGTAGTTCTTGACGCGATCATTAATGTTAACGTTTGTGGAAGATAATTACAAGTATATATCATTGTGATCACGTCATCATGTTTGTTTATGCCGGGTTAAGTTGCGTGTTTTTTTTTTTTTTTTTGGTCACTAACCTAATAGGATTCCGTATTCTAAATCTTAGATCGCGATTTAAAATAAAAGGCCACCTCCTGCATTTGTTAGTTAGTCATTAGGTTTGTTCATTCCTTTATTAAAGTCAGCTCATTGTTCAGCACCATTTGCTGCGTTGCCATTATCTGTAAAACTGATTAATAATTTCGCTACATCCCCTATATACTAATTCATTCTATTCATTCATAACCCTCCACTCCCAAAGGAGCATAGGCCTTCAACAAACACATGCCAAGTCCTCCTGTCACGTGCCATCATCTCAAGTTCTTTCCACGTTCTCCTTATCATTTTCATCTCTGTTTCCAGCTCTCTTCTCCATGTGCTTCTTGGTCTACCTCTGCCTCTCTTGCCCTGGGGATTCCAGAACAAGGACTGCCTCGTAATGCTATCAACAGGTTTCCTCAGTGTGTGTCCTATCCATCGCCATCGTCTTCTTCTCATCTCTTGTTCCACTGGCACTTGTCTAGTTCTTGTCATCAGTTCCACGTTGGTAACCTTGTCATACCATTTTAATCCCTCTATTCTACGCAAGCACCCATTTATGAAAGTCTGTAGCTTTTTGGTTGTTGTCTTTGTTGTTCTCCATGTCTCCGAGCCATACAATAGGACTGACTTCACATTTGAGTTGAAGATTCTTATTTTCGTGTTAAGCTCCTCTTGCTTTTTGTATTCTTTTTTTGATATCACTGTCTGTCCCTCCAACTTTGTCTATATTGCTGCCAAGATATGTGTACGATTCTACATCTTGTATTGGTGCTTCTTCAAGTTCAACCCTGTTTTCATTACCTGCATTTATTCTCATTATCTTTGTCTTTTCCCTGTGTATTTTCAGACCCAATAACTGTGACCTCTCATCGAGTGTTTTCAATTTGTCCTGCATCTAATTACGGTTATGTGACAGAAGAGCCAAGTCATCAGCAAAATCCAGATCATTCAACTGCTTAGTCAGAGTCCACTGGATTCCATTTCTGTTGTGTGTTGTTGATGTTCTCATAACCCAGTCTATTGCTAATAAAAAAAGAAATGGAGACAAGAGGCATCCCTGTTGCACTCCTGTTCTTATCCCAAATGGTTCTGTAAGCTGTCCTTCATGAAGAACTCTGCATGTCATGTCTTCATATGTTTTCTTTATTAAATTAATGATCTTCAGGGGAATTCCATAATGCCTCATCAATTTCCAAAGTGATTCTCTGTCTACTTTGTCAAATGCCTTTTCGTAGTCCACAAATCCGATTTATAATGGTGAATTCCATTCCAGACTTTGTTCAACTATTATTCTCAAAGTGGCTATCTGGTCTGTACAGGATCTGTTTTGTCGAAAACCTGCTTGTTCATCTCTCAGTTTCTTGTCTATGGATTCTTTTGATCTCTCAAGGATAATCCTATTTAATACTTTTCCTGGCACTGATAGTAACATTATTCCTCTATAATTTGTGCACTCTTGTGAATTTCCTTTCTTAGACAACTTAACCAGATATCCTTCCTTCCATTCTGCTGGTATCTCTTCCTTTTCCCAGACTTTACCAAGTAATTTATATAACATCCCTGTAGCTGTGTCGATATCTGCTTTGATGGCCTCTGCTGGAATGCCATCAGGTTCAGACGCTTTTCCATCTCTTAGAAGCTTTAAGGCTTTCTTTATTTCTTCCTTCGTTGGTCTTTCACCGTTAATTTGTAGCTCTTCTTCTGCTGGCTGGATGTCTGGGGGGTTTTGTGGAGCTGGTCTATTGAGAAGGTCCTCAAAATATTCTGTCCACCTCTTCATTTGCTCTTGTATATTGCTGAGCAGTTTTCCATTCTTGTCTTTTATGAGGCAACTTATTTGCTTGTATTTCCCTGTCAGCTTCTTTGTGCTGTTATAC
This sequence comes from Oreohelix idahoensis, assembly GCA_024509875.1. Taxonomy (NCBI): domain Eukaryota; kingdom Metazoa; phylum Mollusca; class Gastropoda; order Stylommatophora; family Oreohelicidae; genus Oreohelix; species Oreohelix idahoensis. Next base: position 73,726 of record JAMPIV010007139.1, on the reverse strand, counting down.
AGTTCTCTCATATTTCCTTTGGCTGCAGCATCTTCTGCCTCTCTTGCTAACTCCTCAATATACTTCCTCTTGTCTCTTTTGATACTTCTTTTAACTTCTTTGTTTGCTTCTGTGTACACTTCTTGAGCCTTGGCTTTGGAACTTCTGGTTTTGCTTGTGTTTAAATCTGCTTTCTGGTTTTTTTCTGTCTTTTATCTTATTGATGGTTTCTGTTGTTATCCATGCATTTTGTTGTCGTTCCCTTTTCCCCGATATTTCTTCACATGTCTCATTCCATACCGTTTTGATTTGCTGCCAATAGTCTTCTGTATTCTCTACATCTTCCAGCTGTTGGAGCACTTGGAATTTGTTGGATATTGTGACCGCAAATTTGTCTCTTGTTTCTTGATTTCTTAGATGTCCTACATTAAATTGTTGTCTATAATTTTGCATTGTTGCATATCTCTTGAGTTTCATTTTTACTTTGGCTATCAGAAGGTGGTGATCTGATGCCACATCTGCTCCTCTATATACGAAGTGTGTTCAAATGAAACCCGTCCCAGTGGCTTTATAACAAATGTATGTAAGGTACATCAGCAGGAGTAGTAGAATTAAATACAGCAATTGTTATGAAGCAAGTACTCACTGGGGTCCTTTAGAAATAGTCACCATAGGCATTCAGACACGCATCGCACTGCTTGGATAGACGGCGGATGCCGTCCGAGAAAAATGACATTGGTTGCTTATTGAACCATTTGGTCACCGAGGCCCTGACGTCTGCACCGGAGTCGAATCGTTGTCCCTTTAGAAATTTTTTAAGGGTCCGAACAAATGAAAGTCACATGGTGACAGATCGGGGCTGTAGGCTGGGTGTGGCAGAACTTCCCACCTTTTCCTTACTAACGCTTCCTGCACAATGTTCGCAACATGTGGACGAGCATTGTCGTGCAACAGAATCACACCACGCGAAAGCATGCCGGGTCGTTTATTCTTGATGGCTGTATGCAGGTTGTCTAGTGTGTCTTTGTAGCGGATGGCTTTGATGTTCACGCCAGGCTCTTTAAAGTCTGCCAATAGAAACCCTTCATGCTCAAAAAATACGGTCAGCATAACCATACCGGCGGAAATCTGTGGCTTGAATTTTTTGGACGGATTCCTTATCACACCGGCCATTATTTTAACGGTCTGCAGCACAACCAATGAATACTAGGAGAATGAACACTTACACACTTGTACATGCGTATGTGCTTATTACGTCAGATGTGACGTCATCATGCTCCTCCTACGAATATCAACTTGGCGCAGCATGGTCGGGTTTCATTTGAACACGCCCTTACCTTTACATCCTGCAATCTGGGTCCAACAGCTTCCCATTCAATGAGTGCTTTCTGTGCTTCTTTAGATAACATAAGAGCTACCCCTTCACTGTGGTGTGAACTTTCGTCTTCATGTCCTGAGGACAGCACCAATTCACCTGTGATGGGTTTCTTCCGGTCTACCCCCTTCCACTTTGTTTCACACAGTCCCAGAACCTCGATTTTATATTCCCTCATTTCTGCTGCTACTTGTGCCACTTTCCCTTGTTCGTTTAATGTCCGAACATTCCAGGTGCCAAATCTGGAAGTTCTCCTAGAAGAAAGAAGGTTAGTCAGTAACACAGACTCCTTTCGGTTTTCTCTGTGTTGCATCATACACCTCCCTGCGAGAGGACCCTTCCCCTGTCTTGGATGGCTGTGTTTTATTTTCTTTAGTTGACTTGTCCATGTTTGTTGAAGTTTTTTTGTGGTTTAAATTTTTTACAGGATGGGGTAACCGGCCCCATGCCCAACCCTCCTTAGTCGCTTTCTACGACATACTTGGCAGGGAACAGTGTTACTATTCTTTGCTCCCCTTTCGGTCCCCGGTAACACACGGGTGTATATACTAATAGTCTTACCGAAAAGTCTGTAAGCAAAAATTCAAAAGAAAAATCACACCAGCTTTGCAGGAAAAAATGCGGAAAAGGCGTTCAGTGAAAGCTAAATTGAACACCCATTTAAAGAACGCATATCCCTTGCAATCTTTTCGTGGCGCGTTTTCTGGAAAATACTGAAACGGCACTCAACGCACCGTGGAAGGTAAATTGAACACTCATTAAAAGAGCATGCACGCCTTTACAATTGTTTCATGGTGCATTGCTTATTGACCATTGTAGCGGTATTGTCTCACCTGCTCTGCAATAGTGATCCAACATTGGCCAAACTGAAGAGTATAAAAATGAGGGTCTTCAAAGGTATCAACTTTCGCTCAAGATTAATTTTGGCAGAGATATAAATAGAAGAATAATGCTTCTACTTCAGGGAGCCTCACAGGATTTTAGAGAAAAGCAAGCATAACAACTGAGATCGTCTAAGCTGTCATGAGCTTTTTATTCTTCCTCCCCTTTTGTAAGGAAATATTGACTCGTACTTTTAGCCCCCAGCTGAAGGCGATTCAGCAACTATTAATTGACTAACTATGTATGGTTATGTATTTTTTTTTTAAACCCCTGAGCTATACTGGTGCAAATTCACTCAATAATGATTAAGTAGACTATAGATTTATATTTACATATAACAAGTTTAATAATCAATTAAGAGTTAGCAGGATTAAAATAAATAAAGTAGTTTATAAAAATGAAGCGACAATATTTGTCATCATCGGATGATATTCAGTTTTGGTGGATAAGAGGAAAAAATTTAAAATGTCAAATGGCTATGCTTGTATGCTACTTAGCTGACGTTGTGGGGTCAGTTGGCATCTGCTTCAGTCACTGTTGATAATTATGCAGAGAGTCTAACATTGGTGGGTGGACAGCGAGACAATGTGCCTGTTCATTTGCAGCCCACACATGTAATTAGCAGAGGCATTTGCTCTTTTATTTGTCCTAAAGTTCGTGGTTCGAGGCTACAAGACGGTTTTGAGACCAGACCAGTCTCAAGTAAGAATCTTTGCCACTATCTTGTGATTCAAGAAAACTGGGTTCGACACCAACTACCTACAGTGAACACGTTGTGAAGACACCCACCTTGACATTAGGAGTAAAGTTCATCTAGATGCCTCTAGAGAAGAGTCCTCATCACTAAAAAACCTGACAACGACCCAGTTCAGTATGCAGCAAGCTAAGTCTTTTGTAACAGGCACGCAAAGGACACTAATAACCATCAGTTCCCAATTAATTCTCAGTACAGACAAATTTTAAAACCTCCTAAAATCATCTTCATCCATATCTATTAAAATTTGTTAAAGATTAATTGATTATTAAATCTGATATATGTTATTTTACAAATTCATAGTTGATCCAGTTCTTATAGATAAGAGAGCGCATGTATGATCGAAAATCTTAACTTGATATATATATATATATATATATATATATATATATATATATATATATATATATATATATATATATATATATATATATATATACACACACACACACATAAATTTACAGCCAGAGAGCCAAAATTAATTATAAAAGGAATTTTGCTAGATTAAACCAGCTGGGGGCTCGAACAAGCCAAACCATTGCTTAAAACTTCACAAAAGGTGCCGGATCAGATATAAGTTAATAGTGCTCTGCCCTATGCAGCATTGTTCTTGACTTCTGAATTATCTTGTGGAAACTACCTTGAGATAGAAGCATCATCATCCTTCTATCTACAACTCTGCCAAGAGTAATCTTGTGCGAAGGTAGACACCTTTGAAGACCCATTTTAGATACTCTTGAGTTTTGGCCACTGGTGGACCACTACTGCAGAGCAAAGGGGAGGCAAATCCCGTGACAGCATACAACAAAAACTGATTTAAAAGTAGCTTTACATAAATTTTGACACAAATGTTCTTACCAGTTTACTCTTCTTTTTTTTTTAAATAAAGTTTCTTAACAGCCATAAGTAAATTCCACCCGTGTGTTACCGGAGCCCGAAAGGGGAGCAAAGAATAGTAACACTGTTCCCTGCCAAGCATGTCGTAGAAAGCGACTAAGGAGGGTTGGGCATGGGGCCGGTTACCCCATCCCGTAAAAAAATTTAAACCACAAAAAAACTTCAACAAATATGGACAAGTCAACTAAAGAAAATAAAACACAGCCATCCAAGACAGGGGTAGGTCTTCTCGCAGGGAGGCGTATGATGCAACACAGAGAAAGCCGAAAGGAGTCTGTGTTGCTGACTAACCTTCTTTCTTCTAGAACTTCCAGATTTGGCACCTGGAATGTTCGGACATTAAACGAACAAGGGAAAGTGGCACAAGTAGCAGCAGGGATGAGGCAATATAAAATCGAGGTTCTGGGACTGTGTGAAACAAAGTGGAAGGGGGTAGACAGGAAGAAACTTATCACAGGTGAATTGGTGCTGTCCTCAGGACATGAAGACGAAAGTTCACACCACAGTGAAGGGGTAGCTCTTATGTTATCTAAAGAAGCACAGAAAGCACTCATTGAATGGGAAGCTGTTGGATCCAGAATAATAACAGCTTCTTTTAAAACAGCTAAAAAGAAAATAAATGTAAATGTCATCCAATGTTATGCACCAACTAATGACAAAGAAGAGTCGGTGAAAGAAGCATTTTATACTAGACTACAGGAAATTATGGAAAAAGTAAAAAGAAGAGACATCACAATTTTGATGGGTGACATGAATGCAAAGATAGGTACAGTCAACACCGGCTTTGAAGAAGTCATGGGAAAACAGGAGCTAGGAATAATGAATGAAAATGGGGAACTATTCTCAAACTGCTGTGCTTCAAATCAACTGGCTATAGGAGGAAGCATGTTTCCACATAAGAGAATACACAAGGCAACATGGATATCACCAGACCATAGAACAGAAAATCAGATTGATCATATGTGCATAAACAAGAAGTTTAGATCATCATTGCAGGATGTAAAGGTATATAGAGGAGCAGATGTGGTATCAGATCACCACCTTCTGATAGCCAAAGTAAAAATGAAACTCAAGAGATATGCAACAATGCAAAATTATAGACAACAATTTAATTTAGGATATCTAAGAAATCAAGAAACAAGAGACACATTTGCGGTCACAATATCCAACAAATTCCAAGTGCTCCAACAGCTGGAAGATGCAGAGAATACAGAAGACTATTGGCAGCAAATCAAAACGGTATGGAATGAGACATGTGAAGAAATACTGGGGAAAAGGGAACGACAAAAAAAAGCATGGATAACAACAGAAACCATCAATAAGATAAAAGACAGAAAAAACAAGAAAGCAGATTTAAACACAAGCAAACAAAGAAGTAAAAAGAAGTATCAAGAGAGACAAGAGGAAGTATATTGAGGAGTTGGCAAGAGAGGCAGAAGATGCTGCAGCCAAAGGGAATATGAGAGAACTGTATAACAGCACAAAGAAGCTAACGGGGAAATACAAGCAAACAAGTTGCTTCATAAAAGACAAGAATGGAAAACTGCTCAGCAATATACAAGAGCAAATGAAGAGGTGGACAGAATATTTTGAGGACCTTCTCAATAGACCAGCTCCACAAAACCCCCCGGACATCCAGCCAGCAGAAGAAGAGCTACAAATTAACGGTGAAAGACCAACGAAGGAAGAAATAAAGAAAGCCATAACGCTTCTAAGAGATGGAAAAGCGTCTGGACTTGATGGCATTCCAGCAGAGGCCATCAAAGCAGATATCGACACAGCTACAGAGATGTTATATAAATTACTTGGTAAAGTCTGGGAAAAGGAAGAGATACCAGCAGAATGGAAGGAAGGATATCTGGTTAAGTTGCCTAAGAAAGGTAATTTACAAGAGTGCACAAATTATAGAGGAATAATGTTACTTTCAGTGCCAGGAAAAGTATTAAACAGGATTATCCTTGAAAGATTAAAAGAGTCCATAGACAAGAAACTAAGAGATGAACAAGTGAATGGGAAAAAAAAAAAAAAAAAAATCACACAAATAGTAATACGTCTTACAAGGAGAAGGACAAGGATAAGGTCCTTCTCCTTGTAAGACGTATTACTATTTGTGTGTGTATGTTTTTTTTTTCCCCATTCAACTGTTTTACCCCCGTCTTACGGCAGTTCTCCTCATATACTTATAGAGATGAACAAGCAGGTTTTCGACAAAACAGATCCTGTACAGACCAGATAGCCACTATAAGAATAATAGTTGAACAAAGTCTGGAATGGAATTCACCATTATACATCGGATTTGTGGACTACGAAAAGGCATTTGACATAGTAGACAGAGCATCACTTTGGAAATTGATGAGGCATTATGGAGTTCCCCTGAAGATCATTAATTTAATAAAGAAAACGTATGAAGACATGACATGCAGAGTTCTTCACGAAGGACAGCTTACAGAACCGTTTGGGATAAGAACAGGAGTGCGACAGGGATGCCTCTTGTCTCCATTTCTTTTCTTACTAGCAATAGACTGGGTTACGTGAACATCGACAACACACAACAGAAATGGAATCCAGTGGACTCTGGCTAAGCAGTTGGATGATCTGGATTTTGCTGATGACTTAGCTCTTCTGTCCCATAACCGTAATCAGATGCAGGACAAATTGAAAACACTCGATGAGAGGTCACAGCAATTGGGTCTGAAAGTACACAGGAAAAAGACAAAGATAATGAGAATAAATGCCGCTGATGATGGCAGGGTTGAACTTGGGGAGGCACCAATACAGGATGTAGAGTCATACGCATGTCTTGGGGGCGATGTGGACGGGGTTGGGGGGACAGACAGTGATATCAAGGTGGGAATACAGGGGGCAAGAGGGGCTTTCGTTGCATTGGGAGATGTATGGAGATCGAGAGAAATCGGATCCGGCGCGAAAATGGGGGTCTTCGGCTCAAATGTGAAGTCAGTTCTGTTGTATGGCTCTGGGACATGGAGAACAGTAGGGACGGCTACCGGAAAGCTACAGGCTTTCGTAAATGGGTGCTTGCGTGGAATAGAGGGATTAAAATGGTGTGACAAGGTTACCAACGTGGAACTGGTGACAGGAGCTGGACAGGTGCCGGTGGAACAAGAGATGAGAGGAAGACGATGGCAATGGGTGGGACGCGCACTGAGGAGGCCTGTTGATAGCGTTGCGGGACAGTCCTTGTTCTGGAGTCCCCAGGGCAAGGGAGGCGGAGGTGGACCGGGAGGCACATGGAGAGGAGAGCTGGAGACAGAGGTGAGGATGGTGGGGAGAGCGTGGAGGGAACTTGAGATGATGGCACGTGACAAGAGGACTTGGCATGTGTTTGTTGGGGGCCTATGCTCCTTTGGGAGTGGAGGGTTATGAATGAATGAATGAATAAATAAATTAGAAAAATACAACAATTAGAAAAAAACACAATCAGCAACAGCCACAAAACACTGAAGTAACCCAATAATGATTTCATAAAGTATGATAATAGTTATTTGATATGAAATAATATAAAATAACTCACTTTTATAGATAAGTCTTAGGATTTAAAGATTTGGAGCCAGTGGCCTAACTACAAAGTGTGGAGATCCCGGTAACAAATTAAAAGGATGTAATATAATGGACTGGACAGCGATGTTCAACATACGGCAAATCTGTATCAAAATGTATCTGCTTAATTAATAATATTAGTGCTAGTAAAACTGTTGCTAGCTCTGTGCAAACAAAGAAAAAATATAAATATGAAAACTTACTTTATCGACAGGATGAAATAGTTTGATTACACGCTTATTTGAAACCACTGTTCACAAGAAGAGCCGAGAAAGTTTGTTGGTTTTGCTCATAGGCAGCGCCAAGTTGCAATAGATGGGAAACGTATGTCACGTTAGTCGATTTATGAAAGACTGAATGTAAGGTAGAAAAGCCGGTTCAGAGGTTCAGAGACTGATTTCTACTGCCAAGTACTGTTAAAAACTTGGCTCTATTGAACCTTTTTTCTTATTTATTACCATATTGCAAATATCTCGTTACCACTAGCCCTTGCAAATACTGAGACAATAAAATCCGCAACAAAGCAAAGTCGGTACTTTCTGAAACACCAGCAGGTTTCGTCCGCTGCCGCCGGAAAGTACACTTGGACACACCTTGCCAACGCCAAAACTCATATTAAACTAGTAAACACTATTTAGCAATGGTTTTCACCTTCTGTTTAAATCTTAGTGAACCAACCACAGGTCGTTTCTCTTTCTTCAGGAGTGACCGAATGGACAATAGGTGTGTTTAGCTAACCCCACTTTCGTAGCAGTTCCCGATTACAATTTATGGTCAGCGATGGTTACGTGAGCTCAGAATGTCACGTATAGACGAAACTATGCCTTGCTTAGTGATCCTAGTAATACAACCATCCACATCGTCCCCGCCTCACTGATGTTGTCTCTCAAATCCATAATTCCTGTCTCCCCCGCACGTACTGAATTTAGCCTGTCAAATCATGAACCACCCCTTACTACTGAACGCCTCCTGTTTACTACTGAACGTACCCCCCCCCCCCCCCGCCTTCTTTTCCATATCCCCCCTTGGATCTTTCCAACGCCCCCAGGGGGCGGTACCACCCACTTTGGGAACCATGCACTACATAATTACCCCCCCCCCCCACATCATGGTTTGGCGGGTTACTTGCTTGTAATATTATAATGCAAGTTATTTGCAATCAAGGTTTCCCTGTCCATTTTGATGTTTATTTCTTTGTCAATGGTACAATTTTATTATTGAAGTGCCAGTCTACATAAACAGCACACGTTGCTGGTGACTAGAGCTTTTTACTCACGTAGTACTGTCATTCAACTCGGCAACACATTCAGGCTGTCTCTTACTCACAAAGTTTTATACATAGTGGCGCGATAGCAAGCTAAGCAGTCCACTTGAGTTTTAGCATAGCACAGCGTAGGGACTTATCTTACAACTAACAAAATGATTGTGTGTAGTATGTGGCGCGTTATGTAGCTGCCTGCGATTGACGGATCTTGTGAACGTGTGCGCGGGTTCCGTTTATTTCTGTCTTCCGCTTTCACGCCACAATAGGAAGCTTCAGTCGTCATGTGTTTATTTATTCCTACGCACTCTTTCGACGCACCAGAACTACCCAGTGTTCTTTGCGATCTAGCAGTACTGCTTTCTTCACCCCCGTATTTGTTGGGCTAAATTGTTTTTTAAAAAATAAATGCAACTTCCCAGAGAAATTAGTTGGTCATATTAATGTACAATAGTGTATACTACTACTACTACTACTACTACTACTACTACTACTACTACTACTACTACTACTACTACTACTACTACTACTACTACTACTACTACTACTACTACTACTACTATTGCTGCTGCTGCTGCTGCCGCCGCCGCCGCTGTGCTGCCACTGATACTACTATTACTATCACTATTACTACGACTACTACTACTGTTACTACTTCTACTACTACACAAAATACTCATTTAACATTATTATTATCATCATCATCATCAGGGGCGTCCTTAAAGTATTTGGCTCCCGGGGCGGATCCTTCCTTTGGTATCCCCATAAAACACACAGAAAAATATATGATGCTTGCAAGTAAATTTTTAAACAGTTCACTGCTGTTATGATAGTGTCAGATGGCACCCAATTCAGACCGCCCCACCCCCCCTCACTCCCCTTAGGACGCCACTGGTTATCATCATATCATTGAAGTTTGGCTGGCAGTCATGGCCATAATAAAAACATAAGTCCATAATCTTATTGGCATGTATCGAGTTAAAGCGCGCATACTATTACCAAATGCAGCAGAAAATATTAAGGTGCCGAAAGAAAAGTCCACGACAAATACAGATCCAGAGCACGCGCAAACAATTTGCCAGCAAACGCGATGTTAAATACATTAGATTAGACCTCACTTAACGACAGTGATCTGCTCCGTGATGGCGATTGTTATGTTGATCGTTCGCTGTGCGATTATATGAATTTGTTGGCGAAATTGGCAGCTGCATGACTTCATTTGAATAGGTCATTATCAAAGGTTGCCTTCGATATGTGAACAGTTAAGGTCTTCTATGCGGACCGTCCATTACGCGAATTGATCAGTTAGGAGTCTGCGATTTAATGTTTATCATCCACCTACGTATATATTTGTCTGCCCAGTGTAGTTACCGGAGGTCTCTGAAGACATAACGAACGAATAGGACTACTGGAGCCTAATATGAGGTTGTGCTTGTCACGGGTTGCCTCAAATTTTCTCTGCAGTGATGGTCCAGCAATGGCCAAAACCTAGAGTATCTAATGTGGGTCTTCAAAGGTGTCTACTTTCGCATAAGACTACTCTTGGCAGAGATGATGCTTCTACCTTGAGCGCATTCACAAGATATTTCAAAAGTCAAGAACAATGCTGAATGTGTCTTAGCAGTGTTAATATTTTATTTGCCCGACAACTTTTGTGAAGAGGTATATTGTATGATTTAGCTCGTTCAAGCCCCCAACTGAATTAACAGTTAAATTCTTCATCTTCTTCTTATTATTATTAGTATTGGCTCCACATGTATAAATAACTCTCACTGGATACAGAAATCGACAGCCGCATTGGCAAAGCTGCAGCTACCTTTGCCCGCCTCACATCGCGTGTTTGGGGAAACTCTAAACTCACAATGAAGACCAAAGCTGCGGTATATAATGCTTGCGTCACCAGCACACTCCTATATGGCAGCGAGACCTGGACGACCTATGCTAAGCAAGAAAGAAGGCTCAATACCTTCCATTTGCGGTGTCTACGCCGCATCCTCGGCATCTCGTGGAAAGATAAAGTGACAAATGTCGAGGTGTTGTCACTTGCTGGCCTTCAAAGTATGTATACGCTTCTTAGACAGCGCAGACTTCGCTGGCTTGGCCATGTTCGCCGCATGGAAGATGGTCGCATCCCAAAAGATATCTTCTACGGACAATTAGCAGATGGCAAGAGAACAGTTGGGCGACCACAGCTGAGGTTCAAAGATGTGTGCAAGAGAGATATGAGGGCACTGGACATGGATCCAGCAACATGGGAGGACGAAGCTGCCGATCGCACTAAGTGGCGATGCTATTTACGGCGCCACCTCAGATTGGGCGAAGAGAGGCTCACACAAGAAGCAGAGGTGAGGAGAAAACGTCGAAAGGAGCACCAGGAAAATAAGCAGCCGAGGGCTGTCACCTCAGGGGCGCATTCCCATAGTCAGTTATGACTGAAGGGGCTATTACTATTACTATAACTATATATATATATATATATATATATATATATATATATATATATATATATATATATATATATATATATATATATATATATATATATATATATATATATATATATATATATATATATATATATATACATATATGGATTCATACAAGTGCAGTCCTATCTATAATAACTGAATCAACTAGTAATTTGTGAAACAATATATAACACATTTAATGATCAATTATTATGTTACGTTTAAAAATAAACAAGGTTATGTTTCGATGGGGTGCAAAAAGATTATGTTATCCTCATCGATACTTGATGGAAAGTAAATGTTTGTTGCTGTGGCCTGTTTAATAAGAACTTAGCTGAAAATCGGTGAGCACTGCTGCTGTTGTTCGTCAATTCCTTTCTCTGTGATAAGTTACACGTCCCCAGCGAAGGGCACACGGGGTAACCTCTCCTGTTTTCAGTGCTGAGTATCTTCACAGGCCCGTCAGATGTAGCCGTCTAGTGTCGACAGTCAGTTTTCTGAATCACAGACTCGTAGCACGAATGGTCTTGTAAACTCGAACCACGAACTGGTCTCGTACCACGAACTTTAGAGGAAAATAAAAAGAACAAATGCCTTTGCTAAGTATATTGTGGTCGGAAGATTATTCGGGCGCCTTTCCTGCTGCCCGTCCACCAGTTTTTGTCTCTCGGAAATGTTATTATCCCTGAGCATATACAGCATACTCAGGAATAAGATGAGAAATCACCATTATTCTTTTGGTTAATTTAATGGGAAAAATATGTCTGGACAGCGCAAGTGCAATGGCTTGTGCCTGGAGGAACATTATAAAGTTACATATATCTCACAAAGTGATAATATACACACAGTGCACATATGATGTAATCATCACTCACTCGCTGCTCCATTCGGAGTCTAGGGTTACCTCTGCTTTTGGTTCTCTGTACGAGTTGGCATGAAACAATCACCAGCGCTTGCTGTGCTGATTTATGAATATACTCTTTTCATATGCTAAGGTTGCCAGCCTCGTAAGGACCTGTATAACCATCAGCAAGTACAAACACATCAAATTCAAAGTATATAAAATATGTTACAACTCACCCCAATACTGGTTGGGAACTAGACTTCTTGCTCAGTAGAATAGTCTCAGCATCTTGATACAATTGCTTCGACCACATGTTTGGGGTATTATTTCTAGTTATAGTCCCTCTGTGACTTTGTTTCCTATTAACAGGTAAATCTTCCTTGCCGTAGTGTTCAGAAGGAGTTCCGATAAGTGTTTTTTCCGGTCCTATAAGGTCAGAATCCTATTATTTCCTGGCTTCAGTCCAAGCTGTCTCTTGACGATTCTGGAATGCAGTGTGTTTTAGCCTCCGAATTCGCTAGGTTATATTTCCTTTTGCCTCCACGTGGCGTTTTCCGACAAAACATCCAATTGAAACGAATGTCTATTTTCCTGCTCTCAATTATTCCAATCCCTGAGCTAGAACGTAATGGGTAGGGGCTGTAAATATTACTTTCACCCTCATAATGTAAGATATTCTAAGAATATCATGTCATACAATGAAACATAACCATATAAGGCGATGTTCTTTGCGTTTACTCATATACACACTGGCGAACCCATCTGCAAACTTATCCCTCAAATCTTGCCACCGCTAATTTGTATCCCATACTGGATTTAATCTATAGTTATCGTTAACAAAATCGGGGCGGAAATTCTTACGCAGTTCTCACCTGCCCTGATTTCAGTAACCAGACAGATAAATTGTATCTATAAATAATCACCATTTTTTTCAACATTTTACAACATTATTTATTTACAGTAAATCAAAATGTTGATAAGATATCACACATTGGATCTGACAAAAGTTGTATTATCCTATTGAAAGTGTGCCAAATCTGATATTTATTTACAAAATAATGCGGAAGTTATAAGAACGTTAGTAGCTTAAAACAAGGTTCTGAGAAAATCTAGATTTTCTAGGAAATGCATCACTTCTGAAGAAAATACTATTTACAAAACCAAAATATATCTACTTAGAATGTGTTCTGACAAATTTTACAGATTTAGATTCAAAGAAATATAAATTATACGAGTATAGACTAATCCCAATTTTCATGTTTCTGCTGTTTTGACTGAAAATTGCCTCCCGCTCCTCCCCTTAAGCGATTACAATTAATCCTTAAGGATGCTCAGTAGCCGTGAAATAACGCTATCGCAGTATGAAAAGAGGTCATGCGATGATTGAGGGCTTACGGGGGCACAGGTTTATGTGCGTAAAATGAAGAAATAACTGAAGAGAAGGAAAAAGACAGGAAGAAGAGGACTAAAGGGACACTACCAAAATACCGTCACAGTGCTTGAGGGTGGCAACCTCATCATGGAAAGCGAATTCCCACAGAAATCACCGCTGCAAGAGCATGTGTCTGGTGAAAGGCGAAGGCAGCGAGGTAGGGAACTAGTCACCCCATCTCTCGAAGCTGTACCTAGTATAGTGAAGTCTCTTAAATTTCCCACCCTCCGGCAGTATCTGCTTTGGGACTCCCTTTACGTTTTTAACTGCTTCTCTTTTCCTTCGTCTCCCCGGTGGTCACTATGTATTCAAGTCTCAGTTCGTCTTCTTATCTTTATTTTATTTCTTTGTTTACTAGCTCTTCTTAAGCATTCTTCCTTGGTTATCTTTGCTTTTCATGAGATTCTTAATACTCTGAGATTCTGTAGCTTTTCCCCCCTCTCTACGAGTATACCCAGACTTCTTGTGAGCGTAGCACTGGTCTTGCCATGATGAAACGACGCTAATAATCCTGTATATCGCTCTGACATTTCGTTCACAGCCATGATTAGATACGTTTAACTTCCAAAATAGTTTTACTAATTCCCATTTGTGTAAATTGTGGCTTAATAAAAGTGGTATGATAAGTGGCAAATATTATCTGCTTGACGATAGTCTCCTTGCTAAGTGAGACAAACGACTGACAGTTTTTGAAACTGAGTGGTTAGTCATGAAAATCTGGGAGCTTGTTCGGTTCGTGTGGTCCTCTCAGATTTTAGCAACAACAAAAACAACAACGACAACAACAGCAGCAAAATACTAAAATAGTTAACGTTGCTGCTATATTTAAAATCAGTCAGTAAAATGCTCTTGGGGGCCGCGGTAGCATAGTGGTTAGTGCACTGGCTTCCTAACTCAGAGGTCTATCGTTCGATCCCCAGATGAGATGGGATTTTTCTAGGCCGCAAACGGCTCCTGGGTCGACCCAGCCCCAACTGGGTACCAGAACAACTCTGGGAAGGTTAAGGCGGCCGGCGTGATGTTGACCACGTCACCCCTAGTGTGCCGATGGTCAAGAAAATATGGGCCTAACACCATATCTCAATATGCCTCAATGGGCGTGTAACGGGATCCCAGTAAAATGCTCTTGGCTTCTTAGGTACTTACGATAGTGATCTGTACTATTTCGGTCCAATTATGCCGTGAAGCGTTGAGGAAAACTGATGTTTTCGTTCTCGAGCCAAATATGTCATACTGGCTGGTCAACCTCGCTTAATGTGTATCCATCATCATTTAACAACAACAATAATACACGAATGGTTGACACATCATGTCCTTTTTTTTTTTTTTGCTTCTTATGAAGCATGTGACGGTATTGCCTCCCCTGCTTTGCAGTAGTGGTCCAACAGTGGCCAAAACTCAAGAGTATCTATTATAGGCTTCAATGGTGTCTATCTTTACACAAGATTACTCTTGGCAGAAATGTAGATAGAAGAGTAGTAAAGCTTCTATTACATGGGAGTCTTCACAGGGTATTCAGATAAGCGAAAACAATGCTGGCCGTTGCTGAGCGCGTTAATTCTGTAATCTGCCGACACCTTTTATGAAGAATTTAAGCAATGGTTTTTTCTAGCTCGTTAAGCCACCACCCCTGAGTTAATCAGTGGAATTATTATTATAATATAGCTCTGTTTAGAGTGTGTGTTTAGTAAATTTGACTGAGACAAACATGTAGTACATTTAAAATGATGTAGTACATTTAAAATGATTGAATCGACGTTAAATTTGTATAATTACAAATAACAAAATTTAATAATCACTTTAAGTTAACAGTTTAAAAGAAAGGAATAATAGTTAGTTACAAAATAAAGTTTTCATCATTCGGGTGATGGTTTTTGATAAGTGGTTCAAGTGGCGGCATATAGGTTAACTTAGCTGCCAATGATGATTCTAATCCTCCTTATGGGTTTGTTCTTTTCACTCTGCTCGCGCTCGTCTCTGGTCAAAGTTCAGGCGCCGCACGTTCCCAGAACGTCAAGGAGTAACGGCCAAGCTGGTTCTGCGTCTGTCTATAAGACCCTCTTATGATGGCGTTTCGCACAACGTCAGTCCACTTCTACCTTCACTTGGTTCCAGAGATAGTACTTTCTGCTGGTACCACCAATAACTCGTAATAGAAATAGAAACGAAATGCTCTTCTGAGTATGGCGTGTTCCGACACATAGTTATGTACCTCCCTCTTCTATTGTACCATCCCATGTCAGAATTTACCCTCGATGAGAATTAAATTTAATCCCTCGGGATAAAACTTTCTTTACATTTAGACTGAATAGCTTTAGCTTTACATTACATTTAAATGAAAAGGTTAAACGTGCAGATATAATATGTTTTACATTTACATCTCCACTGTTTGAAAAGTGTTCACAATATAAATTCATTTATGTTTCCTTTATATTTACACTTGTTGAAAAGTTTGAAACTTCCATTACTTTAAAATGAATTTTTTCACATAGACATTTACACTGGTTTAAAGTTTAAAAACTTACATTAATTTTAAAGTGACTATGTTTATAGGGACATTTACACTGCTTTGAAAATATAAGTATTATACTTAGAATGTACATCATTTCTTTCATCTTTCCCTCCCTGCTCAATAGGGAACCTGGAACTACTTTATGCTTTTAGTTCTCTTTACGAAACTATCAATAAAGCAATCACCAGCCCTTGCAGTGGTGGTTCATGAATCATCATTCTATACGCTGAGGTTACCAGCCTCAAATTACTTTGACATCCAATAGCGATTTCAAGAGTTTCACACATAAAAATTAATAGGGTAATATGTGTGTGTGTGTGTGTGTATATATATATATATATATATATATATATATATATATATATATATATATATATATATATATATATGTGTGTGTGTGTGTGTGTGTGTGTGTTAGTTCACATGTTAGTAATGAAACATAGAATGAAAATGCACAACTTATGCCAATCTTGGCTACAGACTTGTTGCTCAGATGAATAAAAGAGACGAGTCGGTCTCTCACACGCGTCAGGAGGTCTTTAATTCTACAATAGATTCCCTCTCTGACTCCGTGTTTCTTCAGTTTCCTCGTCCCGGTGTTCCTTATTAAAATGTAGAGATTTCCTGTGCTTTGTAAGTCTTATTTGGTTCTCCGATAAAAGGTCCGGTTAAAAAAGGAATTATAAATCTAGTCTTCACTCTGGCGAGGTCTGATGTTGTCTTGGCGAGCGTGAAATTCACAGTGAAATAAAACTGCGAAATGGTCAGTTTCCCAAGCGTTGTTTGTTATGGAGTTAAATAAACGCCCCACTCATATTCAAACAGGTCGGGTGTGGTACTTTCAAAATATTTCTGACATGGAAAAATTTTGCAAAGGTCACGTCTCCTATATATGGTAATATGATGTCCGATGCCCTTGTGTACAAACTTACAGACAGATCGGGGAACTCACATGACAACATGCCCACATGTGTCACACAGACAGTAATCACGTTATCTGTCGTATGAGTACGCAAACTCCTTGTTTGCCCAACTGGGTTACCAACCGAGTCGCTTTATCAGCGGTTCAATCTAACACGCCAGCGACTATCTTATCTCAGTTGCTCACCGCAAGCCAGGATGACCGGGTAACAACCCGGTGACATTATCTGCAAGGAGTGTCACAACTGTTTGATCATACAAACTACTTGCTCCACAAGCAGAAAATTAACGAAGAAAGAAAGAAAAGTGCGATAATTGACAGCACATAATAAAAATCAGTACTACAAATGTACCGATACTGCCGGAGAGAAACAAAGATCGATAGGGGCCGCCCCGTTTTGTCACAAATCATGGCGCCGCCACTGCAGATGCCCCCCCCCCCCCCCCCGCTTTAATGAAACCTACGTCAAGACAAACTTTTTCAGCGGTGGTTTCAGTTGTAATATTTTACATTTTGAGGTTGCTAGCCCCATGCACAACCTGATATTAGTCGCCTTTTACGGCATGTCTTGGGAAACAGAAGTCCTATTCTTTTTATTGTATCCCCAGAGACCCCCCGGAAACTACAGGGCTGAATAGTTAACATGGCTGTTATATTTAAGCCAGTCAGTGCCCTTGGAATCTTAGGTTACATAAACTTGTGACCACACGTTTCCAAATAATTTCGTTTCCAATTTATCTCGCATCTTTGTCACAAGCTTCATTTCGCTTCTTTTTTTTAAAATTTTTTTTTATCGTGCAACCATGGCAACAACAAAGAAAGAATGGCTAACACAGAAGTCAGTCAGGACCCACAGCTAAATCAGCTAGTGATCACACGAGTCCACTTCATCTCGCCTCTCTGTTACTAGCTCTGCCTCGTTTCATTTGTATCCTCCAGTATTTAGTTCTGTTTAGTGTGTCTCCGTGTGTTGTTTGATACTATTTTCACGGACTCGCTTTCATCAGTATAAGCAATCCGTCGCAGCAATGAGAGCAGCAGAGCAGATATAGTAGAGGAAATACTACAGATAAACACATACATTCTCACTGCAGGATGCAAAGTCTTATTAACGTGGATACCCGCACATATTTGTATAGTGGGAAATGAACTCGCTGACAGGGAAGCCAAGCGAGGAAGAATTAGCACGAACACAATTAAAGCAGGGTTTAGGAGATTTTAAATAAAGAGTATAATAGCAAAAACAGTAGCCGAAGAATAGAGAGAAGCATGGGACCAAAGCACAAAAGGAAGACATACATATAAATTACTTTAAAAAAGCAAGTAAAACGTGGCAGCTACAAGATACACTGAAAATACCAGTAAATGGAGAGAAAAAAATTACTCCGGCTCAAATTAGGAACATGTAACTTTAGAATAGAGGAACCCACATGTGAAGAACGTAAAAAACGTAATACATTAAAGCGTGTTGCTGGAATGCAAGAAATATGACCAACACAAGCAAATACATAAAACGTTACAGCAGAAATTGCAAAACAAAACTGAATGTTGAACATATGATTGGCACAAAATCGCCACAGACACTGCAAAAGTTTAATAAGCAATTTATCACAAAAAATAAAGCCACAATTTACCAGACGACATGATTAAAAGAAAACAAAAATTCGTCACGTAAACTCTTAATTGTCAAGCTACTACAGCAGTAATAGTAATAAAGCACCATCATTAAGAATTAATACGGAACTGTAAAAAAAAAAAAAAAGAAGTATGCACAGTTAGGAAATATCTTCTTCTTCCACGCCTGGTGGCGGAAGCGATCATGTCTCTCCATAACTTCCTGTTTTCAGTACTATGTATCAATTGTGTTGTTGACTTCTGTCCATGCCATGATGTCAAACTGTCCAATACCTTCTCTCTTTGTTGTTCTCTGTCTCTTTTTCCGTCACTTTTACCAGCTGTCACAATATACTCCAGCTTTCTTCTTCTCATAACATGCCCAAAGAAAGTGGATTGCTTCTTTCTAACATGAGGAATAAACTGCGCATTGGGCTCTTTCAGGACATCCTTGTAACGTAGAATGGAAATATTGATACAGTAATCTGACAGCCTTTGCTTTCCCATTTAGTGTCTACCATTGGCTAAACCAAACCACGCAATTTTCTGTTTGTATGACTCACCTTTGAATCCACGCCCTTTTTCTGGGAACGTAACAAAAGAGTTGTTTACCAACTTTTCGCAACCTGCCAGTCTTAACAGGGGAGCGAATCACGTTTGTTTACCTGAGTTTCTCACGCGAGCTGATTTGCCAATTATCGGTCATTAGACAGATGCGCGGGGAAATAACGGACTGTTTGAAGAGATACACGGGCGATAATATTTTCCCGACCACCTTTGATGTTCGTACGTTTCAGGGGGAGGTAAATTGTTTGATCTGCGAAAGGGCACGTAATCTAAGAGAGGCCCGTGGCACGGCCAAGTCTTTTGATGTCGGTCAACATCGCTGAGTAGAATGAACGAACAAACCTTTGATCCGGGAAACGCAGTTTCTTGATTTCTCTACTATACAGAAGGTGTGAAGTATAACATCTTCTAGTGATAATAATACCATGATCTGTATATATACCGCGCTCTCTCAAATTCAGTTATTAGAGTAGCTCAGAAATTCTTGGATAATCTAAACACGCCAGACTAGAACCATTCTTCGCTAAATGTGTTTAATTGTCTCGTGGGGATTTCATTTTCTGATTTGTGGTAATAGAAATTGTGCTTAAGTGTTAAAATATGTTAAGTTTACCATTTTAATTCACTGTAATTCCTTAGCGTTTAAAACCAGTGAAAAAACATAACGCGTAGATATTTTCTTGCCAGTCGTTCAGTGTAATGTAAATTCCATCACCACACTTTCTTACACAAGAAGATACGGTTTAGCTGACGGAGATTATTACGAGTGACGGACGAGTGACAGAATAGAATTCGCATTATATTTCATTGTGTGAAATTATATAAGTGACTAGTGTTAATATCATGTGACAAAACAACAGACGCCGACAAATAGCTAGTAGTGACAAGCGATTTTTGTTAAAGTGCGCGTATGGATAAATTAAATAATAATTGACTTTGTGCGCTGTTCATTTCTCGCGGGCAATAACGGGGGAGGGCGCATACCCTTTTTCCCGACATGCCATAGCGGAAAACGTACGGGTGGATAGGATAGCAGCAGTTTTTCATAAATGTTCTTTTCTTCCTCATATAGCACCTGATCAAAACCAGCGGCCAGCGGTATTACCATTATTATTATTTTGGGTCTTCGATTTTTGGGCTAGTTCGGTCCTCTTTCTTCATTCAGTGAAGGATTAATGATGTCTTCTTCGTGGCTACAAGTCCCAAGTTCCTTCGTGAACCGGTTGGGCCCAAGAGACAAATAAACATTAATATAAAATCGTAACTGGACTGTACATTACCCAGAATTATTTATTCAATTTTTCCAGCCCACAGGGCATACGAAAGAACACATATTCCATGACGTTTGACAGCCGTAGCAACGGAGTGATCCAAAAAACTACGCTGTTTCAAAATCGGCACTCACCATAGAGCCAGCCGATAGGATTTACCATCATCATCATTTTTACATATTGTAACAGTCGTCTTAGCAACCAGATGCTTAGCAATACGGGAATTACTTTTCTCCTTTTGCAACTGTGAACTTCCAGAGCACGTCTTGCTTCAGTAACTATTCGCTGTGACACTTGTTTCATCCAGTGAAAATTAAACCACCAAATTTGGCGTCCACCTTGTAATTATTATTCGATATATAGGCTAGGCTGTGGCCATATTTGGGCAACCCACCTGACAGTATAGGTTCAGGAACTATTGTAGTTTTTTCAAGGGATTCAACACCACGAGTGGGTAAGCGAGATTGTTTGTGGCCACGTACGACAGAGAGAGAGAGAGAGAGAGCGAGTGAATATTTTCCTATGTTACAATCATTGTACTAACTTCCTTTTTTTCAATTTCGCTAACTTGTGTACTTTACTGAGTAGTAATTTAACTGGAACTTGTTCTTCACAGTCTATTCTGTAACCTAGTGCTTATCTTTGACCTTTGGGTTATTAACTTCTTTTGGGACCTTTTCTCAACAAGGGGGAGGGCATTTATTCGGTTATTTTCATATGTCTGTAAACAATGATTTTATTGATTTCTCTATATGTTTGATGTTGTAAAAAGTTTAATGATAATAAACAACAAAAAGAACTTAACCTTGTGTGTTGATCAGACCCATACCCAATTAACCATAGTTTTCACGTTTTGTGTGTCTTGTTGTCACATAATTGTGTGTGGGTGTGTTTAGTTAAACTTATCTCTCTTATTGAGATAAGGGGTTGAAAGATTGTCTTACACTAAAATATAGTCGTATAGATAGGCTGGACTAAAAAAAAACTATTCAGTCCAGAGACAGATCTTCTCCTTAACTATTCACTCGTGAAATCTATTTCTTACACCTTTATTCTCACATATTTACCACTATCACCTCTGCTCAGACGGGACCATAACTATCTTCTAACCTATCAAAAATTTACGACACGACAATCCTCATTACCAGGAAATAATATAACACTAGAAGAAGGCGCCCCCATATAACTGACACTTCCCTGCATGGATCATGATTGAAAGAAGTGCGCTTCATGGAAACGTTGCAAACACCGAAACAGAAAAATCTCTTTTTCACTTTCGATGCAGGTTCCATGTCAGTACCTGACAAGTAATGCTAGTTGTTGACTTCCTCAGTTTATGTTTAATGTATCTTCTCTTATATGCTTTTTTAATGGGCTGGCAACCTGTCATGTAAAACAGTTGCTATAGAAACCACTGTGGTCGACGTGCATGTGCGTGGTGAAGGATTCTTATAGAATTATGATTGCAATATTGACTCCGTGCTCCTTAAGGACCGAATGAGTTAGCGCATGCTCTGTAAAGCCTAATACAGTGTTGGTACCATGACCACCGTAAGGAGCTGAACGGAGACAAGAGTAGGACGCTATTTGAAAATCTCTTGCTTAACCTAAGATTGTTCGTATTGTTCCAATGATTATATTTTTCATTCATGCATTGTTTCATCATTGGTTAAATTACAGAATCGTGTTAAATTGTGTTTTGAAAAAAGGAAACTGTTAAACTGTGCTGTCTAATACATAACACTGCAGTCTTGTTTAAAAATCGCACAGCTGATGATGTTTAAGCTGGATCCGGATGTCAGGTGCTTTTGTTCTCATCATTTATCATGTAGTGTCTGGGCCACTTTAGAATGTGCCTTGCTCAACTCATCGCTAATCTACTCTTATTTTACTGAACAGTTGCCTCTTATTTTACTGAACAGTTGCCTCTTATTTTACTGAACAGTTGCCTCTTATTTTACTGAACAGTTGCCTCTTATTTTACTGAACATGCCTCTTATTTTACTGTACAGTTGCCTCTTATTTTACTGAACAGTTGCCTCTTATTTTACTGAACAGTTGCCTCTTATTTTACTGAACAGTTGCCTCTTATTTTACTGAACAGTTGCCTCTTATTTTACTGAACAGTTGCCTCTTATTTTACTGTACAGTTGCCTCTTATTTTACTGAACAGTTGCCTCTTATTTTACTGAACAGTTGCCTCTTATTTTACTGAACAGTTGCCTCTTATTTTACTGAACAGTTGCCTCTTATTTTACTGAACAGTTGCCTCTTATTTTACTGTACAGTTACCTCTTATTTTACTGAACAGTTGCCTCTTATTTTACTGTACAGTTGCTTCTTATTTTACTGAACAGTTGCCTCTTATTTTACTGAACAGTTGCCTCTTATTTTACTGTACAGTTGCCTCTTATTTTACTGAACAGTTGCCTCTTATTTTACTGAACAGTTGCCTCTTATTTTACTGAACAGTTGCCTCTTATTTTACTGAACAGTTGCCTCTTATTTTACTGAACAGTTGCCTCTTATTTTACTGAACAGTTGCCTCTTATTTTACTGAACAGTTGCCTCTTATTTTACTGAACAGTTGCCTCTTATTTTACTGAACAGTTGCCTCTTATTTTACTGAACAGTTGCCTATTATTTTACTGTACAGTTGCCTCTATACTTCACTCATCTCAATACTACCATATATATATATATATATATATATATATATATATATATATATATATATATATATATATATATATATATATATATATATATATATATATATATATATACACATACTATTCACGCTATTACTACCTCTATACTTCACTCATATCTATACTAGCATATATAAATACTTCAGTATTCTCAATACTACAGCCTCTATACTTCATTAATATCTGCAGTACTACCTCTGGACCTCACTCATCTCAATACCACTACCTCTGTACTTCACTAATCTCTGTTCCGTTACCTCTATACGTCGCTCATCTCTATACTACCTTCTCTATATTACCATCTCTATACTTACTATTTTTAATTCTACGGCATCTATACTTCCCTAATCTTTATACCACTTCCTCTACGTTTCACTCGTCTCTGTACTATTGCTGTTTTTGCCCCACGAAACTCTACCTTACAAAGCAAAGTCAGATACCTTGCCTCAAGACATGGGTGAAGGAAATTCTACACCCACAGATCTCGATTTTGACGTTCTCCGTCACTTCTGCTGTGGATCTCTGCCTAGGACTGTATTATCCATTAGGCTAAGTTGAGGGGGCCCTGAGTTCTTGGGGGGGGGGGGGGGGGGGGGGGGGGGGCATATTTAAAAAACAAATTTTTTTTAATGCATAGATTTATGTACAAAAAGAAAATGTTTGCACTTTGCAATCGCGTGCATAACGTTCTAAAAAAAAACTAACAACAAAGATACACCGCGGCAAAATCAGAACGGCGCATGAGCTATTTGCTATATTAATATACATTAATAAAAAAAAAATAATTACTAAAAAAATAGATGAGCAATGCTAACAAACTAACATACCAGTCTATTAATAATACTAGTATATATCATCACCATACTGTGGGGTTTGAAAAAAAAATAATTAAAATTATGGGCTTGATGGGGAAAGGGTGCCAAAACATCAAAAAGCCTAGAAGCCCTTCTTGGCTTAATCCGGCCCTGTCTGTGCCCATGCCGTAGTGTCCGATTATCTGTTATGTGTTCTATCTGTCTTCCCTAACTTCTCTTTCTCTCAAATTTTCCTATGATAACGATATTTTCAAGTGCTCCTCTGCTCATCCCATGTCCAATGAAGGTTGGTTATTCTCTGCTTGTATCTATTATTGTATTTCTATGTTTGTAAACTGTCATATTGGAAAACAATTGCTGCAAAAATCTGACATTTAGCTACAGTGGTGGTACTTTCTGCGAGACAAGAAGAAAAAAAAACACAATAAAATAATAAAAAATATATGGTACTTTTAAACCAGCTCAAATTTTTTTTTTTGGCTGTGTAATAATTATCATCATCATTCAGCTACTCAAGGACCATAGGCCTTCAGCAAACTTATGTTAAATCTTCCTGCTCCTTGGCATCAGCTCCAGGTCTTTCTATGTCTTCCTCGCCATTTCCATTTCTGTTGGCTGATCGATGTTTTCGAAACTTTGCCTATAGCCAGCATGAAATAAGAAGGGAAATATGGATAGCTGAGGCATCCCTGTAACACTCCAGTTTTTATCCCAAACTGTTCTGTAAGTTATCTTTCGTGAAGAGCTTTGCATGTCATGTCTTCGTATGTTTGTTTTTTTAAGTTAATGATCTTCAGTGGGATTCCATAATGCCTCACCAGTTTCCAAAGTGCTGTGTGAAATGGAGAAATGTTAACACAAATGCGATTTCATGTTATCTTTTGTCCGGCATTGTAGATGTAGAAAACGAGTAAAGAAAAGACACGTTTTAGGCTACACACTTTTATTTTAACATGCACTAAGAAAGTTTTGCGCTCCTGTTCACATTTTTGTGTACGTCACTAGATTATGTGATCCTGTTCACACTTTTGGGTACAATGTCACCAAGTTCTGTGATTGTTTCGCAGCTGTAATCTTGTAAAATTTCTTTTGACTTTTTTTTTTTTTTTTTTGCTTTAAATTATGTTTGGCGAGCCAGGGCAGGTCACTCGTGGTTCCTTCAAATTTTGAAAGTTTAAAATGTACCACGATAGAGGGTCTTGAGCAAAATTTCAGCTTCCTGGGTCATAAGAAACCTAGGGAACCAAAGGCTCAAAGATTTCAAACATCCAAACAACGCTTATATTAGATTGAATAAGTGTTTAATAATTGGTGAAAAGTCGCTTTTATGTAATGATGACAACACATTTTTGTGTACGTGTTTTGCAGATGGGAGACTTACAGAGCAGCTTTGTGTCGGCCAAGCGAGCAGTTGAAGCATTCCCAAACCACGTGGACTCCAAGGAGCTGCTGAAACAACTCAAACAACATTTCTCATTGTTGTAGTGAGTGGAGCCTGCATTTGTCAGACGAAATGGCAGTAGCAGCATGTATAGGATTGTCGAATAGTTACTTCCTCATTTTAAATGTGTGTATATACACTGCAATAGATGCATCATCAAAGTTAAAATGTAAAGCTAGCAGAGATGGACATGTGACATGATGCATCCGTCGTGGGTATAACAAGCGAGCTACAGGAACAGTTAATATTCGCACTCTTCGACAAATACTAAGGGAGACTGAGCACCTACGGGTTTGCCCAGAGTGCAGTGATGTCGATTACGTATAACAAAAATAATAAATGTGTATATCCTCACTTTTATCTTCTGGATATTGGTTTGGTTTTAGTTTTTAAGGACTATGTTCATTGCACACGGACAACTACATCAGTGCTCCGATCTCCTCTCTTATCTCAGGAGGATCTCAGCACAGTGCATGAACTCCGTAGCACCGACGAGAATCCCAATGTGTGGATATAGGAATCACACATTCTATAAATATGTTTGTGGTGGGTATGTTTCTAATTTTTAAATGTTACCGGGGCAGCGACCTTATGGCCTACTCTTTACGATTTCCAACTGCCGTGGGATTTTTAACGTGCGCAACTTGCACACTGAACCTCCAATTTTTTTGTCGCCCTTATCCGAGAAAGCTAGGTAGGTATCTGATCTCACTACCCAGGAGACCAGGGAGGAGAATGACATCATTAGGACCACTGGTTCTGATTAAAAAAATAATAAAAAATCCGTACATTATATTCCCTCTACTGGGAATCGAACAAGGTACCTCTAGAACTCGAGGCGGACGTCATACCTCTTAGCCACTCCGACCTCATATCTGGATATACATGAAACAAATGTCAAAACGAGGGGCAATAACTGCCATTATTTTTCTTTTTAATTTCCAGACGCAAAATCAAATAAATTAAAATCTAAAATGACCAATAAACTGACTTTACAAGAGACTGCAAAAATACTTTCGTCCATGACCTTTATGTGTTGAACCGGCCAGGATCTCACGTTCAGCTTGTAATGTTAATGTGACACATGTTACGTTAAAAAACATTTCTCTTTGACTTGACATTTATTTCATTTAAATTAGTTAATGGGAAAGGTAGTCCCATAGCAGATACTACCGTAGGGGAGTGGAGTGTTGGTTCACTATACCAAGTCCAGCTTGTGGGGGGGGGGGGGGGGGGGGGGGGGGGGGGGGTGGGGGGTGGTTGGTAACCAGCTCCCTTTCTCGCTACCTGTTTCTTCCCTAACTCAAAGTTAGGTACTCATTGACAGCTGGGTAGATTGGAGCGTGTCAGTAACGTGATTCGAACCCGACACCTTTGCCGCGAGAGACCAGCTCTCTAACTACTCGGCCAGTCGGACGCTCTAAATTAGTACTGACTAAAATAGCAAAACCGCACGGTCTTTGATAATTGGACATGCGCCTAACATAACTAACGGACCCTGTGTCTAGGTTGAACGTGGCGCGCCTCGCCAAAACGAGGCAAAATTGTATTTAAAGAAAAAATTTAATTAGTGTGATAGGCACGAAGAAATAAGAGTTTAACAATAGGAAGTGACGTTTCAGTCACATTGTAAATTTGGTTAAATTTCATAGGATAACGTGATTTCCAACCTATAATGTCCTTCAACTTTTTGTTTAAAAATCGTCTGATGTGGAAATAAATTTAATTTATTGATGCTATTTGAAGTGGTGATTCGTGTGTAACAGTTGCTAGTACATAGCTTTGATATGTTTGTTGTTGTGGTGCACAAATTGAGTCTTTGATAAGTGTGAATGGTTATAATCTGTGATTTGGTAATGAGCTGAGTTTATTTTAAAAAAAGGGTAAATGTAGTTCCATAGCTGATACTGCTGTAGAGAAATGAAGTGTTAGAGACTTCACTTTTCTACGTCCGGCTTGGAGAGGTGGGGTAACCAGTTCCTGTCCTCGCTGCTTTTGCCTTCCCTAACTCAGGAGGCAGAGTCAGTCACCCATTCACATCTAGGTAGACTGGAGCGTGACGTGATCGTGTTTCGAAGCCGGTACCTTTGCCCTGAGATGCCAGCACTACATAATTCAAATATGTAGCTACTTAATTATATCAGAATAATAATACAAAAGGCAAGAGTCGGTTTTTCATTTCACTGAGAAATATATGGAAAATCGAAAGGAAACAAATTAAGGGGAGGTTTCACCTAAAATTTTTATTTTTGTCTTTACAAGCTCCAATTTTTTTGGGCATGTTTAGGACATCAAAGCATCTAATAAAAAATGCTGAATCATTGGAAAATTAATTATATTGGGTCCTAATTTGCATATTGTTACTAAAAATAGAAACTTTTTTGTGTCAAGATGCACACTTTATTTGCAAAGATAGGACATTGTAATTTGGCTTGCACATAGATCACAGCATTCTCAAGACTCCCTTCTAGTTTCATTTTCATAAACTGTCCGAGTGATTTTTTATGAAATTTCAAAAATTAGACCCATTTTTCTTGATAAAAATACAGGGTAGAGATACTTTAAAAATTCACTGATCAAAAAGTTACTGGTTTATACTTTTAAAATTAGAAGGGGACAAGCAGTACAGTGTGAGATCATAGTATACAAAGTTTAAAGCCTTTAGCTTTAAAACTTTTTGAGTAATCCTGACATGATGTCATCAAAATTGCTGAAAAACAATATCGTAGAAATAAGCAAAATACAGGGAAAACATGCCTTAAAATAGTCATACTCACATTAGAATCCACCAATTGCATATCCATTCTTTTTGTTGGTACTCTTATAATCCAGGAAAGATTTTCTGTGCCTGTATTCTGCTTTTTTCATATCATATGATCTTAGGGAAGCACAGACCCATGCTGCGTCAAAACCAGAAAATCCTTTGAAGCAGTATTTCCCAAAAGATAGACCAAAATTTTCAAAAATTCCTCTTCTCCCAAGTTCTCCATCATTGAAAACTATCAAAGCATCATAAACTGAAAGTTCTAATCTGTCTCTTCCTACAAATGCTGCTTTGGGACATCTGTTGCAGATCAGATTGTGGAAAGACTCATTAGAGTTCTGTGTTCCTCCATGAAGACATTTTGACAACAAGAAGTCTTAAGACAATTCATCAAAGACAGGCTGAATTTCTTTAATGACAAATTTAGGCAGCCTGTTTTTGTTAGCCTTGTTTATATCCTTTGGGCACCAATCTCCACAATCTTCAGATCTCCAGCACAGTGCTTGAGAATGGCCATTATGCTTTTTTTTCATATTGGAAATTGAACCAATATTTCCTCTTATTGCGGCACCGTAATGACCTTGTATTCTCATAATAGCACTCTTTGTTAATCTTCCAAAATTTCCCAATACCCTTATACTTTTTCCCATCTTATTCATTCTGCTTGCCTTTACATTCTTCAACTTTATTTATCAAGGAGACGTCGTCCCATTCATTTCTGAACATGGCCGCAGCATTCTAATTTTTCGATTTGAAGTCCCGGATACATTTGTGGCTTTGCCTCGGCAACAGATTTAAAACTTTTTGAATCCCCATCTCCAAGATATTTTACATACTTCAAACCATGTTTTTCCTCAGATCTTCTAAAAATATTAATCATTCCAGCTCCCTTTCTCGCTACCTGTTTCTTCCCTAACTCAAAGTTAGGTACCCATTGACAGCTGGGTAGATTGGAGCGTGTCAGTAACGTGATTCGAAACCCGACACCTTTGCCGCGAGAGACCAGCTCTCTAACTACTCGGCCAGTCGGACGCTCTAAATTAGTACTGACTAAAATAGCAAAACCGCACGGTCTTTGATAATTGGACATGCGCCTAACATAACTAACGGACCCTGTGTCTAGGTTGAACGTGGCGCGCCTCGCCAAAACGAGGCAAAATTGTATTTAAAGAAAAAATTTAATTAGTGTGATAGGCACGAAGAAATAAGAGTTTAACAATAGGAAGTGACGTTTCAGTCACATTGTAAATTTGGTTAAATTTCATAGGATAACGTGATTTCCAACCTATAATGTCCTTCAACTTTTTGTTTAAAAATCGTCTGATGTGGAAATAAATTTAATTTATTGATGCTATTTGAAGTGGTGATTCGTGTGTAACAGTTGCTAGTACATAGCTTTGATATGTTTGTTGTTGTGGTGCACAAATTGAGTCTTTGATAAGTGTGAATGGTTATAATCTGTGATTTGGTAATGAGCTGAGTTTATTTTAAAAAAAGGGTAAATGTAGTTCCATAGCTGATACTGCTGTAGAGAAATGAAGTGTTAGAGACTTCACTTTTCTACGTCCGGCTTGGAGAGGTGTGGTTAACCAGTTCCTGTCCTCGCTGCTTTTGCCTTCCCTAACTCAGGAGGCAGAGTCAGTCACCCATTCACATCTAGGTAGACTGGAGCGTGACGTGATCGTGTTTCGAAGCCGGTACCTTTGCCCTGAGATGCCAGCACTACATAATTCAAATATGTAGCTACTTAATTATATCAGAATAATAATACAAAAGGCAAGAGTCGGTTTCATTTCACTGAGAAATATATGGAAATCGAAAGGAAACAAATTAAGGGGAGGTTTCACCTAAAATTTTTATTTTTGTCTTTACAAGCTCCAATTTTTTTTGGGCATGTTTTAGGACATCAAAGCATCTAATAAAAAATGCTGAATCATTGGAAAATAATTATATTGGGTCCTAATTTGCATATTGTTACTAAAAATAGAAACTTTTTTGTGTCAAGATGCACACTTTATTTGCAAAGATAGGACATTGTAATTTGGCTTGCACATAGATCACAGCATTCTCAAGACTCCCTTCTAGTTTCATTTTCATAAACTGTCCGAGTGATTTTTTATGAAATTTCAAAAATTAGACCCATTTTTCTTGATAAAAATACAGGGTAGAGATACTTTAAAAATTCACTGATCAAAAAGTTACTGGTTTATACTTTTAAAATTAGAAGGGGACAAGCAGTACAGTGTGAGATCATAGTATACAAAGTTTAAAGCCTTTAGCTTTAAAAAACTTTTTGAGTAATCCTGACATGATGTCATCAAAATTGCTGAAAAACAATATCGTAGAAATAAGCAAAATACAGGGAAAACATGCCTTAAAATAGTCATACTCACATTAGAATCCACCAATTGCATATCCATTCTTTTTGTTGGTACTCTTATAATCCAGGAAAGATTTTCTGTGCCTGTATTCTGCTTTTTTCATATCATATGATCTTAGGGAAGCACAGACCCATGCTGCGTCAAAACCAGAAAATCCTTTGAAGCAGTATTTCCCAAAAGATAGACCAAAATTTTCAAAAATTCCTCTTCTCCCAAGTTCTCCATCATTGAAAACTATCAAAGCATCATAAACTGAAAGTTCTAATCTGTCTCTTCCTACAAATGCTGCTTTGGGACATCTGTTGCAGATCAGATTGTGGAAAGACTCATTAGAGTTCTGTGTTCCTCCATGAAGACATTTTGACAACAAGAAGTCTTAAGACAATTCATCAAAGACAGGCTGAATTTCTTTAATGACAAATTTAGGCAGCCTGTTTTTGTTAGCCTTGTTTATATCCTTTGGGCACCAATCTCCACAATCTTCAGATCTCCAGCACAGTGCTTGAGAATGGCCATTATGCTTTTTTTCATATTGGAAATTGAACCAATATTTCCTCTTATTGCGGCACCGTAATGACCTTGTATTCTCATAATAGCACTCTTTGTTAATCTTCCAAAATTTCCCAATACCCTTATACTTTTTCCCATCTTATTCATTCTGCTTGCCTTTACATTCTTCAACTTTATCAAGGAGACGTCGTCCCATTCATTTCTGAACATGGCCGCAGCATTCTAATTTTTTCGATTTGAAGTCCGGATACATTTGTGGCTTTGCCTCGGCAACAGGTTTAAAACTTTTTGAATCCCCACCTCCAAGATATTTTACATACTTCAATCCATGTGTTTCCTCAGATCTTCTAAAAATATTAATCATTCCAGCTCCCTTTCTCGCTACCTGTTTCTTCCCTAACTCAAAGTTAGGTACCCATTGACAGCTGGGTAGATTGGAGCGTGTCAGTAACGTGATTCGAACCCGACACCTTTGCCGCGAGAGACCAGCTCTCTAACTACTCGGCCAGTCGGACGCTCTAAATTAGTACTGACTAAAATAGCAAAACCGCACGGTCTTTGATAATTGGACATGCGCCTAACATAACTAACGGACCCTGTGTCTAGGTTGAACGTGGCGCGCCTCGCCAAAACGAGGCAAAATTGTATTTAAAGAAAAAATTTAATTAGTGTGATAGGCACGAAGAAATAAGAGTTTAACAATAGGAAGTGACGTTTCAGTCACATTGTAAATTTGGTTTAAATTTCATAGGATAACGTGATTTCCAACCTATAATGTCCTTCAACTTTTTGTTTAAAAAATCGTCTGATGTGGAAATAAATTTAATTTATTGATGCTATTTTGAAGTGGTGATTCGTGTGTAACAGTTTGCTAGTACATAGCTTTGATATGTTTGTTGTTGTGGTGCACAAATTGAGTCTTTGATAAGTGTGAATGGTTATAATCTGTGATTTGGTAATGAGCTGAGTTTATTTTAAAAAAAGGGTAAATGTAGTTCCATAGCTGATACTGCTGAAGGGAAATGAAGTGTTAGAGACTTCACTACACTACGTCCAGCATCTAGAGGTGGGGGTAACCAGTTCTATTGCTCGCTGCTTTTTTCTTCCCTAACTCAGGAGGCAGAGTCAGTCACCCATTCACATCTAGGTAGACTGGAGCGTGACGTGATCGTGTTTCGAAGCCGGTACCTTTGCCCTGAGATGCCAGCACTACATAATTCAAATATGTAGCTACTTAATTATATCAGAATAATAATACAAAAGGCAAGAGTCGGTTTCATTTCACTGAGAAATATATGGAAATCGAAAGGAAACAAATTAAGGGGAGGTTTCACCTAAAATTTTTTATTTTTGTCTTTACAAGCTCCAATTTTTTTGGGCATGTTTAGGACATCAAAGCATCTAATAAAAAATGCTGAATCATTGGAAAATAATTATATTGGGTCCTAATTTGCATATTGTTACTAAAAATAGAAACTTTTTTGTGTCAAGATGCACACTTTATTTGCAAAGATAGGACATTGTAATTTGGCTTGCACATAGATCACAGCATTCTCAAGACTCCCTTCTAGTTTCATTTTCATAAACTGTCCGAGTGATTTTTTATGAAATTTCAAAAATTAGACCCATTTTTCTTGATAAAAATACAGGGTAGAGATACTTTAAAAATTCACTGATCAAAAAGTTACTGGTTTATACTTTTAAAATTAGAGGGGACAAGCAGTACAGTGTGAGATCATAGTATACAAAGTTTAAAGCCTTTAGCTTTAAAACTTTTTGAGTAATCCTGACATGATGTCATCAAAATTGCTGAAAAACAATATCGTAGAAATAAGCAAAATACAGGGAAAACATGCCTTAAAATAGTCATACTCACATTAGAATCCACCAATTGCATATCCATTCTTTTTGTTGGTACTCTTATAATCCAGGAAAGATTTTCTGTGCCTGTATTCTGCTTTTTTTCATATCATATGATCTTAGGGAAGCACAGACCCATGCTGCGTCAAAACCAGAAAATCCTTTGAAGCAGTATTTCCCAAAAGATAGACCAAAATTTTCAAAAATTCCTCTTCTCCCAAGTTCTCCATCATTGAAAACTATCAAAGCATCATAAACTGAAAGTTCTAATCTGTCTCTTCCTACAAATGCTGCTTTGGGACATCTGTTGCAGATCAGATTGTGGAAAGACTCATTAGAGTTCTGTGTTCCTCCATGAAGACATTTTGACAACAAGAAGTCTTAAGACAATTCATCAAAGACAGGCTGAATTTCTTTAATGACAAATTTAGGCAGCCTGTTTTTGTTAGCCTTGTTTATATCCTTTGGGCACCAATCTCCACAATCTTCAGATCTCCAGCACAGTGCTTGAGAATGGCCATTATGCTTTTTTTCATATTGGAAATTGAACCAATAGTTCCTCTTATTGCGGCACCGTAATGACCTTGTATTCTCATAATAGCACTCTTTGTTAATCTTCCAAAATTTCCCAATACCCTTATACTTTTTCCCATCTTATTCATTCTGCTTGCCTTTACATTCTTCAACTTTATCAAGGAGACGTCGTCCCATTCATTTCTGAACATGGCCGCAGCATTCTAATTTTTCGATTTGAAGTCCCGGATACATTTGTGGCTTTGCCTCGGCAACAGATTTAAAACTTTTTGAATCCCCATCTCCAAGATATTTTACATACTTCAAACCATGTTTTTCCTCAGATCTTCTAAAAATATTAATCATTCCAGCTCCCTTTCTCGCTACCTGTTTCTTCCCTAACTCAAAGTTAGGTACCCATTGACAGCTGGGTAGATTGGAGCGTGTCAGTAACGTGATTCGAACCCGACACCTTTGCCGCGAGAGACCAGCTCTCTAACTACTCGGCCAGTCGGACGCTCTAAATTAGTACTGACTAAAATAGCAAAACCGCACGGTCTTTGATAATTGGACATGCGCCTAACATAACTAACGGACCCTGTGTCTAGGTTGAACGTGGCGCGCCTCGCCAAAACGAGGCAAAATTGTATTTAAAGAAAAAATTTAATTAGTGTGATAGGCACGAAGAAATAAGAGTTTAACAATAGGAAGTGACGTTTCAGTCACATTGTAAATTTGGTTAAATTTCATAGGATAACGTGATTTCCAACCTATAATGTCCTTCAACTTTTTGTTTAAAAATCGTCTGATGTGGAAATAAATTTAATTTATTGATGCTATTTGAAGTGGTGATTCGTGTGTAACAGTTGCTAGTACATAGCTTTGATATGTTTGTTGTTGTGGTGCACAAATTGAGTCTTTGATAAGTGTGAATGGTTATAATCTGTGATTTGGTAATGAGCTGAGTTTATTTTAAAAAAAGGGTAAATGTAGTTCCATAGCTGATACTGCTGTAGAGAAATGAAGTGTTAGAGACTTCACTTTTCTACGTCCGGCTTGGAGAGGTGGGGTAACCAGTTCCTGTCCTCGCTGCTTTTGCCTTCCCTAACTCAGGAGGCAGAGTCAGTCACCCATTCACATCTAGGTAGACTGGAGCGTGACGTGATCGTGTTTCGAAGCCGGTACCTTTGCCCTGAGATGCCAGCACTACATAATTCAAATATGTAGCTACTTAATTATATCAGAATAATAATACAAAAGGCAAGAGTCGGTTTCATTTCACTGAGAAATATATGGAAATCGAAAGGAAACAAATTAAGGGGAGGTTTCACCTAAAATTTTTATTTTTGTCTTTACAAGCTCCAATTTTTTTTGGGCATGTTTAGGACATCAAAGCATCTAATAAAAAATGCTGAATCATTGGAAAATAATTATATTGGGTCCTAATTTGCATATTGTTACTAAAAATAGAAACTTTTTTGTGTCAAGATGCACACTTTATTTGCAAAGATAGGACATTGTAATTTGGCTTGCACATAGATCACAGCATTCTCAAGACTCCCTTCTAGTTTCATTTTCATAAACTGTCCGAGTGATTTTTTTATGAAATTTCAAAAATTAGACCCATTTTTCTTGATAAAAATACAGGGTAGAGATACTTTAAAAATTCACTGATCAAAAAGTTACTGGTTTATACTTTTAAAATTAGAAGGGGACAAGCAGTACAGTGTGAGATCATAGTATACAAAGTTTAAAGCCTTTAGCTTTAAAACTTTTTGAGTAATCCTGACATGATGTCATCAAAATTGCTGAAAAACAATATCGTAGAAATAAGCAAAATACAGGGAAAACATGCCTTAAAATAGTCATACTCACATTAGAATCCACCAATTGCATATCCATTCTTTTTGTTGGTACTCTTATAATCCAGGAAAGATTTTCTGTGCCTGTATTCTGCTTTTTCATATCATATGATCTTAGGGAAGCACAGACCCATGCTGCGTCAAAACCAGAAAATCCTTTGAAGCCGTATTTCCCAAAAGCTTTTCAAAAATTCCTCTTCTCCCAAGTTCTCCATCATTGAAAACTATCAAAGCATCATAAACTGAAAGTTCTAATCTGTCTCTTCCTACAAATGCTGCTTTGGGACATCTGTTGCAGATCAGATTGTGGAAAGACTCATTAGAGTTCTGTGTTCCTCCATGAAGACATTTTGACAACAAGAAGTCTTAAGACAATTCATCAAAGACAGGCTGAATTTCTTTAATGACAAATTTAGGCAGCCTGTTTTTGTTAGCCTTGTTTATATCCTTTGGGCACCAATCTCCACAATCTTCAGATCTCCAGCACAGTGCTTGAGAATGGCCATTATGCTTTTTTTCATATTGGAAATTGAACCAATATTTCCTCTGATTGCGGCACCGTAATGACCTTGTATTCTCATAATAGCACTCTTTGTTAATCTTCCAAAATTTCCCAATACCCTTATACTTTTTCCCATCTTATTCATTCTGCTTGCCTTTACATTCTTCAACTTTATCAAGGAGACGTCGTCCCATTCATTTCTGAACATGGCCGCAGCATTCTAATTTTTCGATTTGAAGTCCCGGATACATTTGTGGCTTTGCCTCGGCAACAGATTTAAAACTTTTTGAATCCCCATCTCCAAGATATTTTACATACTTCAAACCATGTTTTTCCTCAGATCTTCTAAAAATATTAATCATTCCAGCTCCCTTTCTCGCTACCTGTTTCTTCCCTAACTCAAAGTTAGGTACCCATTGACAGCTGGGTAGATTGGAGCGTGTCAGTAACGTGATTCGAACCCGACACCTTTGCCGCGAGAGACCAGCTCTCTAACTACTCGGCCAGTCGGACGCTCTAAATTAGTACTGACTAAAATAGCAAAACCGCACGGTCTTTGATAATTGGACATGCGCCTAACATAACTAACGGACCCTGTGTCTAGGTTGAACGTGGCGCGCCTCGCCAAAACGAGGCAAAATTGTATTTAAAGAAAAAATTTAATTAGTGTGATAGGCACGAAGAAATAAGAGTTTTAACAATAGGAAGTGACGTTTCAGTCACATTGTAAATTTGGTTAAATTTCATAGGATAACGTGATTTCCAACCTATAATGTCCTTCAACTTTTTGTTTAAAAAATCGTCTGATGTGGAAATAAATTTAATTTATTGATGCTATTTGAAGTGGTGATTCGTGTGTAACAGTTGCTAGTACATAGCTTTGATATGTTTGTTGTTGTGGTGCACAAATTGAGTCTTTGATAAGTGTGAATGGTTATAATCTGTGATTTGGTAATGAGCTGAGTTTATTTTAAAAAAAGGGTAAATGTAGTTCCATAGCTGATACTGCTGTAGAGAAATGAAGTGTTAGAGACTTCACTTTTCTACGTCCGGCTTGGAGAGGTGGGGTAACCAGTTCCTGTCCTCGCTGCTTTTGCCTTCCCTAACTCAGGAGGCAGAGTCAGTCACCCATTCACATCTAGGTAGACTGGAGCGTGACGTGATCGTGTTTCGAAGCCGGTACCTTTGCCCTGAGATGCCAGCACTACATAATTCAAATATGTAGCTACTTAATTATATCAGAATAATAATACAAAAGGCAAGAGTCGGTTTCATTTCACTGAGAAATATATGGAAATCGAAAGGAAACAAATTAAGGGGAGGTTTCACCTAAAATTTTTATTTTTGTCTTTACAAGCTCCAATTTTTTTGGGCATGTTTAGGACATCAAAGCATCTAATAAAAAATGCTGAATCATTGGAAAATAATTATATTGGGTCCTAATTTGCATATTGTTACTAAAAATAGAAACTTTTTTGTGTCAAGATGCACACTTTATTTGCAAAGATAGGACATTGTAATTTGGCTTGCACATAGATCACAGCATTCTCAAGACTCCCTTCTAGTTTCATTTTCATAAACTGTCCGAGTGATTTTTTATGAAATTTCAAAAATTAGACCCATTTTTCTTGATAAAAATACAGGGTAGAGATACTTTAAAAATTCACTGATCAAAAAGTTACTGGTTTATACTTTTAAAATTAGAAGGGGACAAGCAGTACAGTGTGAGATCATAGTATACAAAGTTTAAAGCCTTTAGCTTTAAAACTTTTTGAGTAATCCTGACATGATGTCATCAAAATTGCTGAAAAACAATATCGTAGAAATAAGCAAAATACAGGGAAAACATGCCTTAAAATAGTCATACTCACATTAGAATCCACCAATTGCATATATCCATTCTTTTTGTTGGTACTCTTATAATCCAGGAAAGATTTTCTGTGCCTGTATTCTGCTTTTTTCATATCATATGATCTTAGGGAAGCACAGACCCATGCTGCGTCAAAACCAGAAAATCCTTTGAAGCAGTATTTCCCAAAAGATAGACCAAAATTTTCAAAAATTCCTCTTCTCCCAAGTTCTCCATCATTGAAAACTATCAAAGCATCATAAACTGAAAGTTCTAATCTGTCTCTTCCTACAAATGCTGCTTTGGGACATCTGTTGCAGATCAGATTGTGGAAAGACTCATTAGAGTTCTGTGTTCCTCCATGAAGACATTTTGACAACAAGAAGTCTTAAGACAATTCATCAAAGACAGGCTGAATTTCTTTAATGACAAATTTAGGCAGCCTGTTTTTGTTAGCCTTGTTTATATCCTTTGGGCACCAATCTCCACAATCTTCAGATCTCCAGCACAGTGCTTGAGAATGGCCATTATGCTTTTTTTCATATTGGAAATTGAACCAATAGTTCCTCTTATTGCGGCAC
This sequence comes from Oreohelix idahoensis, assembly GCA_024509875.1. Lineage (NCBI taxonomy): Eukaryota > Metazoa > Mollusca > Gastropoda > Stylommatophora > Oreohelicidae > Oreohelix > Oreohelix idahoensis. Next base: position 35,601 of record JAMPIV010007139.1, on the reverse strand, counting down.
CGTAATGACCTTGTATTCTCATAATAGCACTCTTTGTTAATCTTCCAAAATTTCCCAATACCCTTATACTTTTTCCCATCTTATTCATTCTGCTTGCCTTTACATTCTTCAACTTTATCAAGGAGACGTCGTCCCATTCATTTCTGAACATGGCCGCAGCATTCTAATTTTTCGATTTGAAGTCCCGGATACATTTGTGGCTTTGCCTCGGCAACAGATTTAAAACTTTTTGAATCCCCATCTCCAAGATATTTTACATACTTCAAACCATGTTTTTCCTCAGATCTTCTAAAAATATTAATCATTCCAGCTCCCTTTCTCGCTACCTGTTTCTTCCCTAACTCAAAGTTAGGTACCCATTGACAGCTGGGTAGATTGGAGCGTGTCAGTAACGTGATTCGAACCCGACACCTTTGCCGCGAGAGACCAGCTCTCTAACTACTCGGCCAGTCGGACGCTCTAAATTAGTACTGACTAAAATAGCAAAACCGCACGGTCTTTGATAATTGGACATGCGCCTAACATAACTAACGGACCCTGTGTCTAGGTTGAACGTGGCGCGCCTCGCCAAAACGAGGCAAAATTGTATTTAAAGAAAAAATTTAATTAGTGTGATAGGCACGAAGAAATAAGAGTTTAACAATAGGAAGTGACGTTTCAGTCACATTGTAAATTTGGTTAAATTTCATAGGATAACGTGATTTCCAACCTATAATGTCCTTCAACTTTTTTTTTTAAAAATCGTCTGATGTGGAAATAAATTTAATTTATTGATGCTATTTGAAGTGGTGATTCGTGTGTAACAGTTGCTAGTACATAGCTTTGATATGTTTGTTGTTGTGGTGCACAAATTGAGTCTTTGATAAGTGTGAATGGTTATAATCTGTGATTTGGTAATGAGCTGAGTTTATTTTAAAAAAAGGGTAAATGTAGTTCCATAGCTGATACTGCTGTAGAGAAATGAAGTGTTAGAGACTTCACTTTTCTACGTCCGGCTTGGAGAGGTGGGGTAACCAGTTCCTGTCCTCGCTGCTTTTGCCTTCCCTAACTCAGGAGGCAGAGTCAGTCACCCATTCACATCTAGGTAGACTGGAGCGTGACGTGATCGTGTTTCGAAGCCGGTACCTTTGCCCTGAGATGCCAGCACTACATAATTCAAATATGTAGCTACTTAATTATATCAGAATAATAATACAAAAGGCAAGAGTCGGTTTCATTTCACTGAGAAATATATGGAAAATCGAAAGGAAACAAATTAAGGGGAGGTTTCACCTAAAATTTTTATTTTTTGTCTTTACAAGCTCCAATTTTTTTGGGCATGTTTAGGACATCAAAGCATCTAATAAAAAATGCTGAATCATTGGAAAATAATTATATTGGGTCCTAATTTGCATATTGTTACTAAAAATAGAAACTTTTTTGTGTCAAGATGCACACTTTATTTGCAAAGATAGGACATTGTAATTTGGCTTGCACATAGATCACAGCATTCTCAAGACTCCCTTCTAGTTTCATTTTCATAAACTGTCCGAGTGATTTTTTATGAAATTTCAAAAATTAGACCCATTTTTCTTGATAAAAATACAGGGTAGAGATACTTTAAAAATTCACTGATCAAAAAGTTACTGGTTTATACTTTTAAAATTAGAAGGGAACAAGCAGTACAGTGTGAGATCATAGTATACAAAGTTTAAAGCCTTTAGCTTTAAAACTTTTTGAGTAATCCTGACATGATGTCATCAAAATTGCTGAAAAACAATATCGTAGAAATAAGCAAAATACAGGGAAAACATGCCTTAAAATAGTCATACTCACATTAGAATCCACCAATTGCATATCCATTCTTTTTGTTGGTACTCTTATAATCCAGGAAAGATTTTCTGTGCCTGTATTCTGCTTTTTTCATATCATATGATCTTAGGGAAGCACAGACCCATGCTGCGTCAAAACCAGAAAATCCTTTGAAGCAGTATTTCCCAAAAGATAGACCAAAATTTTCAAAAATTCCTCTTCTCCCAAGTTCTCCATCATTGAAAACTATCAAAGCATCATAAACTGAAAGTTCTAATCTGTCTCTTCCTACAAATGCTGCTTTGGGACATCTGTTGCAGATCAGATTGTGGAAAGACTCATTAGAGTTCTGTGTTCCTCCATGAAGACATTTTGACAACAAGAAGTCTTAAGACAATTCATCAAAGACAGGCTGAATTTCTTTAATGACAAATTTAGGCAGCCTGTTTTTGTTAGCCTTGTTTATATCCTTTGGGCACCAATCTCCACAATCTTCAGATCTCCAGCACAGTGCTTGAGAATGGCCATTATGCTTTTTTTCATATTGGAAATTGAACCAATAGTTCCTCTTATTGCGGCACCGTAATGACCTTGTATTCTCATAATAGCACTCTTTGTTAATCTTCCAAAATTTCCCAATACCCTTATACTTTTTCCCATCTTATTCATTCTGCTTGCCTTTACATTCTTCAACTTTATCAAGGAGACGTCGTCCCATTCATTTCTGAACATGGCCGCAGCATTCTAATTTTTCGATTTGAAGTCCCGGATACATTTGTGGCTTTGCCTCGGCAACAGATTTAAAACTTTTTGAATCCCCATCTCCAAGATATTTTACATACTTCAAACCATGTTTTTCCTCAGATCTTCTAAAAATATTAATCATTCCAGCTCCCTTTCTCGCTACCTGTTTCTTCCCTAACTCAAAGTTAGGTACCCATTGACAGCTGGGTAGATTGGAGCGTGTCAGTAACGTGATTCGAACCCGACACCTTTGCCGCGAGAGACCAGCTCTCTAACTACTCGGCCAGTCGGACGCTCTAAATTAGTACTGACTAAAATAGCAAAACCGCACGGTCTTTGATAATTGGACATGCGCCTAACATAACTAACGGACCCTGTGTCTAGGTTGAACGTGGCGCGCCTCGCCAAAACGAGGCAAAATTGTATTTAAAGAAAAAATTTAATTAGTGTGATAGGCACGAAGAAATAAGAGTTTAACAATAGGAAGTGACGTTTCAGTCACATTGTAAATTTGGTTAAATTTCATAGGATAACGTGATTTCCAACCTATAATGTCCTTCAACTTTTTGTTTAAAAATCGTCTGATGTGGAAATAAATTTAATTTATTGATGCTATTTGAAGTGGTGATTCGTGTGTAACAGTTGCTAGTACATAGCTTTGATATGTTTGTTGTTGTGGTGCACAAATTGAGTCTTTGATAAGTGTGAATGGTTATAATCTGTGATTTGGTAATGAGCTGAGTTTATTTTAAAAAAAGGGTAAATGTAGTTCCATAGCTGATACTGCTGTAGAGAAATGAAGTGTTAGAGACTTCACTTTTCTACGTCCGGCTTGGAGAGGTGGGGTAACCAGTTCCTGTCCTCGCTGCTTTTGCCTTCCCTAACTCAGGAGGCAGAGTCAGTCACCCATTCACATCTAGGTAGACTGGAGCGTGACGTGATCGTGTTTCGAAGCCGGTACCTTTGCCCTGAGATGCCAGCACTACATAATTCAAATATGTAGCTACTTAATTATATCAGAATAATAATACAAAAGGCAAGAGTCGGTTTCATTTCACTGAGAAATATATGGAAATCGAAAGGAAACAAATTAAGGGGAGGTTTCACCTAAAATTTTTATTTTTGTCTTTACAAGCTCCAATTTTTTTGGGCATGTTTAGGACATCAAAGCATCTAATAAAAAATGCTGAATCATTGGAAAATAATTATATTGGGTCCTAATTTGCATATTGTTACTAAAAATAGAAACTTTTTTGTGTCAAGATGCACACTTTATTTGCAAAGATAGGACATTGTAATTTGGCTTGCACATAGATCACAGCATTCTCAAGACTCCCTTCTAGTTTCATTTTCATAAACTGTCCGAGTGATTTTTTATGAAATTTCAAAAATTAGACCCATTTTTCTTGATAAAAATACAGGGTAGAGATACTTTAAAAATTCACTGATCAAAAAGTTACTGGTTTATACTTTTAAAATTAGAAGGGGACAAGCAGTACAGTGTGAGATCATAGTATACAAAGTTTAAAGCCTTTAGCTTTAAAACTTTTTGAGTAATCCTGACATGATGTCATCAAAATTGCTGAAAAACAATATCGTAGAAATAAGCAAAATACAGGGAAAACATGCCTTAAAATAGTCATACTCACATTAGAATCCACCAATTGCATATCCATTCTTTTTGTTGGTACTCTTATAATCCAGGAAAGATTTTCTGTGCCTGTATTCTGCTTTTTTCATATCATATGATCTTAGGGAAGCACAGACCCATGCTGCGTCAAAACCAGAAAATCCTTTGAAGCAGTATTTCCCAAAAGATAGACCAAAATTTTCAAAAATTCCTCTTCTCCCAAGTTCTCCATCATTGAAAACTATCAAAGCATCATAAACTGAAAGTTCTAATCTGTCTCTTCCTACAAATGCTGCTTTGGGACATCTGTTGCAGATCAGATTGTGGAAAGACTCATTAGAGTTCTGTGTTCCTCCATGAAGACATTTTGACAACAAGAAGTCTTAAGACAATTCATCAAAGACAGGCTGAATTTCTTTAATGACAAATTTAGGCAGCCTGTTTTTGTTAGCCTTGTTTATATCCTTTGGGCACCAATCTCCACAATCTTCAGATCTCCAGCACAGTGCTTGAGAATGGCCATTATGCTTTTTTTCATATTGGAAATTGAACCAATATTTCCTCTTATTGCGGCACCGTAATGACCTTGTATTCTCATAATAGCACTCTTTGTTAATCTTCCAAAATTTCCCAATACCCTTATACTTTTTCCCATCTTATTCATTCTGCTTGCCTTTACATTCTTCAACTTTATCAAGGAGACGTCGTCCCATTCATTTCTGAACATGGCCGCAGCATTCTAATTTTTCGATTTGAAGTCCCGGATACATTTGTGGCTTTGCCTCGGCAACAGATTTAAAACTTTTTGAATCCCCATCTCCAAGATATTTTACATACTTCAAACCATGTTTTTCCTCAGATCTTCTAAAAATATTAATCATTCCAGCTCCCTTTCTCGCTACCTGTTTCTTCCCTAACTCAAAGTTAGGTACCCATTGACAGCTGGGTAGATTGGAGCGTGTCAGTAACGTGATTCGAACCCGACACCCTTTGCCGCGAGAGACCAGCTCTCTAACTACTCGGCCAGTCGGACGCTCTAAATTAGTACTGACTAAAATAGCAAAACCGCACGGTCTTTGATAATTGGACATGCGCCTAACATAACTAACGGACCCTGTGTCTAGGTTGAACGTGGCGCGCCTCGCCAAAACGAGGCAAAATTGTATTTAAAGAAAAAATTTAATTAGTGTGATAGGCACGAAGAAATAAGAGTTTAACAATAGGAAGTGACGTTTCAGTCACATTGTAAATTTGGTTAAATTTCATAGGATAACGTGATTTCCAACCTATAATGTCCTTCAACTTTTTTTTTAAAAATCGTCTGATGTGGAAATAAATTTAATTTATTGATGCTATTTGAAGTGGTGATTCGTGTGTAACAGTTGCTAGTACATAGCTTTGATATGTTTGTTGTTGTGGTGCACAAATTGAGTCTTTGATAAGTGTGAATGGTTATAATCTGTGATTTGGTAATGAGCTGAGTTTATTTTAAAAAAAGGGTAAATGTAGTTCCATAGCTGATACTGCTGTAGAGAAATGAAGTGTTAGAGACTTCACTTTTCTACGTCCGGCTTGGAGAGGTGGGGTAACCAGTTCCTGTCCTCGCTGCTTTTGCCTTCCCTAACTCAGGAGGCAGAGTCAGTCACCCATTCACATCTAGGTAGACTGGAGCGTGACGTGATCGTGTTTCGAAGCCGGTACCTTTGCCCTGAGATGCCAGCACTACATAATTCAAATATGTAGCTACTTAATTATATCAGAATAATAATACAAAAGGCAAGAGTCGGTTTCATTTCACTGAGAAATATATGGAAATCGAAAGGAAACAAATTAAGGGGAGGTTTCACCTAAAATTTTTATTTTTGTCTTTACAAGCTCCAATTTTTTTGGGCATGTTTAGGACATCAAAGCATCTAATAAAAAATGCTGAATCATTGGAAAATAATTATATTGGGTTCATTGGGTCCTAATTTGCATATTGTTACTAAAAATAGAAACTTTTTTTGTGTCAAGATGCACACTTTATTTGCAAAGATAGGACATTGTAATTTGGCTTGCACATAGATCACAGCATTCTCAAGACTCCCTTCTAGTTTCATTTTCATAAACTGTCCGAGTGATTTTTTATGAAATTTCAAAAATTAGACCCATTTTTCTTGATAAAAATACAGGGTAGAGATACTTTAAAAATTCACTGATCAAAAAGTTACTGGTTTATACTTTTAAAATTAGAAGGGGACAAGCAGTACAGTGTGAGATCATAGTATACAAAGTTTAAAGCCTTTAGCTTTAAAACTTTTTGAGTAATCCTGACATGATGTCATCAAAATTGCTGAAAAACAATATCGTAGAAATAAGCAAAATACAGGGAAAACATGCCTTAAAATAGTCATACTCACATTAGAATCCACCAATTGCATATCCATTCTTTTTGTTGGTACTCTTATAATCCAGGAAAGATTTTCTGTGCCTGTATTCTGCTTTTTTTCATATCATATGATCTTAGGGAAGCACAGACCCATGCTGCGTCAAAACCAGAAAATCCTTTGAAGCAGTATTTCCCAAAAGATAGACCAAAATTTTCAAAAATTCCTCTTCTCCCAAGTTCTCCATCATTGAAAACTATCAAAGCATCATAAACTGAAAGTTCTAATCTGTCTCTTCCTACAAATGCTGCTTTGGGACATCTGTTGCAGATCAGATTGTGGAAAGACTCATTAGAGTTCTGTGTTCCTCCATGAAGACATTTTGACAACAAGAAGTCTTAAGACAATTCATCAAAGACAGGCTGAATTTCTTTAATGACAAATTTAGGCAGCCTGTTTTTGTTAGCCTTGTTTATATCCTTTGGGCACCAATCTCCACAATCTTCAGATCTCCAGCACAGTGCTTGAGAATGGCCATTATGCTTTTTTTCATATTGGAAATTGAACCAATATTTCCTCTTATTGCGGCACCGTAATGACCTTGTATTCTCATAATAGCACTCTTTGTTAATCTTCCAAAATTTCCCAATACCCTTATACTTTTTCCCATCTTATTCATTCTGCTTGCCTTTACATTCTTCAACTTTATCAAGGAGACGTCGTCCCATTCATTTCTGAACATGGCCGCAGCATTCTAATTTTTCGATTTGAAGTCCCGGATACATTTGTGGCTTTGCCTCGGCAACAGATTCAAAAACTTTTTGAATCCCCATCTCCAAGATATTTTACATACTTCAAACCATGTTTTTCCTCAGATCTTCTAAAATATTAATCATTCCAGCTCCCTTTCTCGCTACCTGTTTCTTCCCTAACTCAAAGTTAGGTACCCATTGACAGCTGGGTAGATTGGAGCGTGTCAGTAACGTGATTCGAACCCGACACCTTTGCCGCGAGAGACCAGCTCTCTAACTACTCGGCCAGTCGGACGCTCTAAATTAGTACTGACTAAAATAGCAAAACCGCACGGTCTTTGATAATTGGACATGCGCCTAACATAACTAACGGACCCTGTGTCTAGGTTGAACGTGGCGCGCCTCGCCAAAACGAGGCAAAATTGTATTTAAAGAAAAAATTTAATTAGTGTGATAGGCACGAAGAAATAAGAGTTTAACAATAGGAAGTGACGTTTCAGTCACATTGTAAATTTGGTTAAATTTCATAGGATAACGTGATTTCCAACCTATAATGTCCTTCAACTTTTTTTTTAAAAATCGTCTGATGTGGAAATAAATTTAATTTATTGATGCTATTTGAAGTGGTGATTCGTGTGTAACAGTTGCTAGTACATAGCTTTGATATGTTTGTTGTTGTGGTGCACAAATTGAGTCTTTGATAAGTGTGAATGGTTATAATCTGTGATTTGGTAATGAGCTGAGTTTATTTTAAAAAAAGGGTAAATGTAGTTCCATAGCTGATACTGCTGTAGAGAAATGAAGTGTTAGAGACTTCACTTTTCTACGTCCGGCTTGGAGAGGTGGGGTAACCAGTTCCTGTCCTCGCTGCTTTTGCCTTCCCTAACTCAGGAGGCAGAGTCAGTCACCCATTCACATCTAGGTAGACTGGAGCGTGACGTGATCGTGTTTCGAAGCCGGTACCTTTGCCCTGAGATGCCAGCACTACATAATTCAAATATTCTCTTCTTCTTCTGTCCTTAGCCACCGACCGTCAAAGCAGTCAGTGGCCATTATGCCTAGTGGCGTCTTAGGGCAACAGCAGATAGGTTTTCTTTGCCATTGTTTCCCATCACGCCTAGTGGCGTCTTTAGGGCAATGGCAAATCAACCCATTTGCCGTTGTTTCCGTAATCGAAGTGTCTGGCAAACGGATGATCAGCCCGTTGGGATAATTCAAATATGTAGCTACTTAATTATATCAGAATAATAATACAAAAGGCAAGAGTCGCTTTCATTTCACTGAGAAATATATGGAAATCGAAAGGAAACAAATTAAGCACAATAAAAAAATATATATAATATATATTTTAAACACAGGCTTTTAATGCACTAAAAAGCCACAAATAATTTTTCAAGGAGTTTATAGCTTGCAGTCAAAATATGTAACATCACATTGACAAAAAAGCCTGGGGCGCTGATTCTACATGAAATTAACTTCTGCTTTATACTTCATTACACACTTATGGATCAAATATATGATAAGCGCTTAAGCTCCCCAGGCTTTATGTCAATTTGATGTTACATTTTTTGACTGCAAGCTATAAACTCCTTGAAAAATTATTTGTGGCTTTTTAGTGCATTAAAAGCCTGTGATTAAAATATTTTTTATTTTCTTCTTTTTAGTGTTATTATTTTTTTTAAATTTAAGTCAAATGTAATCGATCCGCTAATGACATTATCAGTTTGTGATAAATGAGTCTAGAGCACAGGAGGCGGATTTCATTATTCAGTATATTACACGGAAAGTTAATATTTTTTTTTTCATTAATGTTGGTCATTACATTACATTTTTTTAAAAGTAGTTGTCAGTTACGTGTATGTCTGTGCACGCGCGTGCGATAGTGTGTGTGTGCAAACAGGGGAGGGGGGTTTCAATATTTCTCTCAAGAGAGACAATCTTATTGGAAAGAATACACCTAGATTATTTGCGGTTATCGCCCATTTCAGTGATGATACAATACCAAAAAATATATATATATATTAATTTTAATTTTATTCATTTTATTATTTTTACGACTGATTATTGTATTGTCATGGGGAATACACAACTATGCCAAGTTTCAGAGCTATTGCTCATCTGGAAGTGATTGAAAAATCGATTGCAAGATTTGAAGGTGACAAGAGAGGGACAAGAGAGTGACATACGTTGCAAGCTAAATAAAAGCCTGTAAACATTATAATGTCCAACCCAAAAGTAAAGTCAGTCTTATTGTATGGTCTGAAGCAGTGTTTCTTAACCTTTTAGAGGTCCCGCACCCCTTAACACCAACTTAAGTAGCCTCGCACCCCTGAACAGCTACTTAAGAAGCCTCGCACCCCTTAACAGCATCTTAAGTAGCCTCACACCCCTTTATCTACTAGCTCACAGAATATACCAAAAATGAGAACAAGCGATACATGTATGTTTTGGGAAAATGTTATTTACAAAATGTGACTAAGATTCGGTATTGAATTCACTTTGTCTGTATTGTTATTTTTTTTTTTAATTTACGAATACGTTTGAGTTTTGTTTATTATATAATGTTAGTGACAAATTGCCTTATAAAACGATCTGGCATGTCTCGCACCCGTTGAAGGTAGGTCTCGCACTGCTTGAAGGTAGGCATCGCACTGCTTGAAGGTATGCATCGCACCTCCAGCGATGCATAGTAACTGTCGTACAGATAGGTTGTGAGTTATTTTTGTCCCGTCTGAGTAGAGTGGATGGTGATAAGTACGTGAGAAAAAGGTGTGAGAAATATATTTCACGGGTGATAGTTTAAGGAAAAGATAAGTCTCTGTAATGAGTAAGTTTCTCTATTCCAGCCTATCTATAGGACTATAATTTAGTACAAGACAACCTTGCCCTCCTCGTACATATAAATATAAGTTAAACTACACACACACACAGCTATGTGACAACAAGACGCACAAACGTGAAAAACTACGGTTAATTGGGTATGGGTCTGACCAACACACAAAGTTAAGTTTTCTTTGTTGTTTATTATCATTAAACTTGACAACACCAAATATATAAAGAAAGATCAAATAAAATCAGATTTACATACATATGGCAATAAAAGAATAAATGTGCCCTCCCCCTATGGAGAAAAGAACCCAAAAAGTTAATAACCCAAAGGTCAAAGGTTAGCACTATGTTACAGAATAGACAGTAAGGAAACAAGTTCCTACTATATGCTACCCAGTAAAGTTAACAAGTTGAAGCAAATTCAATTTTGGCAAAGTCCCTGTAACAAAGAAAAATTATTCACTCTCTCTTTCATACAGTGGCCACTCAATCACGCTTACCTACTCTTGGTGATATCCCTTGGAATTACAATTTTTCCTGATTATATAAAATGTCAGGTTTATTTCCCAAATTGGCCCCAGTCCATCCTCTAACAAAAAAAGACTAGCGAGGTGAACGCCGAATCTGGTGTGGGTTATTCCTGGATGAACAAATGTCACCGCCAGTAGTTGATGTAGAAACGCGATCTTGGGGTTCACGGTTAAAAGAGGAAAATACTTCCAGTATTGGGAAACATCTGGTTGCTAAAAATGTTACGATTGATAAATGATGATAATCCTATCGGCTGGCTCTATGGTAGAGTGCCGATTCTGAAACAGCGTAAATTCTGGATGCTACACTTGAATACGACTGTCAGAAGTCGGGGATAAAGGTTATTTTATCCACAACTCAGTGGGCTGATAAATTGAAAAAAATAATATTGCTGGGTTTCGTAAGTCCAGTTAACTTTACAAGTTAAAATGTTTCTCATGTATCTTTGGCAAATCCTTGCTTACATATGAAATTGGTGTCGCACAAGCCAAGAAAAGACAACATTAACCAATCAGTAAAGAAAAAAGACCGCTGGATGCTCTTGATCAGGTCTGCTAGGAATAAAAAAAACATTTATGGAAAGATGCTACTATTGCTATATATATATATATATATATATATATATATATATATATATATATATATATATATATATATATATATATATATATATATATCGTGAGTTGGTCTGCTTTCACAACACGTCCTTCTGTGTAACTCTGACCAAACAGCGCGCCATACATTGGAGATACTATAGGATATCCCGACCAATGAAATCGCACCATCAGACCGTGTTTACAGAAACATTAGGCAGTCCAGAATGGAGTCCGAATGTGTGCAAATCACTTGAGATGGGAATTTAAATGCAACCTCAGAAGAGAAGTACCACCTGAAAGAGGTCACCAAAGCAATATTAGATATATTGCTCTACATGTTGGTGCATAGACTTTTACAACAAGTACTAAAAGACGGGAGAAATCGTTGGTCGAGTGCATCGAAGCCTCAGGTTAGTCCATAATTTTGCTGTTTAAAGTACGCATAGAATAAAATGCACTTAAGAAAGTAAAAGACAATTAGATAGGAAGTTAAAGGATAATTCAGAGCGTATTTTAAGCCTTAGATGAATAAAATCGCTCCAGGAATAACGAAGATATTTGAATTCTTGGTTTTTCTTAATTGAACAGCAGGACAATTTTTGCATATATTTTGGGAACTCTAGCACACATTTCGGCAACTGTCGCCTCGGTCGCCGGATGTGACCTATACATAATAATAATAATAAATTCTTTAAGCGCCAAACACGGCGCATAAGGCAGAAACCAGTGCTCTCCAGGTTGTTCGTTGTGACGCCACTCCTCTTAGCTCTTGCACATTATTTAGGCCCAACGTTCTTCCTTCTCTTATTATTGTTCTTCTGAGTGTTTCTTTTGGTCTTCCTTTTTTCCGCTTACCCTCAGGAACCCAAGTGAGCGCCTGTAGTGGTATTCTGTTGTTTTGCATTCGTAGGACATGACCGATATATGACCATCGTCTTTTCCTTATATAGTCGGAGACATATTTCTGCCTAGAGTCTTCTCTTATTTGTCGATTAGTCTTGAATTCTTTCCAACTGATGTTCATGAGTTTTCTAAGACATTTGTTCTCGAATGTATTCAGCTTGTTCTCCAATGATTTTGTTATTTTCCAACTCTCACAGCCGTATGTTAACACTGAGATAACATTTGAATTAAACAGACGAAGCTTGGTATGTATATTCAATGATCGTAATTTCCAAATGTTAGATAATCTATTGAAGGCGCTAGCTGCCAAAGCAATTCTAGTATGGATTTCTCTTGTTGTGTCACCATCCTGAGTCATTTTACTGCCTAAATAATTGAAACTTTCAACTTTCTGTAGTTTTTCCCCGTTCAAGATGATATCGAAGGTCTCGTTAGAAAAGTTCATAGCTTTAGTTTTAGAGGCATTTATTTGGAGACCAATTTTAACCGAGAGATGACACAAATTATTTATTGCTTCTTGGGATTGTCTTGGTGTTGAACTTAAGAATGCTACATCATCTGCGAAATCCAGGTCCCCCAGGAATTTTCCATTTGTCCATTTTATACCCAATTACCTATACATAGACCCTATACATAGACCCTGCATAATGCAAATTGGGGCCATAATAAAAATTCAAATCACAGCGAGCGCTAACAAGTGTTAATGAACAGTGTCTTTGCCTTTTGTATCTGAGAGCAGACCATTGCAACCATTAACAGCTCGACTGTGTGTGCCTGAGGGTAAGAAAGAATGTATAAATATATATATATATATATATATATATATATATATATATATATATATATATATATATATATATATATATTTTTTTTTTTTTTAATGGATTAATTACAGTGTGTGTAAGAAAGTGTGTAGAACGTGTTTGAACTACTGTGTAATTTTCTGGAGGCAAAAGCCAAGCTTGTGAAAATATTCAAATCGATTGAGAATGGTAGCAAGGTTGTGTCTATAGTTTTAGAAAAGTATTTAAAGAATTATTTCTTGATGGAATGGATCACATACCAGGAACATGAGGGAGGATGAAAGGAATTGTTTCACTGCAATGACTAAGATATCATTTGGTATTTTTCCACAAAACCTAATAACTTTATGGAGGCGCATCATGGACAGATAGCTATAACTAAGGAATTGGAGGAATATATGTTCACAGTGAACTGACTTGTGTTAATGCTGACTTGATGTGACCTGTGCGTCTACCTGCACTCTGTTGTCTGAAAACTATCTCTCGTCTCCTACTTCTGTGATAGGGAGATAGAGATAGGCAACACAGTGGTAAAATTAAATATATTTTCAGGTTGCATCCTGCAATTAACTGCCATCTTTAAGAGCCAGACTCTAATATTAGGATCGAGTGGTGCGAGCGCCCTTTGATGGTTAGAGGGACGGATACCCAAATCCTAAGGCCTGGAAGAGACACAGTTTTCTTGCCAGACCCAAGGTGGAACAGTCTACCATCTCAAGTCCAGAGCTAAGTAGCTATACAAGGCTACTGTTCAGTCTATTACGATCCACCACAGTATAGTGAAATAAAATGATGACGTTTGAGTGCATTTAGCTAGGCAAACATCCTAGTCAGTATTTGACAAAAATTCTAGAACTGTGATACAATAGCATAAAGTTTAACATACTAACATTCGACAACCAGAGTGAGTTCATCAAAGAGAGAACCCTCTTCCAAATTTCAGAGACTTGGATAATTTTGTAAACAATATACAACGTGTTTATTTATTTAAATTTGTAATTGAATTTTGATTTTTCTGAAGAAAAGATTTTCAAGCAGAAAATACGAATAAATTATAAATATTTACCAGCAGACTTACTTAAATTATTTAAGTTAAGTTACAGTTCTTGTTGGTAAATAATTTAGTTAATTACCCCTAGCAGAGTTAATAATAATAATAATAACAGAGGAGGATCTGGAGAGGGGGCACGTAGGGACCTAGAGTAATACATTACCATCTTCTCTAGGAACTTATACAGCTTGATCCTACCTTTGATGTATACACCCTTACTCTTTTCAGAGAAGGGGGTATTACTTGTAAGACCAGTCTCTTATCTGGCACTATCCTGGTATCACCTGATACAACTTTGTGTCCAGGATACTAAAGAATTTCAATAACATCTAACCCTCTCGTGACAATGTGTGTGTGTGTGTGTGTGTGTGTGTTTTCAGACGGGACTAAACTAACTCAAAACCTATCTGTACGACAGTAACACCAGACGGCAGAACTGGCATTTACATCAACATCAGAATGAATAAAGCGAGAACAGCCTTTGCTAGTCTAAACAACGTATGGAAGACCTTTCAGAACAATACAAACACCAAATTAAGATTACATGAGAGATTTGTACTTTCTGTGCTTCTCTATGGTGCGGAATGCTGGAGAGTAACAGAGAAGGAAATGTTGAAATTTTCCTCTTTCCACACAGTCTGCGGAAGGAAAATTCACCGAATCTTTTGGCCGAATACCATCACCAACCAAGAACTGCTTACTCGGAGCAACCAAGATGACATACACACCATCATAGCTGGCAGACGCTGGAGTTTGGTTTGGCCATGTGTCGTAGATTTTGGATAGGTGATTAAGATGGATTATGGTCCCGCCTGAATAGAACTGGAAAAGGTGGTAACTCAGTGGGAGATAAGGTAAATAAATAGATTTCACGAGTGAAAAAGGTAGAGTCTGTCCCTGGATTGAGAAGATACTCTAGTCCAGCCTATCTTACGACTAAAATATGTTTATCAGACAGTTATCCATTCGGTATATATTAACATATATACTATTAACCACTCACATACACACACACAGATAAGTGACGACAACTTGACGCACAAACGTGAAACTATATTAATGGAATAGGGATATTGGGCCGAGCTGACCAACACAGGTAATTAAGTTTTATGTTAAGTTTATTTATCATAAAGAAAACTTCACAACATCTATTATCAAAGATCACATATAAAAAATCATAGGTTACAGAATTAATAAAGACATAGATACATAAGTGCAATTCCCTCTGATAAGATCCCGTTAGAAGAAGTTATTAACCCACAAAAGGTCAAAAGATTAGCACTATGGTATAGGATTTGACTATACTGTAAAGAACAGAGTTTTTTTAATTTAATCTATTCTGAAATGAACAGTATTAGCAAACATAAGAAGAAAAACCAAAGTGAGTACGTTAGTTACACAATAACAGAATTATTCATTCCTTCTTTCTCTCGCTTCTGACAAAACCTGTGGCCACATTCATTCACTCTTACCTAATAAGTGCTTTCACAACATCTGGAACATATCTCCTGATACAACCACAAATCCAAGGTTGGGTTTTGGCAAAACAAGCCCCAGTTTCTCCAAGACTGATTAATCCTCTTATTTGGGAAACGCTTATTTTGTTACAGTTAATAGGATTCTGTTTATGTCACATCAATTAGTCCAGGTAGGAAAATACTTAAGAGATCTAATGTTCACAGTGTCAGTAGCTGGTAATATTGATACTTGAAGAGAAAATGTCAGGTATGTAAATCTCTCGGGATAAAAATCCTCGTCACACCACAATGATCGATAGTCGGGAAATATTAATGTTTGATAATTTCGCCACTGCGGGCTGAATATATATGAAAATGGAAGAAGAAATCTGGATATCTATAGGTCCAGTTACAATTTTTTCTTATAGTCTTTTGTTGGTACTCTCTCTCTCTCTCTTTCTGGGTGAAACAAGAGGCTAAACAGGTCAACTTTGAAGACCCGATATTTAAATAAGAATGTTTTTTGGTACTGTTGGACTTAGATCCGTTATTCTCAGATTCAGGCCGCTGGTAGGTTTAGGTTTGTGACCCGTACTAGATTTTTTTGGAAGAAAATACAACATTTAATTCACAATATCAGTATCTATCCTAACCCACGTAACGGTATAATTTAATATTCACTCGGCTTTAAGATTTGGTTAGAAACCACAAGTGTAACGCTTATCTTATCGTTCTTATTAACCTGTGAAATTCTAGTCAATTACAAAAATTACTCATAATGAATTAGAAATAAATATATATTTCGTCAGTACTCATAATGAATAGTGCATTTACTAGTCAATTAAAATATCTCTTATTGGTTAATAGCAATTAATTAAATTTATGTTACCGCTGGAAGAATTAGCTATAAGTTATTTTAATCTGCTAGCCAATTTAACACAGTAAATCCTAGTGAAATATAATGACGAACTTTAACAATTAAATCACTCAAAATGCTAGTAAATATAGTTACCGCAACACAGAAAAAGAAACAATCTCCAATCGAAAATACTAAGAACAATGGTCTAGGATTCGAAGCTAGATGTACTGAAATTCTGCGGACTAGATAAATGATTTTAAAAGCTGGGGTATATATATAAGATGGGTATAAAATTCGCTAGTATTTGCTACATATAACGCCTTCGCCCAGATTTTGGGGAATTCTTCGGTCGAATCCTGAATCAAAGCTATTTTTCACACTTGCCGACCGCTAGACTTTGGCAGCGAGAGAACAGTCTTTTGATCTTGCGTCTCTCACTGTAGCTAATTACGTTCCGAACCAACGGATGTGGGGGGTGGGGGGAGGGTAACTGCGATTATCTCCCTTTCCTCAGATAAATTCCCCCTGACCAATGTCTACCGAAAGTACGTCTTAACTTATCGCCCTTGATTTTCTTCATTAGCTTATCTCCCCCTTTTCTCTCGCTACGTGCATCATAGTCTGGCCTGTCACTATTACGACGGTTGCCCAATCGCTGGCGTTATAATACAGTTACCGGCTCTGGACTAGCTAATAGGTCTGTTTATAAACATTCCTAGTGCCTGTAAGACAATAGAGAAAAGAAAAAATAGGCGTGGCTACAATTATGAGTTCGACAAATATAGAAGTACGAAGGTTCTGCGTTTAACAAAACGTGCAGAACTAATAAGGAAGCAAGGTGGGAGCAAAACGTAAGGGTGTATGTAATCTATTTACATAACTCTGTCACACCATGTCCTCAGAAGAGACCCTGATGCCATCACAAGAACAGCTATGCTATGGACCCCTGAAGGAAAGCGAAAGAAGGGCCGACCAAAAACAACTTAGCGAACAACTGTGGAGGCCGAGATGCAAAGAATGAACCAGAGCTGGATCACTACACGAAGGATGGCCGCCGACCGAGCAAAGTGGAAGCAGTTTGTTGCTGCCCTACAAGACGTCACCAGGTGTGATGGCCACTGACTGCTAAGGATCAAAGAAGAAGAAGATGCTCCTTGGGGAACTAAAGCGTAATGATTGATTGATCAGACAACAGAGGCATGTGAGACTACTTAGATTTCACGGTGAGCAAGGAAGAAAAATTATTTGCGTTAGATTCATGCCCAGAAAAGCAGACATTGAGAAATTCTTGGCAACTATCTAATACAATAAAAAGAAGACTTTAAGTTAATTACGGACACACGATTAAAAAATAATGAGGCTTGTAGTTCAACCAATGGAGTGGAATTCCAAGAGCATATAGGCATATGAAGATGGAAATAGGCCGCGTTGTTAACTTTCAAAGGCATTCGTTGACCCAACCCCACCCCCAGGAACTATATGCAGGGTCGGCTCTTGGGCGGTGCGGTCGCCCCGGGCACCGACTTGGTGGAGGCGCCGAAATGTGTTTTTTTTAAATCATAAAAGTTCTTAAAAAAAAAAAAAGTATCAGAACATTTCATAGTAAATAATTATTTGGGGAATTCTTCGGTCGAATCCTGAATCAAAACTATTTTTCACACTTTTGCCGACCGCTAGACTTTGGCAACGAGCGAACAGTCTTTTGATCTGGCGTCTCTCACTGTAGCTAATTAAGTTCCGAACCAACGGATGGGGGGGGGGGGGGGGGGGGGGGAGGGGGGGGGGGGGGGCGGGGGGGGGGGGGGGGGGGGAAACTGCAATTATCTCTCTTTCCTCAGATTAATTACCCCTGACCAATGTCTACCGAAAGTACGTCTTAACTTATCGTTTGCATATATGTCTATTTTATTTTTTTTTTAACAGCGCATTTAGCGCCCATCTGTAAATCAGCATGAATAAAGAAAAAAAAACCTGCAATAAGATTTTAAAAACATAAATGTATTACATTTTTTGTAAAATGTTACAGTGAACGTCTGCATGTGGAAATTAAAGTGTGATCCAACTCAGTAGCATGAAATTGAGTCTCGTAACGTAGCGTCACGCTTCAGTCCATCCAGATGTAAATGAGTAACCGACTCTGCTCTTGAATTAGGGAAGGTAAAGGCATCAAAGATGGGGATAAGTCATTCCACCTCATGAACATGGACCTAGTATGGTGAAGTCTCCTACATTTCACTACCCTATGGGACTACCTTTATCTTTTAAAGTGCCTACATTACTAGTGGGTTTTTTTTTTTTTTTCGTACGCCCGCTAATACTCGAGGCGAAATCTCAGGTTATTATTTATGTCTAACCTGACATTGATTTTACGTGAGTATCCCTTTATTTCTTGTACAGAGACAGGTGTCCCTCGCCATTCAGGCAAATACTCTCCGATTTCGGAGGTACCCATTGCAGCTGGGTCGGCTCAGGAGCCGCCAGTCCCTGGTCGACGACACTCCTTCAAATGTACTCGCCAGGTCTCGAGTTAATCCAGTCCAAATCCCGGTCGACGAAAAATCCTCAAATGCCGTCGCCCGGGTTTGATCCTGTATCACCCGGTCGCCAGAGCGGTGTTGTAACCACTACGCTAGCGCGGCTCCCAACTAGTGGGGGTGGGAGTGACGCCTTCACGAGACCTAACGTTCCCCCCCCCTCCCCCCTTCCCCTGAACAATTCCTAGGCTAGCGTTGATTCCACGGGGTATCAAAAGGCATGAACATCTACAAACTGTGAACAGAGTTATAGACTAGCTAAAAGACTGCCTTGTCAGGCTAAAATACCTGAGGAAATCGTGTAATGTTGATATTATACCCATTAATTCAAAATGTTTTAATAATTTGGAAATATAAATATTTTAGTATGTGTAAAAATGTATATGTTTCATATATGTAGTGTGCTTTGTTTAAAAATAAAAAAAACTCGCGTGCTTTTAATACAAAGATAGCTTGCGCGCGCATATTGACGACTTCTAATTTGCTTGTACATTTATTTTTGTTATTAAAATCTTCAGTTAATAATGTTCTTATGTGTTGCTGTTTTTGTTTCTGTGTTTGTTTTTGAAGTTATGGGTGTTAATTGAACGCGTTTAGCTAATGGGCTGTTGTATCGTAAGTGTTACACGGTTGTAGCGTCGTTAATAATGAAAGTAAGTAAACAAAAGGCATTTATAAGGAAGGAAGACGTTAGGGATGAAAATTTTGACTCCCGTGTATCGTTAGTGTTACATGGTTGCGGTATGGTTAGTGTTACAGGCCTGTAGTAATGCTATCGTTAGTGTTACAGAGATGTGGTATGATTATTGTTACAAGCCTGTAGTAATGTTATCGTAAGTGTTAGAGAGTTGTGGTATGATTAGTGTTACAGGTCTGTAGTAATTTTATCGTTAGTGTTAGAGAGTGGTGGTATGGCTAGCGTTACAGGCCTATTCAATGCTCCAAGGGTGTCTCTATTGATAGTTGGTGTGAAGTCCAGCTCGTTTATTATCCCCACCGATTAAAAATATTAAATAATTTTGAACTGGAATTTTAACAAAATCAATCAACTGAAGTTTGTAAAATATATCAGTACACTTTATAATTAAAATAGAAATTAAGAAAAAATTGCAGATAGGTATTTACAACAATCACAAATTGGAATTTAATAAATTTGTCATTGTCGTTTTCATCATATCAGCCATTTGATACCTTCTGGGTGTTGCTTTTTTAACGAGCGTGTACTTAACTCCTTCAGTTCCTGTCGCTATGGATATTTACATTATTGATCATGTGTAGACTTTCCAAGATACCTGGACAGGTAGACACAATGCTACTTCCAGACGATGCAGAGGTGGTCCTTGACGCAAACTACAATGTGTTATGCTTCTAACTAGAAACTTTGTTGCGACTCTCTCTCGGGAAGAAACCCTTCAGAAACAATATTACGGATCTGAGCCTATCACTTATGCACATCTGTTGACAAAGTAGGTCAGCTTGCCTTTTCTCTGCTATAGGCTGTGGCTTCTTCAAGCGTGGGTTAGTCTGCTGGACGTCTTCTCAGCTATGAGATCTTGATGTGAAATTTTGAGAGTCCAGAATTTGAGCGGGCTTGTATATCGTTTCCCAGTCCATATGAATTTGACTGAGCCGTGTTTGATTGGGTATCTCTCGCATCAGTTGTCGTGAAATATTCTAATCCCCATATATAAATTATCAGGTAAATATAAAGCCTAACAAATAAATTCTAATAAAGAAAAGAGCAATGGTAAAATAACAGTGCTGTCACAAAGAATGTACTCGAAATCCCCCTTTGTTTTATGCTTCGTCTGCAAATTGTAACGTTTCCACGTTAAATATAAGCCACTGCATAAATACAAGCGTTTCCACAACACATTAAAACGGGTATTGCATTTCTAAGAAAAACATTGAGAGGCACACTGCGTAATGACCTAAATTAATCCTAACATTAATTATACTACGTTACCAAAACGAACGAACAGATGGACTCAAATAGAAAGAGAGAGGGGCGAATGAAAATCAGGAACGCATGCAACACTAAACTCGCGTCGCGCGATACACAATTACTACTATCACGCGTGTAAGGCCACATGCACTAACTTTTTTTTTCAGACGGACAGTGATAAAAACACTAACCTTCCCAGAGTTAGGTTTTAAAATCCTGAAAAACGCTTATTAGAAAAGATAACATTAGATGGGTTTACGTTTGAAAACATTACAGTACCCAGACAGCACATCTTCGAAACAGGAGGTAGAAGAAATTGCATATTTTGAACGCAGCCACTTAGCTCTTTTAAATTTGTATATTTGGGTTCCTTAGGGTTTGCTGACAAAGAATATGTAAAACGTTACGCAAATAGTCTAGGAATTAATAAATTATAACCAAAATAAAATAGTGGGGATGCCTGACAGCATGAAATCATTTCTGCTCCTAAAATTTTTTTATAACGTGTTTGAAAAAACCTTACGTTACGGAAATAGCCTACCATGTTAACTCCTAATTGATTGGAGCGCAACAAATATAAGACTAAACACGATTGGTCGGGCTATAAATACTATCTTGCGTTGTTATGGGAAACGAATAGAAGGGGTATTTTTTTTTGAAAAGATGTGGAGACGTGGTTTCATTGGTTAGAGCTGCGAATATACACAATTCAGAGCGTTAGTTCGAGACCACTAGTTCAAATAAGCTTGATGAAGCAACAGTGCGTTGAAGCCAGCTCATATTTTTGCTAAATAAAAGCCTGGAACATAAGCAGATGGGAATTTGTGCCAGTATTTGTGCCAGAATTCATTGCTAGTCAACGTATCTGTGTATTTCCATGAATTGTGGTAGGTTTGAAATATTCAATATCTTTTAATGAAAATTGAATGTAAATTGTTAATTTATGCCTGTATATATGTGTAGTTCAGTAGCGAACATGAGGAAAAGCCTATAATGCTCCAGCCTGAACAGAAGGTGTCGGAGGAAAGTAAAACGGCATGGAATGGCCAAACAGTACACTGACACCTAGATTATTGATTAGACAGAAATAATGCTGGAATTGCAGAGGCGTAGTAACCATTAGGGAGGGAAATACTGGTATAAAGTATTTCAGATGAAGCTGACAGTTGGCCTAACGCTCTGAACTCAATGTTTGTGATGTATTGTGCTCAGTGTAGAACTAGAGTATCAATTAGTTATGAAGTAGAAGGTACATCCTTCTTGTTTTCAGGGACTGTGGTCTTAACGTTATTGAGCAGCACCTGGTCAGAGCTTTGCTGAATCCAGAGTCGGACAGCATACTCCTTGGTCCATTTAGCTATCAGTGAGGTGTCTCCAGAGCCCAGGGGAGAAATCGAGCAGAGGAGTCTTTTCCTGCCGCCATCACGCAAGATAAGCTGATGTGGCCAGCTGAGCTCAACATTATGTACCCCCATCTTAAAATGACAGTGTAAAATATAATTAAGAGGGGAATTTAATTGTTTTAATATCAGGAACTGAGAACATCTCCAATACTAGTTCCAATAAAGACAAACTATTGAAGTCATGATGACAAATACCAACAGAGCTTGAACAAAACAAAACCAGTATTACCTCATATTACTACTACACAACTGACACACATAGGATACTATTAAAAATACATGTCACTACAAGATTCATATTGAGAAATTCTGTACATATAACTTGTAATTAAAATTGATTGTGATTCCTGGTTCCATTTGTATTTGAATCAGGACACATATTCATTCATGACAGCACTGAATACATATTGTTATTTGAAAAGTTATCAGTGACTCCTTTAAGATATCCTCGTAGAGTGTTTTATGTATGTGAGGGTCACAGTGTTGTCAAGTGTGGTGGAATAAATTAAATTGTTTATCTGTCTGTTGTTGTTATGACTTACACTTCATCATACACATACCCTAGACATATAACGTAGTCATCACACTATTCCAGAATAATTCTGACTGAGATATACATATGTGGCAGCAAGTAAGGTTATATATAATACACTACTCTTATTAGATATATATATACCTTCACAGCTGATCTCAGTCAGTACACTAAGTCCCCTATAAATATTTATAACATCCCACTTCACCACATATATTGGGGTCTCGCTCTTGGGATTTTGAATCTTTACCTATTAAAAATAGTGGGGGTAATTCACTTCAGGGAATAATAAGAATTAAAAGGTATCCTTGGGTGGAATTAAATAAGGTTGAGCTCACGGTGCCTGTGTTGTCCATTAGATATATATTTAGAGATTGAATTGTTGGTTAGACATTGTATAAATTTACCTGATAGACAATGGCGGACCTGGCCAAATTTCGATCTGCTGCTGTTCAGACTGCAAAAGAGTTAGGATTAGATGGGCAAGTTATGGTTGCCTATGTCACTACGGAATGTGACAAATTTATTGAACGCGAAGAAAGAAGGTTTGAAGCCGAAAGAAAGTTAGAGGCTGAAAAAGAAATTAAGAGGTTGCAGATTGAGGCTGACAAAGAGGCAAAAGCATTGGAAGCCGAGGAAAGAAGACAGGCTGCAGAAAGGGAAGAGAAGAAATTAGCTGCAGAAATGGAAGAGAAGAAATTAGCTGCAGAAAGGGAAGACAAGAGATTAGCTGCAGAAAGGGAAGCAGAAGATAAGAGATTACAAAGGGAACATGAGTTACGACTAAGGGAGTTTGAGTTTCAAGGCCATGCTCCTGAAAATGGGGCCAGTCCCTTTGCCTCTGATGCCACCGCTAGCCAGGGAGCCTCAACCTCAGCTATGAATTTTCATTTAGATCATTTTGTTGAGAAAGACGATGATATAGAGAGCTACCTAAATAGGTATGAACTATTAGCTACCACGTATGGGTTAGAGAGAGGAAGGTGGAGCTTAAAGTTATCTCAGGGACTTCGTGGGGCAGCTTATGAAGTTTTTGCAAAAATGAGCAGAGGTGATCAGGAAAATTATGACATGCTAAAGCAGGCTCTTTTGTTAAGGTATGAAAAGAATGCAGAATTTTATAGAAAAAAATTTAGGAATGCTAAACTACTGTCAGGTGAAACCTATCACCAGTTTTCTGCACGAATAGAGACATACTTGGAGAAATGGACTTCTCTGGGGAAAACCCAAGATCTTAAGGAAATGGTCCTTATAGAGCAATTAAGAGAGTCCATGGCTCCAGACCTGAGAAAGTTTCTCATGGAACAAGGTGCAGAGAGGCCGGGTGAGTTGCTAAATGTTGCTGAAAGGTATCAAGCAGCTCAAGCAGAGGTAACAGGTAATAAAAAGAAACAAGTGGATAACTTTAGGGCACCACAGAACTTTAATAAATTTGATCCTAGGGATCAAAACAAAGGTAAGCACCAGTTTGATAGGCCACGGTATGAAAATAAAAATAAATTCCCACAATTCGATGAAAGGAAATATGATGAAAGAAAATCTTTCAACCAAGGAAAAAGGTGGTGTAAGAATTGTCAGATGGACAATCATGACACTGACCGTTGCAGAAGGAAACCTGTGTATATGGCAACCCTTCAGGTCAGGTCGACCTCAAGACAGGAGGAGGATATTATGTTGGATACCACTCCAGAAGAGATGAGGAAGGCACAGGCTGGGGATAAAACACTCAAGCCTTGTTTCAGAAAATTGTCAACTTGTCATACAACTCCAGGCAAGGGAGATTTTTACATGAAAAACAAGTTGATATATAGGAAGACTGGAGCTAGATCCAAAGGTCAGGGACAGCTGGTACTTCCTAAAAGATATAGGGCAGACTTAATAAGGAGCCTACATGTGAAACCAGATGGGGACCATGAGAAGATAGGTACCATCATTCAAAAGGTGGCTCACAATTATTATTGGCCCAAAGCAAGATGGGACATTGAGAATTTTGTAGAAAGGTGTAGCATAGCACAGGAGGGAACACCCACAAGTGGGAACATGGATCAGGACCTGGACACGCCAAGGGGCAAAATTAGGCCTGACACTAAAAAGAAATATAAATTTGATAAAGTGGACAATAATGGAATGGGAAGCCCCTTTTCACGGACAAGCTTCACTTAACTGTTTTACAATGGCCACTATGCGGAGAGTGCAAAAAGATGTCTTACCCCAGGATAAGCCGAAAATCCCTCAATCGGACTTAAACAAACTGGAGGAAGAGGATGTAGAGAGGAAATCTCTCATCAAGAATTTTAAGTGGGGAGAAAGCCCCAAAAGAAAAATTGGTAGCGGTCGTTTTGTGCATGATAATTCTGGGAGGAAAAATCATCACTATAGAGCTTCGAGTGGAAGAGACCATACCGGTGCATGGACAAATAGGTCCACAAAATTAAAGGTCCATATGTAGCTTTGTTAAGAACGTGGACTGATGAAAAGGCAGAGGAAAACATTACATCTTCATACCAATATGTGAATGAGCTGACCACTCGTTTAAAAACTGGCTGGAAACTTGCCAATGAAAATTTGAAACAAGCCAGGAAGAAACATGCTGCCTATTATAACAGGAAGGCGAAAGACAGAAATTTGGCTGTGGGAGAGAAAGTACTGCTTCTTTTGCCCGGGAGTCAGAATAAGTTACAAATTGGATGGCAGGGTCCATATACAGTTCTAGAGAAGGTATCTAGAACAAATTATAAGATAGATAAGAAGGGGAAAGAAAAAATCTATCATGTGAATCTCCTGAAGAAATATTTGGAAAGAGAACATCAGGAGGAGACACACTTGTTGACCTTGTCCATCGCCATGGAGATGAAAAAGGAACCACTTTCATCATTTGAATATCCATTACACCCCTGTGAGACAGCAGCACAGGTGAAAATCAGTACACATTTAACGAAAACTCAGAAAGAGAGAGTGCAACAGGTTCTAAATAATCATGCAGAGGTGTTAACAGACCGACCAGGGCATACAAACCTATTGGAATATGATATGAAACTGATAGACCCCACACCTGTCTGTATGAAACCATATTCGATTCCGTTTGCTAAGGAGAAAGCTTTGAAGGAAGAGATAGACTATCTGTTGAAGGAAGGAATTATTTCGCACAGTGAATCTTCGTATAGTTCCGGTGTTGTACTCTTAAGGAAGCCCTCTGGAGAACATAGACTCTGTATAGATTACAGGAGACTGAATGCTATTACAGAAGGACAGGTGGATCCATTGCCGGATACAAATCAGCTGTTTGCCAGACTAAATAAAGCTAAATATTTCTCAAAAGTGGATCTGAGTAAAGGATACTATCAGATTCCAGTAAAGCCTGAGGAGACCATACCTAGCTTTTAGTACCTCAGAAGGACACTATGAGTTTAATAGATTGCCATTTGGATTGAAGAATGCGCCTAGTGTCTTCTCTAGAATGATGAGAAAATTGTTGGATGTAAACATTTCGGAGGAACGTAATGAATCCCTGAGTTGCCTCTTTGATTGAGGATATTCCGAATGTTTCATACAGGATAATAAGAAGATTATGGGATCCACTACGAAAACTCTGCTATCACCAGGTATATGTTATCTCCTCATAACGTACATTTTGAGGGAAATATAATGTTCTCTGGACATGTCATTGCGCAGACTCAGAGAAGAGAAATGGTGAATACGGGTTGCGAAGCAGCATTAAGACAAGCACTCACACTTGCGGCTGTTCAGTAACATAACCGAAATATATTATTGGTTGTAGAAGTCTGAGGCAGATTTCATGAGTAGTGCCTACTCTGAATGGACCCAACTACATAAAACCATGATAGCACCACAGCAGAGTAAAGTCAAGTTGACTTACATTTATCTATGTGTATATAGAATAAAGGACTGACATGGGATGTCTGTTTTAAGAGGGGAGGTGTCGTGAAATATTCTAATCCACATATATAAATTATCAGGTAAATATAAAGCCTAACAAATAAATTCTAATAAAGAAAAGAGCAATGGTAAAATAACAGTGCTGTCACAAGGAATGTACTCGAAATCCCCCTTTGTTTTATGCTTCGTCTGCAAATTGTAACGTTTCCACGTTAAATATAAGCCACTGCATAAATACAAGCGTTTCCACAACACATTAAAACGGGTATTGCATTTCTAAGAAAAACATTGAGAGGCACACTGCGTAATGACCTAAATTAATCCTAACATTAATTATACTACGTTACCAAAACGAACGAACAGATGGACTCAAATAGAAAGAGAGAGGGGCGAATGAAAATCAGGAACGCATGCAACACTAAACTCGCGTCGCGCGATACACAATTACTACTATCACGCGTGTAAGGCCACATGCACTAACTTTTTTTCAGACGGACAGTGATAAAAACACTAACCTTCCCAGAGTTAGGTTTTAAAATCCTGAAAAACGCTTATTAGAAAAGATAACATTAGATGGGTTTACGTTTGAAAACATTACAGTACCCAGACAGCACATCTTCGAAACAGGAGGTAGAAGAAATTGCATATTTTGAACGCAGCCACTTAGCTCTTTTAAATTTGTATATTTGGGTTCCTTAGGGCTTGCTGACAAAGAATATGTAAAACGTTACGCAAATAGTCTAGGAATTAATAAATTATAACCAAAATAAAATAGTGGGGATGCCTGACAGCATGAAATCATTTCTGCTCCTAAAAATTTTTTATAACGTGTTTGAAAAAACCTTACGTTACGGAAATAGCCTACCATGTTAACTCCTAATTGATTGGAGCGCAACAAATATAAGACTAAACACGATTGGTCGGGCTATAAATACTATCTTGCGTTGTTATGGGAAACGAATAGAAGGGGTATTTTTTTTTGAAAAGATGTGGAGACGTGGTTTCATTGGTTAGAGCTGCGAATATACACAATTCAGAGCGTTAGTTCGAGACCACTAGTTCAAATAAGCTTGATGAAGCAACAGTGCGTTGAAGCCAGCTCATATTTTTGCTAAATAAAAGCCTGGAACATAAGCAGATGGGAATTTGTGCCAGTATTTGTGCCAGAATTCATTGCTAGTCAACGTATCTGTGTATTTCCATGAATTGTGGTAGGTTTGAAATATTCAATATCTTTTAATGAAAATTGAATGTAAATTGTTAATTTATGCCTGTATATATGTGTAGTTCAGTAGCGAACATGAGGAAAAGCCTATAATGCTCCAGCCTGAACAGAAGGTGTCGGAGGAAAGTAAAACGGCATGGAATGGCCAAACAGTACACTGACACCTAGATTATTGATTAGACAGAAATAATGCTGGAATTGCAGAGGCGTAGTAACCATTAGGGAGGGAAATACTGGTATAAAGTATTTCAGATGAAGCTGACAGTTGGCCTAACGCTCTGAACTCAATGTTTGTGATGTATTGTGCTCAGTGTAGAACTAGAGTATCAATTAGTTATGAAGTAGAAGGTACATCCTTCTTGTTTTCAGGGACTGTGGTCTTAACGTTATTGAGCAGCACCTGGTCAGAGCTTTGCTGAATCCAGAGTCGGACAGCATACTCCTTGGTCCATTTAGCTATCAGTGAGGTGTCTCCAGAGCCCAGGGGAGAAATCGAGCAGAGGAGTCTTTTCCTGCCGCCATCACGCAAGATAAGCTGATGTGGCCAGCTGAGCTCAACATTATGTACCCCCATCTTAAAATGACAGTGTAAAATATAATTAAGAGGGGAATTTAATTGTTTTAATATCAGGAACTGAGAACATCTCCAATACTAGTTCCAATAAAGACAAACTATTGAAGTCATGATGACAAATACCAACAGAGCTTGAACAAAACAAAACCAGTATTACCTCATATTACTACTACACCACTGACACACATAGGATACTATTAAAAATACATGTCACTACAAGATTCATATTGAGAAATTCTGTACATATAACTTGTAATTAAAATTGATTGTGATTCCTGGTTCCATTTGTATTTGAATCAGGACACATATTCATTCATGACAGCACTGAATACATATTGTTATTTGAAAAGTTATCAGTGACTCCTTTAAGATATCCTCGTAGAGTGTTTTATGTATGTGAGGGTCACAGTGTTGTCAAGTGTGGTGGAATAAATTAAATTGTTTATCTGTCTGTTGTTGTTATGACTTACACTTCATCATACACATACCCTAGACATATAACGTAGTCATCACACTATTCCAGAATAATTCTGACTGAGATATACATATGTGGCAGCAAGTAAGGTTATCTATAATACACTACTCTTATTAGATATAGATACCTTCACAGCTGATCTCAGTCAGTACACTAAGTCCCCTATAAATATTTATAACATCCCACTTCACCACATCAGTATGATTGGGTCAATCTATCTTGAGTTGAATCTCACATGAATTTCTACTTTCTTCTGCGTTGATTGGAGAGATATTTGATTGCTTGATTTTTTCGTCTCGAATAGAAGAAAATGAAAAGGCAGATATCGAAGCAAAGAATGTTAGATTTGCTACAAATTACAACAAATGTATGGATGGGCAGATCAAAAGCTTAATTAGCAAGAATAATAACATAAGAATTAACAGTAGCTTGAAATAAAAAATTTAAAGGAAAACATGCACATAAGCTATTCAAAGTTCCAACACCAACATGCCAAGTAACTAATGCAGGGTTTCTCAACCCGGGTTCCACGGAACCGTAGGGTTCCACGAGAGGTCACTAGGGGTTCCGCGGGAGATCATAATTTAAAGAAAATAAATAAAGGTCTTTTTTTAAACTTTGCGCGCCGGGCGATGTTAGCGCTCGCAGTGGTGGACAGTGTTCGAGCGGCCCCGTATGGCAGTGCGCAAGAGGGCCGTGTTCACTCTTGCACATACCATATTTCATTGGCATCTTGTAGTGTAGAAATTCTTCTACCTACATTACTGACTTGCATCAGAGTTTATATCCTTTGTGGGGAGGAGAGACCACTCAAAAAGAGTAAGCTAATAAGTTGGCCAAAATAAACAAATCCATTGAAGAAATCATAAAAAAAGCATTGATAATTTTTATTGGATTAGTATATTTACAACTTACTGATCACGCTACGGTTCCATGAGATGTAGATATAATAATTTCTACGCAGGGGTCCCCTAAGACCCGAATATTTTTTCAAGTGTTCCTCCGGGATGAAAAATTTGAGATAGGCTAACCTAATGAATTAAAAATTCCTAGAATTAATAAAATGCTCATATTACAACTAGGAAAAGGTTATTTTTTGATAGAAGAACCTTACTGTACAGAATGTCTGCACGACAATAATACAGAGCACTTCCTATTAATATACAGGGTGATTCAAAAGTCGCTTCTCGCTTCCTACTTTTTAAATTTGTGTATCATCGCTTGTATCCGTTGGATGAATATACATGAAACTATTGGGTGTAAAAGGACAGTCAAGAAGTAGGGCGCCTAAGAGGCTCGGTGAAGCTGTGAAAGGGCGTACACCTTGGCTGTGGAGCAACCGCAACGGGCTATGGAATTTAGGACAGTAATTTATATACGGTACAACATAATGGTTACTTTAACAATTGTCTCAGCTGGCAGCATGGATAAAACCAGGAGTGAAGTTAAAAGTTGCAACCAGAGTGGACTGGGTTCAGTTCGCAGCGCAGGTGAAACAGAAGGCGGACACTTGGGAGTCATGGTTTCTCCCCCCACCCGCCCCCCCCCCCCCCGAGTGTAAAGAAGATAAAGGGCTGACACATTTGTCCGACGGGGTCAACTTCTGATGATCAGATTGCCTCCTGTTGTCTTTCTCTGTACCGAGTTTCCTATCATACATGAAACAAACGTCAAAACAAGAAGTAATGGTGGTCATATGACTAATCAGTTTAATTTTATTATTATTATTATTGGTGGGAACAGACAGACCTAGAAAACTGCATTACATAATCATACATTATTTAACAAGGACAACAATTAATATATAGTAGTTAAAATTTTAGTTCATTATCTTAAACTAAGATCATGAGAATAAATGCAGGAAAGGACAGCAAAAATGTACTGAAAGTAACACCACTACAAGATGTAGAAACGTACATACACCTTGGCAACTATAATAAACACAGTTGGGGGGACAGACAATGATATCAACACAAGAATACAAAAGGCCAGTAAAGCTTTCATTGCATTAGGAAATACAATGGAGATCAAAAGAAAACAGGTCCAATACAGAAAAATCAGCATTGTGAATTCAAATGTCACGTCAGTCGTTTTTTATGGCTATGAAATATGGAGAACAACAACCAAACAGCTACAGACTTTCATAAATGTATGCTTTCGTAGAATAGAAGGGTTGAAGTGGAGCAGGTCAACCATTTTAAATACTTTGGAGCTATCATAGATTAGAAGCGACGCATCAAAGAAGAGTTGGCTACCCGAAGAACAGCAGCTGGGAGACTTTCAGGCCATAAATCGATGAGTCTTCAGGAAAAGAGAAGTTGGCAAGAAGGCGAAGATGGCTGTGTACCGTTCCACGTATGTTCCAGTCTTTACTTGTGGATGCGAGTCATGGGCAATGAATAAAACCCACAAAAGCCAGCTCCAAACCTCAGGAATGAGGTATCTGAGGAAGGTGGTTGAAATAACAAGATTATACATGATCTGCAACCAGACAAAACGACAATGCCTTGAACCCCAGCCAATGCAGATCCAAGTCGAACAGTCCCAACTACGATGGTTTGGCCATGTCTGGAGAATGGGAGAAGATCGGCTACCACCGACAAGTATGGGAAACTAAGAGCCAGGGATCCAGACCTCCATGACGACCCAGACTCCGCTGGGATTACAACATTAGACAATCTCCGATGGACCAAGGACTAGATTAGAACCTGGCCAGGAGTGTCGTGCGGTAGGTTTATTGGGTTCATTAGGCCCAGTCTAGGTAAAGAGTACTTGTTGACTGATACACGAGAATGTATAGAAATAGGTTTCACAGGTGGTAGGTTGAGGGAAAGATATGTCCCTGAAGTGAGTAGGTGTTTCTCATCCAGCCTATCCGTACAACTGTTTTGTTATAAGACAATCTTAGCCTCCCTATCTAAGGAAAGAATAGGTTACTCTACACACACACACACACAATTATGTGACAACAAGACACAGAGACGTGAAATACTAAGGATAAATGGGTCTGACCAACACAAAGTTAAGTTTTCTTGTTGTTTATTATCACTAAACTGGTTTTACAACATCAGTTAACCAAAAATATCAAGAATATCATTTACAGATAGAAGAAGTAAAGAAACATGGGCGCCTTCACCGTATATGGGAAAACAAAGAATCAAAACAAATATTATTAGTACAAAAAAAAAAAGGTTGAAGGTTAGCAATAGTGATAGAATACAGAAATGGTACAAATATAAGACCAAGTCAAGTAAACAACATCAACAACATAATTAACCAATAGTTATTAGCAACAGAAAAAAATCACCACTCACTCTCTCGGTGGCCACTTCTCTCACTCTTACCAATTGGTACTCTTCTCATAGGTCTGTAGTATCCCTTGGAAACAGAATTATTCCATGAACATAATTTCTATTTCACTATGATTACACTGTCACCCCAGCTGTCGACAATCCATATTGGCCCCAGTTCATCCCCCCAAAAAAACTAGTGAGGTGAACGTCGAATATGGTGCTCCTCCTGGATATACGTGTTACTACGAATAGTTGGAAATATGAGAGTCCTTGATGGTTACCCTTTACGAGGGGGGGGGGGGGTACTTCTAGTATTAGGATACATCTGGTTGCCAAAAAATGTTAAAAATAAATGATGACGATGGTTCTTCTATCAGCCAACTCTGTGGTAGAGCGCCAATTCTGCACAGTGTGTGTGTGTATATATATATATATATATATATATATATATATATATATATATATATATATATATATATATATATATACAGTAGAACTCCATTTATCCGAATCCCATGGGACCGAGCATCGTTCGGATAATCAAATGTTCGGATAATTGGATTACATAATGTATCGAGTACATGTACACATATTTCTAAAAATAATTAACCATCACAAGGAAAATACACTATAAAACATATTTACTTGTACTGTAATAATAATACTCACACTGTATTAGATCACTGTATCACCAAAATCTTTTATTACACTGCAGTGCATGTACTACTTGTATTAATTATTTTTGTTAAGAAAGAGAAATGTTTTCAAAATAACATTACAAACGATTCAAAACCAGGCGCAACTTACGTATATATGTACTTGCACAGATGTAGCCCACTATTTACAATAATGAGGAATCCTCTTTTGCACCAAACTGGATAGTCTCCTTTTGGCTGCTAAGTCCCGCATTATCTTCAACAGCAGAAGCTGTGTAGGACAGCTGTCATCTTCTTGCTCGTACCAAGCCATCGCTGTTTCTAGCGCTATAAAGGCCTCTTCAGGACTTGGTCGACGTTTTGGTTTTTCTTCATAATCTACAAGTACATCATGTACTTCTGAGGAGTCTTCATCATCGGTCACTACATGTATTTGGTTTTCTTCTTGCACAAAAGACAAAATTTCTTCGTCATTCAAAAACTGAAAACCAGAATCATTATCATCTTCTAGCCACATGTGTGCATCATCTTTGTCACAGTCCGAAAATCCGGGCATTGCTTGAAACAGTTCCACAACTTCATTTATACAATCATCATTTGTGTCCACTGCAGTAGTTTCATTTCCTCCTTTTTCCCCAAGCAATCTACTCCAAGCCTTGTTGAGATTATCTTGTGACAGGGTGGTCCAAGCATCAGCTAACATATAGCAGCAGTCTTTGAGATTAAGCTTTTTGGAAAACGCCACCACACTTTCTTCATCTTCAGCCAACAATAAACGACGCAGGACTTCCTTCTTGTACATCTTTTTAAGCTTTGCTATAACACCCTGATCCATTGGTTGAATCAGTGCTGTTACATTGGGAGGCAGAAAAATTACTTTAAAATTTGCATCAACTGCTTTCAATGTATCCGTCTCTGGATGAGATGGTGCATTGTCCAGTAGAAGAATTACTTTTTCAGTTTTCTTTTCTTGTTCTCTCAACCTCTTCACATTTGGGATGAACTGATTTGTATACCAATCAAGAAATATTTCACTATTCATCCAAGCACTCTTCTGTGCTTTGTAACACAATGGGAGACATGTCACATTCTTTAAACAACGTGGTTTTTTGGCTTTGCCGATCATTAGCACCGATAAACGATGACTTCCACTGGCATTCGCGGCTACCAAAATTGTTACTCTCTCTTTACACTTTTTAAACCCAGGGGCAGCTGCTTCGCGCTGAGATGCAAGTGATTTTTGAGGCAATGATTTCCAGTATAAGCCAGTCTCATCGGCATTATACACATCATCGAGTGAATAACCTTCTTCTTACAAAAAAGCCAAGAATGTTTCTTTAAAATTTTTAGCGGCAGTTGCATTGCTAGATAAAGATTCCCCTTGAATCTCCAATTCTCGTATGCCATGACGAGATTTAAAGTTTCTTAACCATCCCTGGCTAGCCTTAAAGTCAGGAGGACCGTCAAGTTGATTGTTGAACTGAAGTGCCTTTTCACACAACAGAGAACCAGAGATAGGTTCCCCTTTGCTTCTTCTTTGCACAAACCATATATACAAAGCCTCTTCCAATTTCACATCTTTCGCATTTCTCATGGTTTTACGTTTCTTCGACCCATTTTCACTATTAAATTTCGATGCAAAACTCATAATTTTATCCTTGTTACTTTTGATGTCAGAGACGGTAGCTTTCCCAACATTGAAAATCCTCGCAAGTGAAGACACAGTTTCACCTTGTCCTAGTCTCTTGATAATTTCTGTTTTCGTTTCAATTGACAAAACATTGCGGTTCCTTTTATATGCTTTAGGCCTACTGGAAGATGCCATATCGCACAGAGAAATACTTGTACACCAAAATTATTCTGCTGTAGTAGCAGACACAATTATTTTAAGTTGAACTGTCTGTTTAGCCAGTGTTCTACCTAGAACGCACACGTACACTGGATTGGTAAACCAGATATTAACTGATTTTATGATCTAACTGACTTCCTGTACGTAAGCGACCGACCATTAGCCATCCCATTCTCTACAAATTGTTCGCACACATTTGAAGTTTGCCGCATCAAAAGATTCAGAATTTTAGTCTAACGTGACTGTGGCATCTGATTTTTTTTTTTTCTGGAAAAAGTGTTCGGATAATTGGATGTTCGGATAATTGGGGTTCGGATAAATGGAGTTCTACTGTATATATATATATATATATATATATATATATATATATACAAGGGCAGTCCAAAAAGAAACCGAACTTTAAAACAAACAAAAAATATTAATATGCTTACAACTGTATCAAACTTGTCTCCTACAAAATATACCCCTCCTCTACTTATACACCGCTCCCAACGTGTTTTCCATTTCTGGAACGCATCCTGGAATTCGTTTTGTGGAATGGTGCGTAGGTCTCTTAGCGAATTTTCTTCTATCTCTTCTATCGTTTGAAATCGGCGACCTTTCAGGGTGGATTTCAACTTCGGGAATAAAAAAAAGTCTGCAGGAGCCAAATCTGGAGAGTAGGGTGGCTGCCGGACTAGAGTCATCCCGTGCTGTGCCAAAAATTCAGTGATAAGGAGCGACGAGTGAGCGGGTGGCTGACTGTGATACGGTTCGCTTTTTGCTCATCTGTCAAGAGACGTGGCACAAATTTTGCAGCAACACGATGCATCTGCAGTTTTTCAGTCAAACTTGTGTGACACGAACTTTTACTAATGCCAACTTCTTCAGCAACTTCACGGACAGTTAGGCGACGATTTTCAAGAA